>JAPIVC010000377.1:0-127010 GCA_030586385.1 Camponotus fellah | reverse complement strand
TCAGAAACTACATCTTTCAACACCTCACAAATCATCAAAGAATTTGCACTCCTTGTTACCTATTAGTACCGGAAAATCATCGTAAGTACATAATGGTGTTGCCACACATGTTAATTCATAAAGATTTTGCTGAACCTCTAAGGAATTGCACGCAATGCAATCAAATCATGATGAGAATCAGACCCGTAAACCAATGCGGAGACTATATTGAGACATTTTTGAATTCCGATGAGACTAACTTGAATCAAGGGTGGAGAATAGCAGTCTTTCGCCAGAGGAGAGAAGAGTAGAGAAAAAAAAACAAACAAGGAAAAAGCCCTATATTCCTCTCTCATATGCACATCTGGTATCCATTTTGACAAAGATAAAACACTCATATTTCTTTCTTGTCCCTACTATCCTTTCTCCACTCCGGTCCTCTGTCCCACGCGACTATACAATTACGTTAACATATCAATTATTTTCTTTTAGTATTAAACTACTTTTATATCCTACTTATGTTAAATTGCGTTATATTTTATATCTAATCTATAAAAAAAAAAAAACTTGTGCAAGAAGGACGAGAGAATAAAAGGAAAGGGTTATGGAGGTCGCCTTTTTCTTTCCTCCTTCTTATAAAAAGGGAGAGAAGAAGGAAAATTATTGAACTAGCATATATTATAATACACTTATACTATACTCTCAGACATTACTTTAAGTATATTATGCGCGCAAATTTCCCTTCTCCCGTTTCTTTGAAAGAAAAGAATCTAATATCTTTACTAATTGCAAATGTCCCCCAGTGTACCCCCAACATTTGTCTAAGGCGAGGGGTGTTTCGGTGGACTCCACGATTCTTTTCTTTCTTCGAAACGTTATCATAGAAGAAATTAAAGATCGGCTCGGATTCAAAGAATAAGCAACTCTTTCTCGGAGTAATAGCGGATAGGAAAATGAAACCTAACCCGGGTAAAATAATCAATTACTCTAATACTGAGAATGGCCAGTCGAGAAAGCGCTAAAATAAACTCATAAATCACGAGACTCGAAATCATAGGAAACTAAAACCACTCTTATCTCTTCCTATGATTTATCCATCTCAGTGATTTTTAAACAAAGATCCTGTGGTCCTCTAGAGTTTGACCAAAAGTAAATATAAGCAAGCTCTCTGAAATTAATACCGGACGTGCGCTCGATCAACAGACCACCCTCAAACGTTCTCTAAATCATCACCTAATTAAACGATAAGATAATCAGCTCGCTCCCACTCTCTGCTGGATGAGGCTAAAATTTCGCGCAAAAGGGCTTAACCAATTAGAGTCTCAAGACACTCCCTCTTCCTAAAAATCGAACTCCTTGATCCTAAGAAGGGAGTAATAGAAATTATTTGATTCGATAAAAAAGGAGTCCCATCATCCAGAAGGGAGGAGGAGCAAAAACTTTAAAACTAGCAAGCCGAAAGCGCGGAAACACAGTTTTTACAAGTCCTCCCTCAGTTCTTTACACAGTTTTTAACGCAGTTTTCTATAAGAGTTTTTCCGTGAACTCTTCCACATACAGTTTTTGAACTTGATTTTTGGTCCACCAAAAATTAACGTTAGTTAAAGTGATAGTGGTGTCCACCCTGGACTCTTCGAGACAGTGCAGATTTTCGCAACCCACCACCTCCTTGCGGAACTCACACTCCGGGCTGAATCAAACTTATCTCGAACTCATTCCAAAGTAGTAAGTTAAAATTTTTCACGGTCTCTATTCCCCTTTTCCGTTCGATTGACTATTCCGAAACGATCTTTGAGTTAATCTTTGAGTTAATTTGCAATTAACAATTCCATATTTTTTCTTAGAAACAACAATGTGTTTTCTTTACACCAATTGATTCCTCTCATTATTTTGCACATAAAAGTATTAAGAGAGAATAATCGAAAAATGAATATTTTACTAGATATTTTACGGTTTATATAAAATTAAGAAATGATTTCAAGCCTCATAACTCGGAATGTACTTAATAAAGACTAACTTAATTATAGTGTTTTGGAAAATTCTCGAGATGAGCTATAAGAATGTGCAAAAATATATAGGGTGTTCCATTTAAAAAAATTGAAGTGGCCTTCACGTAACCTTCAAATGATTCTTCAGTGTCAAACCAATGATACCATCTTATGGCCCCCTCGAAACCATAAAACTTTTATCTTAAACATTTTTCTATAAAATGCTTTGTTTCCGAAATAATTGCGTGCGTTAATTAAAATGGCTCACCCTGTATATATAGTATACGTATTCAATATTCGTTTATAAGAATTATACGATTATATGATTAATTTTTTATATGAAAAAATATATCGATATTTTCTTAAAACTGATAAATATATAATATATTTATCAGTTATAAAAAAAATAATATAAAAAGCTGTAAAGGAAAACATTTAACGCTGCCACATATATCGAGCGACAAGCGAGCAGCGGGATCTGTCCGTTGCCAGCTTAGTAGGAAGGAGATAGAAAACTGTATTCTGTCTTTTTCTACTATCCGAAGCTAGCCGAAGCGTCGAGTTCACACGTATATGGCTTTCGCTCGTGTGCGTCACTTTCTCCACCTTTCCTTCTTACGGTTGCCGGTTGCCAACGTATACGTTCTGGCATCACTGATTCCGATGGGCCTTCCGCTCATCACTGTTCGGCGGACCGACGAAGAGTACAACGGCCCAGGAGCATCGATTTTCGTGCGAATGCCGAAAACACCTCATGGAGTCATCGATGAGACGATCATCGACTCCATCAGGCCGCTTTATCCTTTATGTTATCAAGTAGAAATAGCTCGAACAGAGACGGTACCGAATTGCTGTCGTCATGAAATTCATTTAGAGATTCATTCATGCTTTCAGTAATTGCGTAGTAGAGTACGACGGTCGACCGACATACTTTGTTCGAGCTCAAGTAAAATTAAGTGCCCTCTCTCCCGGGAAAGCGCCGACAGTCAAATTATTGTTTTTTCTTGTTATGATTATCGCTGTCTTGTGGAAAATATTTGTCTATTATAATTTTTGGTAAAACGAACTCACACACAAAGGCGATTGTGATATTCGATAGCTGGCAACTGCGTTGCGGCGTTGGCTCGCATATCTCCGAGACTCGAATCGTTTGATACTTTATTATCTTTTATAAGTGTTCGCATTTTGTTTGATCGTTTATGTTATGTAATTACGTAGTTGTTCAAGTAGTTCTTTCATTAACGCAGTAGACCTGTACTTGTATAGTCAACTCGCATCAATAATCGATTCTGCTAATCGTGCGTTCGGCGAATTGATCTACTATTATATAATAATTCATTATATAATAATTCATTATCTTCGTTCACAACAGACGGATCCTATTAATAGAGTCAGCATCGCGGTATTCGTTATTAAAAATTCATTTGGAATTCGTGGCTGCCGAAACTCAATTAACAAGTCTCGTATAGCGCGGAATTTCGAGACTTTTCTTTTACGCTTCCTTCCTGCCGCGTGACACGTGATACTGCGATGATCGCGCTCGAATACCGTCGCTGCCGGTTAATATTGTAATAATCGATTAAAATTTTTCTACATCTACGCGAATCTGTCTCATACTGAATATCATTCATATATCAAATACACTCATTTTTTTACTATAATATGTTTTATTTACAGCCACCTTGCATTCTTGATCTTTCCTTGTTAATTAATAAAATGGACCGCCCCTCTGCCAATTTCGACGGGGCTAATCGAGTATCCGTCATGATCTTTTTGAGAGCTTTGCATTTTTTGCGTGTGTACGGCTGATACCGAAAGATTTTATTAGAGCGGTGCGGATTACCGCACCTGGCGCCCATACATATTTTTGAGAAAAGCACTTTCTCTTTTATAAGAGGATCGCGCCGAAGGTGTGCCGTGGGCCATGATCACTGACCATACATTGTTAGCAGCCTTTAATAAATTAACGGTCACAATATATATATATATATATATATATATATATATATATATTGTGACGGCCGAATGAAAGAGAGTTCGCAGGGTCACAATATATATATATTGTGACCCTGCGGATCTCTTTTGCCTGCTCACATTCGTCCCGAATGTATGTCTACAGACTCTCCATATATATATATATATATATGGAGAGTCAGTCCGTAGACATTCGGGACGAATGTATGAGCAGGACGGCCGAATGAAGGAGAGTCCGCAGGGCTGTCAAGTGCTTGAGTATTTTTCTAATGTGGCTCGAAAAGAAATGGGTTGAGTCATTTCAAGACAAGCGTAACGAAATTGCAAGTCCAAGCGAGCGAGAATATAACAAAAATCCAGCGTGAGAATAAACACACTTATAAGAAGAAAAAGCAAGAAGCTTCAAGTTATCGTGAAAGAGATTTGCCATCAATCAAGTCCGAGTTTCAATAAAGTCCGAGATTAAAAGTCGCTCAAGTATCTTGGCTCTTACGAGATTATTTGAGTTCTGCGTAATCAACGATTTGTGGTACAGATAGTCGGCGATGGAGAAGATTCTTTACGAACGTCAACATCGGCCGACAATATAAAGCTATGGATTAACACTAATTCATTGGAAAGTGAAGATAGTGATAACGAAGACATTCGGGACGAATGTGTGAGCAGGACGGCCTAGTAAAGGAGAATGAGTCCGTAGGGCTGCCAAGTGCTTTTTTCTAGAGTATTTTTCTAGAAATAGATAGACCCGAATACTTGAGTTAGATATAAACAGATAGGTTGCCCGAGCATTTTTCGGTCCGCCATACGAGTAGTCTCTGTGTCGTTGCGAAAGCGAAGACATGTATTAGACGAATGTCTCTCTTTGTTCATATTAATCTTATAATCAATAAATATCAACCATTTGCCCTAAAAAGTATTCTATTCCATTTTACATCCTTACACCAAAATATTCCTACAATTTGGGAACTTGTCCGGGATGATAACGAATAATAACGATGCAAAATGGGATAAAAACGAGTCAATGGATGTTTGAAATCACGCGGAGATGCACCGGGAAGCGAGCGTCACGAGAGAGCGAGAGCGTTTGGCTAGGAAGCGCGAGAATGCCTTTAATATCGAAAAAAAAAAAAATATATATATATGTACAAAGTCTTGTCTTTTATTGCAATTATATACAAAGGTCTAATTCTTAACACTCACTATTTACACTGTGTCCTAATTTAATAACTCGGAAAAAAACGCGAATATGAAAATTCACATAGAGTTTTTATTCCGCGAGCAACGGAACGAACAGATTTTGCAAGCGACGAATTTAAAGTAGAAGTATCGATAAAAGCACGGAGACTTTTACGATAAGAGCGCCGGCGTTATCCGATCGCGTCTATTTATACTGTGGGTCTTCTCGAAAGATCTCGATTTCTCTTGAACTTGACAGTCGCAGCGACAATGTTCAAATTTTTCGTTCTAACGGATTGTTTTTCGCCTTTCGATCCTTCGAGAAGGGCGAGCGCTGTTTTGTCTTATCGCAGACAAAGAGATTTCTTTAACGGCTGCCAGGAGCACTGTTCAGATCGGCGCTGCAAGATCGGGTATTTTCGAGAAATTTCCGCGAGCAGTGTTATAAGTTGTGCGAAAGAAAGAGACAAAAGATGAGAAATCTTCGAATAGTGTGCAAGAAAGGAGAGAGAGAGTTTTCGAACAAGAATATTCGAGCATTCGATCATCTTCAAGAAGGTTTCGCAGTGTGTCCACGTTGTATTGTGTGGAAAAGATAGATATAGAGAAAGTGTTTGAGTAGAGCAGAGATGAGAGATCTGAATAAGCTCACAGTAGCTGCCTTAAAAGAGTTGCTATCAACGCGTGGTTTTTCCAGTATCCACACGAAAACCAAATTAGTCTCGCGCATAATGGAAGCTGATCATCGGAAGCGTGGTTGGACGATAGACGAGAGGATGATGACGATGTCGGAGATTCTTTATAAGGAGCTGGCACGTCAAATACACAACCAACGATATCCACAGCAACGAGAGATCGATTTACATAGAAGAAAGAGAGTTGTTAGAGCGTGAGTTAGCATTAGCACATCTTGAAATGGAAGCAATGCGACGAGGAATATATACCGAATCAATTGCAAAAGACAAAAGTTGATAATAACCATAGTATAGCATTGCTGCCGCGAACAACAATGTTTTGACCGGTCAGCCACGAGCAAATATTACGACAATAGCGGATTTGCTCAGTAATTTCAGCGGTCAATCTATGTGATTATGAGATTTGGGAAAAGCAAGTCAAGCTACTCAAAGCGACATATAAATTGGAAGCGATACAGCGAAAATACTTGTGGGCATGCGGTTTAAAGGAAAAGCATTCGAGTGGCTATATTCCAAACCAGAACATTGTGATGACATTTGATCGTCTTCTGGACGAGCTGAGAGTGTTATATTTCATCATCAACAGAACAAGGTAGCAATTCGGAAAAAATTTGAAGAACGTATGTGGAAGAAAAACGAGACTTTCCACGAATATTTCCATGAAAAAATCATTATAGGCAACTGAGTACCGATCAACGACAGCGAAATACGAGTACGTGATTGAAGGTATTCCAGACGAGGCACTTCAAAACCAGGCGTGTATACAACGATTTATGACAACTGATGGATTTCTAGAAGCATTTGAGAAGATAACTCTTCGAGACCGAGAAGGTACATCAAGATCATCGACATCGAACAAACGAAATGGTAATTAAAATAAAAGCGAGCGAAAAGAGACTATTAACGGTGGAGGAAACAAAAAACATTCGACTAAAGTTGTACGTTGTTTTAATTGTGGCGAGCGCGATTATGTAAGTGCAAACTGTCCGACAAAAGAGCGAGGCGTTAAATGCTTTAAATGTGGCGAGCGTGGACATCTCGCGTTGAGATGCTCCGAAAAGACGAACGCGAATAAAGAAAGTTGCGCGATATCGGGAGTTTCACCTCGAAATTATTTTAAAAATATTCTATTTAACGGTTGTGAGATTAAAGCGGTAGATTCAGCAAGATATTAATTCGCGCGGATGAACATGTTAAGGATCTCCTCGATTAAGCTTAAGTGAAATATATTTCGACAGCGTGGGTTCGAACAATAATGTGACGTTAAGAGGGTTTCAAACAGAAATCATTATAGATGAGCATTCATATCCGATTTGCGTACATGTAGTTTCAAATAGTATACTCCGGCATAAGCTATTGATAGGAACAAGATTTTTAAATATGACTAATGTTAATCTTAAAGGCGTCGAAGAAGTAACTATTAGTCCGTTATCAGAAGCGATATATGATGGCGATATATGATGGCGATATAGACGGGATGCGAAGATAGCGTATCCGAGGTATTAAAGATTGACATAGCTCATACAAGTACATCGAGCAGATCTCATAAATGTTTCGCACATTAAAAATTCCGATCAACGTTTAACGATAGAAAATCTCGTAAATAATTACAGGCCGAATAAGACGCGTGAGCCGGACATAATGATGAAACTTGTGCTTAAAGATGAAGAATCCGTGTATCAATCCGCGAGACGTTTATCCGCTCCTGAAAAAGAGATAGTTAATACGCAGACTGATCAATGGATTACGGATGGAATTATTCAGCCATTTACCTCTGACTATGCTAGTCCAGTGGTACTCGTTCTTAAAAAAGATGATTCTTATAGATTATGCGTTGATTATCGGATGGTGAATAAAACAATTGTTAAAGATATCTGTTGCCGTTGATCGAGGACCAGTTAGATTTATTGCAGGATGCTCGTGTCTTTAGTACACTCGACCTCAAAAATGGATTTTTCTATGTACGGATGGGCAAATCGAGTCAAAAATATCCTGCGTTTATTGTACCGGATAGTCATTACGAATTTTTGCGAATTCCTTTCGGTTTTTGCACTAGCGGATCTTGGGAATAGAGGGGAGTTAGGGTTAACTCCTGGAAATTAAAAGAAATTAATTTTGCTGAAATCCGCTAAAAGATATACGTAAAGAAAAATAAACGTTAAAGCAAGTCTGTCACCAGTGCTGCCAGAAATGAGCCCCTGCACGCTCGGCACGATCGCGCACACAAAGAAGGAGGGCCGTGTACGTGTGGCGCTCGGCACTCGGCTATCTTCGTGCGGCTTCGGATAGTAGAGGAGCGCTGACGTATAATCTACTGTCTTATCTCTCGCGCTGTAGCTATAGCTAACGCCTCGAGAATCCTATGTTAGCAGTTCGATCTATTTATGAAGTCTCGCATGAAAACTTGTAAAATTTAATAAATCCTTAATCCTGTCAAAATTTAAATAAATTAATTAAATAAATATGGAATAATAAAAGATGAAAAGAGAATAAAAATCCACTGTTGGCCAACGTGTACGTTTTTCTCTTAAAAAATAAATATAATTAATTTTATATATCACGGATTACATGTGTAATCACTTGATAAAAATAATATATATATTTTAAACTCATTTTATATACAATAACATTAAAAACAATAGGACTTCATGATTTTATTGAGAAATACCTTATATATTTAAAAGGGGAATGTCTTATTTAAAATAATTTAAAAAATACAATTTTATAACGTCAATTCTATAAATACATATTTATAATAAGTATATTTATATTTTTTATTTCTATAATAGAATCATTTTAAAGTTAACTCTTTTGTTATTTTATTGTTTTATTGTTTTCTATTTTATTTTTTTTAATGAGAAATGAGTATGCCGATCTAATGTTATGTAATATATATCAAAAGGAAATTGACCGGATTTTGCAAATGCATATTCGATCGGCGATCTCATTTCATGAAAAAAATAAAATAAAAAATGAAAATAAAATAAAGAATGATAAAATGAAAAATACAAATAATAGAGAAAAAATAACAAAGTAACAAAAGAGTTAACTTTAAAATTGTTTATTATAAAAATAAAAAATATAAACAAAAAATATAGACAAATTTATAACTATGTATTAATACAATTGTAATTATAAAGTTGTATTTGTAAAATTGTTATTTTAAATAAGACATTTCTTTTAAATATGAAAACTATTTCTTGATAAAAGATTAGAAGGCATTTCCTTGTTTTCAATGTCCATTATAAAATATGTGTATCAAAGACATATTATTTCATGTAATTACACATTTTTATCGTGTAATCCGTGATGTATGAAATTAATATTCTCAACAGGTTTAACTATATATTTTTAAAGATAATTTTACCGAGAAAGAAACAAAATATATATATATATATATATATATATACACATACATATATATATATATATTTTTATAGAATGTATGTATGTATGTGTGTATATATACACACACACACACACACACACACACACACACACACACACACATATATATATACATACATACACACATTTTTCTCTTATTTTATTAAGTAAAACATATACTTTCTTTCTGATTTTGTTCTTTTCTTTTATTCTATTTCTATTCTTTATATTTCTTTAAATTTTATCTTTTTATTATGTGTATTTTTCTATAACTATCCTTTCTATAACTATCCTTGTTCGATGAAGAAGCGAGCACGAGATAACCCGGAACGCGAGCGCGACGGGAAAAGGAGATTTCGATAAATTTCAATTGGTCTATGTACAAAAAAAGTCTTGTCCTTTATTTCACACAAATTACTGTCTATTATTTTAAACTTCACAAAATAAAAATAAATTTCACAAAAATTCAAGCTAAATTAATTGAATCCGCAAGCAACGGAGAAGATCGCTATATTTCGCGAGCAACGGAGAGAGCCTTTTCTGTATCGAAAGCGAAGTAGGCGCGTCGGAGACTTTTTCGCAAAAGAGCGACAGTGCCAATCGATCGTGTCAATTTATACTCATGCCCTTCTCGAAAGATCCCGATTTTTCGTGAGCTCGACGTTTATCGAGACAACGTCTGAATTCAACGATCGAGAGTGATGTTTATTGTTGTTAGATCTTTCGAAAAGGGCGAGCTCTGATTCTGGCTTTAAGAAGACAAAGCGATGTCTCGCTATCGGTAGTCAGGGGCGTCGAATGAGCGGTAGGATCTTGAGCTCTTCCCTTTTAGTCTATCGCGCAATTACTTGAGCCTTAATTTTTGGAGCTCGACAGGTTTCGAACAATTCTGTTCTATCTTCTGTATCTTCTGTCTTCCTATTTTATCTCCTTTGGAAATGTACAAAAAAATCTTTTCTTTTATATTATATTAAATTACCTATATATGTATATTTAATTATTTATTTATTTATATGTTTATATATATATATATAATATTATTTCATTATGTATAATTTATTTAATATATAATATTTAATATATTTAACATAGTATTTAATTTAGTATTTAATAATAGTATTTAGTATTTAATAAATTTATAGTATTTAATAATATTTCATATATATTTTCTAAGAAAACATTTTTTACATTTCCTCTGACGAAACAGACCACCACCTTCTCGCGGTTTCCGTTGAGCAACAACATGTACGTTGTTTATTTATAAATTAATAAAATATTATACATGCTATTACAATATTATATTATTTATTAGAAAATATTATTAACATATATGTTCTATTCTTTATATTCCTTTATATTTTATACCTATCTCTTTATATTTATTTCTTAAGAGAAAAACGTACATGTTGGCCAAGAGCGGAGTTTTATTCTCTTTTCATCTTTTATTATTCCATATTTATTTAATTAATTTATTTAAATTTTAACAGAAGGATTAAGGATTTATTAAATTTTACGCGTAAATTTTACAAGTTTTCACGCAAGACTTCATAAATAGATCGAACCGTTAACATAAGATTCTCGAGGCGTTAGCTATAGCTGTAGCGCGAGAGAGAAGGTGACAGTAGATTTTGGCGTCTCAGTAATGGCGCTAGGGGATCCGTGGGTGCGCATGCGCGCCCTCAACCAATCCAGATGCTGGATGTGGACAACCCGAGCCGCCAAGGCAAAAGCCTCTCTAGAGGCGATTTTACCAAAGACTGATTTTTCCGATGAACATTCTGTTCTAGTTCCCCGTGGAAGATACATGTATATTATTAGTAGTCAGAGAATATATTTTTGCTACAAACTAAAGGAAAAAAAAGCGAGCATTCTTTCTCAATATACCTATCCAATCACGCGCGTTCCAGACAATAAACTAGCGAACCCCTACACAAAATTGGTGACTCCGACGGGCGTTAAAAATATACGACGATTAGAAAACAACGTACGCGATGCCGGTTGATCGTTCGCCATCGCGCCTATATGTGCCAATGAGAAAGATGATCCAGAGAGAATGCAAGAGAGCGGTAAAATGTCGGTTAGCGCCAACCGAGAAGAACATCCAACGGAGTATGCAGCATTCCTCAGGGAAATCCAATCCAATGAGTTCAGGAACGTAAAGCTAACGACGTTCTGGCGGAATCGGCCGAAATTGTGGTTCACATCCCTAGAAAGCGAGTTCACGGCGTACCGCGTGTGCTCGGATGACATCAAATTCAGTGCCGTGGTCCGCCATCTTGACGAGCAAACCATGCTCGTCGTTGCCGACATTTTAGAACAGCCACCAAGCTCAGGTAAATACGAAAAGCTTAAATTCACATTAATTGAGAGGTTTTCAGACTCCCTCGAGAAACAGCTGAGGAAATTATTAGACGGAATGGAACTAGAAGACAAGACGCCTTCCGTATTGCTGAGAGAGATGCAGACCTTAGCGGGAGCGAACGTAACAGATAGCATGTTGCATACATTGTGGTTGCAAAGACTACCCACGAAAATACAGGAACTCTTATCGATGCTCGACGACATCAGCCTCGATAAGCTAGCGGCTTGCGCAGACAAAGCTGCGGAAAGAGGGTCAAGCAGCACGGCAGTAGTTGTAGTAAGTAAGTTACCATGTGATCCCATTCAAGAAATAAAAAAGCAGGTAGAGGAGCTGACAAAAGCAGTCGCAGCAATCGGCAGATCGCGAGGCAGATCTAAATCACGCAGTGATCGAATGAGATCAAGAAGCAGGAACAGATCTTCATCGAATAGTCACTCTGGAATTTGCTACTATCACAGGCGCTTCAAAGAAAAGGCATGGAAATGTCTTCAGCCATGTAAATCGGAACAACCTCTAGCGAAACGGGAAAACTCCAACGACCGTCAGCAGTTGGAGCAGTAGCTGACGGCGAACATCAACAATGCAGGCTCCATATCACTGACAAGAGAAGCGGATTAAGATTTTTAATAGACACTAGCGCGGATATATCCCTCGTACCCAGGAGGCGTATAGAAAAGGCAGTAAAAAATTCGCCAATGCAGTTATTCGCAGCGAATAATGTGCCAATTAAAACATATGGAGAGAGACTATTTGTTCTGGATTTAGGGTTAAGAAGACCATTCAAATGGACATTTTGCGTCGCCGATGTTTCGACACTGATCATAGGAGCTGATTTTTTATACAAATTCAACTTGTCAGTAAATTTGCGACGACGGCGTTTACACGATAATCAAACAGGAATAGAATCGGAAGAACAATTAACCTCGAAGTCCCACATATCAATTCATACTGTGAAACTTGATTCGCTCCACTATAAACTGCTTTCTGAGTTTCCAGGTCTAACCAGGCCATCACAGCCACCCGGCTTAAGACCGCATGGCGTTTGGCATCATATTCAAACGAAGGGACCACCGGTAGCGCAAGAGTTTCGATGGCTAACCCCAGAGAAGTTACGAGTGGCCGAATTTACATACCTAATCGAGACCGGAATGTGCAGGCCATCAAACAGTCAATGGGCCTCTCCCTTGCACATGGTGCCAAAGAAAAAACCCGGCGTTTGGAGACCTTGTGGAGATTACAGGAGATTGAATGCGGTAACGGAACCAGATCGTTATCTGTTACCACACATCCATGATTTCACGCATGGATTGCACGGAAAACGCATTTTCTCATCAATCGATCTGGAGAGAGCGTATTATCATATTTCAGTAGCAGAGAAGGATATACCTAAGACAGCCGTTACAACTCCTTTCGGATTATTTGAATTCTTGGCAATGCCGTTTGGCTTGAAGAACGCAGCGCAAACCTTCCAGAGGTTCCATTTTTCCATGAACTCCATTTTTCAAGATCTAAATTATGTGTACTGTTACATTGACGACATTTTGGTGGCATCAGAAACCCCAGAACAACATTTGGAACATCTTCGCACAGTCTTCCAGAGGTTACTTGCAGCAGGCGTTATCATTAACACATCAAAGTGCAATTTTGGAGTTGAGCAAATCGAGTTCCTCGGATATCTTGTCTCAGGACAAGGCATACAGCCCTTGCCGGATAAGGTAAAAGCCATTCTAGAATTCCCTAAGCCAAAGACAATTATTGAGTTACGCAGGTTTCTAGGGATGGTCAACTACTACAGAAGATACATTAAAAACGCTGCACATAACCAAGCTGTGCTGAATGAATATCTGAAGGATAGCAAAAAGAACGATAAAAGACCGATTCAATGGACAACTGAAGCTGACGAAGCTTTTGCTAAATGCCTAAATAGCCTAGCGGACGCTACCTTACTAGCTCACCCTTGTGAAGCAGTACCTCTGATTCTTACAACAGACGCATCAGATGTTGCGGTCGGAGCAGTTCTAGAACAAAAGGTAAACGGAGAGATGCAAACATTATCATTCTTTTCAAAAAAACTCAGCAGTGCTCAACGAAATTATAGCACATACGACCGAGAACTCCTGGCGATATATGAGGCAATAAAATACAATAGAGACTGTGTAGAAGGAAGTTAATTGTCAGGACGGACCATAAACCATTTACCTTCGCTTTTCAGCAAAGATCGAAGAAAGCAACACCGAGACAAGCCCGACAATTAGACATCATCAATCAATTTTCTACAGAAATTATTCACGTAAACGGTCAGAAAAACATAGTTGCAGATGCTCTATCACGCATTGCAGCAATCGATTGTCCAGTCATCGTCAGCACAGAAGAGTTAGCAGAAGAACAACAAAAGGATGAAGAACTACAAGACATACTTACCGGAAAGACATTCATCAAGCTTAGACTTTTCACTCTCACTGGCTCATCACGTCCATTGTATTGTGAAATCACCGAAGAAGCTATCAAGCCCTACATACCAAAGAATCTACGAAGGAAGATTTTCGATGCTGTTCATGGATTAGCACATCCCAGCGGAAGAGCAACTCGCCAGCAAATACGGCAAAAGTTTATTTTGCCAAGCATGAACAAAGATATAGTCTACTGGGCAAGGACTTGCCTACCATGCCAGCGGGCTAAAATAAGCAGACACACAAGATTAATACCTGAGAAGATTGCTGTTCCTGATGAGAGATTCCAGCAAGTGCATTTAGACATCATCGGACCGTTACCTATTTCTGGAGGTCACAGATACTGTCTGACTATGATAGATCGTTACACAAGGTGGCCAGAGGCAACACTCCTCACGGAAATAACGACTCAGGCAATTGGTACGGCATTCTATTCGACGTGGGTTGCAAGATTTGGCGCTCCGAAGACAATAACAACCGACCAAGGGACGCAATTCGAGGCAGAATTTTTTAAAAGATTAATCGACTTACTGGGTTGCAGTCGTACGAGGACATCATCGTACCATCCGTCATCTATGGTTGAGCGATGGCACAGAACTCTAAAAGCAGCGCTCATGTGTCAACTCCAACAGGACAGCAACTGGATCAAATCGTTACCAACAGTGCTACTCGGATTACGGACCGCGTATAAAGAAGATATTAAGTGTTCCACGGCAGAGTTTTTGTACGGAACCAGCCTTAGAGTTCCGGGCGAATTCTTTGAGGACGCCGATCATTCACCCATGCCAGAAGTATTCCTACAGGATCTACGAAACCGGATGAGAAAAATTCGAGCAAAACCAACAGCCCATCATAATAAAAAAACTTCATTTGTTCACAGAGAGTTACAGCAGGCTACCCACGCTTTCCTAAGGGACGATACCGTGCGGCGACCATTATAACCTCCTTATATAGGACCTTACGAGATCTTGGCGCGAGTCAACGACAAACTGTATACACTCCTAGTCAATGGCAGGTCGTGCAACATATCCATAGAGAGGCTAAAACCAGTATATTTGCCATCTGGAGAAGGAGAGGGCGACGCAGCACGAGGCGAGACATCGTCCACATTGGCGTTGAGTTTAGATCAAACGCCTAAGCTGCGAGACAAGCGGGTCACGTTCCTGGAAAAATAGGAGGGAGCACTTTGGCGTCTCAGTACTGGCGCTAGGGGATCCGTGGGTGCGCATGCGCGCCCTCCACCAATCCACCATGCTAGATGTGGACAACACGAGCCGCCAAGGCAAAAGCCTCTCTAGAGGCAATATTACCAAAGGCTGAAGCCTCTCTAGAGGCGGTTTTACCAAAGACTGATTTTTCCGACGAACATTCTGTTCTAGTTCCCCGTGGAAGATACATGTATATTATTAGTAATCAGAGATATATTTTTGCTACAAACCAAAGGGAAAAAAGCGAGCGTTCTTTCTCAATATACCTATCCAATCACGCGCGTTCCAGACAATAAACTAGCGAACCCCTACAAGATTATACATCAGCGCTCCTCTACTACTCGAAGCTGTCCGAAAGTAGCCGAGCGCCGAGCGCCACACGTACACGGCCCCCCTTCTTTGTGTGCGCGACCGTGCCGAACATGCAGGGGCTCATTTCCAGTGGATATAATTTGATCACGTTCGAAATGGCCACGTTCCAAACTGCCACGTTCGTAAAGGCTACACACACACACACACACACACACACACACACACACAGGGGTCAAGAGGAGGGCCTTCGGCCCCCCTCCCGCACCCGCCCCGTTCATCTCACTTCGCGTGAAAAGCTACAAACCTGTGTGTATATGTGTGTATGTGGTCGTTTCGAACGTGGCCATTCCGAACGCGTGACCATTACGAACGTGGCTGTTTCAAACATGGCCATTTCGAACGTGATCATTTCGGATGCTCCCGCTCATTTCTGGCAGCACTGCTGTCAACACGGGTGCCCATGACTCAAGCTCTCAGAGGTCCGTTCTTTCACTCTGCGGCCTTTGCGCGCTTGCGTACTCCGACTGACTCTGTACATGCCTCCCATCCCTACCATACTCTAGCCCATCAGCGAAGAGAAGATTTTGGAAAGGGAAGCGAAGAGATACAAGTTGTAATAGGTCCGATGTCCGACAGCATTAAAGGCTTCATAAAAAATCCATTATTCATTTTCAAACAAAAAAATTTTCTTATAAATATATTCGTTTACGTTATTAAAGCTTTTTAAATATTATATATGTAGGGACGATTGTCTCCTACTCCGCTTCTGTTGCACAGACACACACACACACACACACACACACACACACACACACACACACACACGTTCATATTCATATTATATAAATTCTATTTCCTACATGCATGTATCGGACATCCGCTTTCTCCTCTGTAAAAATTTACAATCCTTGCATTCTACACAGCCTTCTATCCCTTACATCGCCAATTAACACATGGCAAACACACGGCTTTTTTCTACACAACGGTCACTCATCTGTCCGAAAATCTTTCCGATCATAAAAACTTTCTCCCAAAATTATGCATACTGGATCCTGATTTTGCAAGGGACATTCCCGAGCTTGTAGAATCAACCTCGAGTCTGAGGAATCTATCTCGTGCCTATTGATCATACGCATCCGTCTCCACACCAGACATACGCGATTTCACACAATATACCGAACGCTGAAGTTTTAGACTAAAATAAATAGAGTTATTATTATAGCAGAGTTAATTATTTATATCCCGAGATCACCCACATATATAACTTATTTTTTTCATATTCTACCGACTGGCGTATAAACAAAAATGAAACGAAATGCAGAAATTGATTTTTTCAAAAAAAAGTCGAAAAAAAATGAAAGTTTAGCTTCAGAGTTCTCTTCAATTTCTAATTTTCCTTTTCTTTCTCCATCAATTTCTTTTTTACCTTCTCCCTCTCCATCAACTTCAACTTCCTCTTTGCTTTCCCCTTCTCCATCAACTTCAATCTCTGTTCCTATTCCTATTGAAGAAAACGATATAGCTGTATTTCTTGGCAAAAAACTGGATATATTTCAAAAAGTAGATGCTTTGAACAATGTTTATGCATCTAATCAAGATTTTATTTTCCCAAAAAATCCACAGTTGCGTAATTTAAGATTTCAATACTCATGGCTTCATAAATTTAAATGGCTTTCTTACTCTAAGGCAAAGATGCAGCATTTTGCAAATATTGTTTGTAATATATTGTAATTAATATATTTAAACCATTCTAATGCGAATTGTTACGAACAAATAAATGACCCACATGAATCACGAACAACATGACGAGACATCCCGTTTCGCGAGTATTCGTTGCACATACATTTTCGGATTCGCCCATAGAATCCACCTTACTCCTTATTGCAGTTACTGTTTCGTCAACTCCAATAACATCAACAAGGAACCTTTCGCATACTTCAACATCCATATAGTCGTAGACAACACTACTTACGACGGAATTCATTGCACCGTGTGTTCGCGTAACCTCGCTAACTTCTTCCCTTTTGCGACAAATACATCGCTGCATATGTTAATTTTGCCCGAGAACTCAGACAGCGAAATATAAATTATTATTCGCTCCCAAACTCAATCAAGGTTTTTGTGGACGGTACTATCCCCGCAAGCTTTACCGTGCGAGATTTTCCATAATTGATAACTAGATATTCCTTGTCGATAATTCCTATTGTCGATAACATCGACTCTCGATAACATCGACTCTTGATAACCGACTCTTACAGTCAATAACATCGGCTATCAATAGTACTGACTCCTACAGTCAATAACATCAACTGTCAATAATTTTTACAGTAACACCATATATCGATACACCATTTCCCCAACTTGATGATAAAGGAAAACACCGACATCTTCAAGTTCGTACAACTTGGTTTTCAAGGAAAAGGACCCATCGGTCGGAGTAGCCTTGTTGCGGGCAATCCCCAGGAGTTTAGCTCCTGAAATAAGCGGCACGGTCCAGCGGAAGGTCCGAGTACTCGCAAGAGTCACGACTCCGCTGAGACGTAACATAAACATTACTCTGAACCACACTCTGACATCTCAAAAAAGAAAAAGAAATTTTTTTTTGGTGTATATATATCTTTCGCATTTCAACATAAAAAAGAATCAACTAAACTATTATCATAAGCAATTTTAACCATTCTACAGAATAAAAAAAAAATATGGAGATCAAGTGCATCGAAATGAACTTTTTAACCCGAGGACGCTTGGACGTGACAATAGTCAAGGTGGAGTCACCGTTCTTCTTCTGCGCCCAACTAAAAAACGGTAAGAAAGATTTAAAACAATTAGAGGAAGAACTAGAATTCCGGATGGTCAGGAAAGCTACCTATCTACACATCTGGCCCGAAGATTTCAAGGAAAACATGATCGCAATAAAATCATCGTAATAAAAGATTGCAAATCTTGGCGACGGGGCATTATAAAAAAAATTAATAGGACAAATTGGATGATTAAAGTCAGCCTAGAAGACTGGGCTCGATCAATCTGGCGGCGTATGAGCGAAGTCTACCTCCTGGAAGACAGATTCAAGGAATTACTTTGGCAAACTATAATCTGTGGTTTAGCCTACACCGAATGTCTGAACTTTGCCAAAGGAAACCAAGGACCTGCCGACTACTTCTTGAAGGACAAAAAGGATGGATTCATATAGTCCGCCCCCTTAATGAAGGGACGGCTAGTTAAATTAAATCTAGAGGGAATACCCCCGAGTACTTCATATTCTCTCCGAGATGCGCTTATTTTATTAGGTCACGCCTAACTTAGCACTAGTGTAGCCGTAGATGTAATTCCTACTGTATAAGAAAACGATAGAATCTTAAGAGAACATATTCCATACATTATATTATTAAGCATTATTCCATATTATTAGTTATTATCTTACGTATATACCCTATATAATCATTCTTATGTTAATTGATTAGATAATTAAACTTAAAAAAAGAAGAAAAAGAAAAAAAAGAAAAGAAAAAAGGGAGAAAAAAGTATATACATATAATAAAAATAATGAAAAATAATATAAAATTATATATTTACTCAAGCAGAACATTCAAATTCAAATTAAAAAAGGGAAGAGAATGATTATATACATACATAAATACATAAACATATGTTATACATATATTATAAGAATTATATACATTTTATAAAAATTTTAGTTATAGAATTATCATCGATTCATCACAATATAAATTTTACATAAGACTGATATTCTTTTCTTTTTAGCACTCTAAGGAGCACGAAAGTGAAACCGCTTTTTCTCTCATTAATGAATATTGCTTGATCATCAAAAAAGCCAGTTTACCCCGGGAGGGTCCCATTAGTCCACGAGCCCGATAGCACACAACCACACATATCGTCCGATGCTTAAGGTAACCAGCACAGTTGACCAATCAGAAGGTCCTAGTGTTCTAACTGATCAAGTAGCAACACTCGTGTGCTATCGGGCTCGTGCGCTATCGAACCCGTCCGTTTACTCCTCCCCCCTTTTTTGCGGGCCTCTCAAAATGTAATTCCTTGATAGACAAGGAGCAAAACACAACGATTATCGCAACCTAGTTAAACTCCGGTGCGTCATCATAACAAGAGAAGACGTTTTTTAAGACATCATTAATTATCATAAAGTTTGCAAGGAATGCTTTATGGCAATACCACCGAACTACAAACAACAGTACATGTTAATACCACATAGTTTGGTCCATAAATGATTAGCCGCCATCAAACAACTTGCATGATCTGTAGCATCGCTATCTTACGAGTCAGCCCTAAGTACGTCATGTCGACATGTAGGTATTCTTCCAGACAGTATAGGCATGGGCATGCCTATACTGTTTGGAAGAATACCTACATGTCGACATGACGTACTTAGTCGAAGGATGGGGACGCCCTGGGTGACCACCCGATGGATAAAAGAGTAAAAAAAAAACTACATCAAATCCGGCCCGAGCACCTCGTATTGTCTCTCTACTGATGATCAGGTAGTTAAATTTATAAGAAAAGAAAAAGGAAATTTTTTCTTTTTACTAAAAAAAATAACAAAAGTATTAATAATAATAGCGAAATGAAGTTCCACTTTCGCATACATATTATAGAAAATCGATAGTTCAACAATCTTAATAATAAAATTGATAGCGATTGATATTATTAATAATAACATTCACACAATTACACATATACACAATAGCGACAGGCATGACTCTAAAAAAGCACTCAAGTATTAAGTTACAAATTCAACGGCAAGAAAAGAATCGAAATAATTCCATCTGCAAATGTTGTGTCCTACATCCCCAACATTTGTCTAACGCCGGAGATGTTACGTTCAAGGGACTTCACGATTCTTTTCTTTCCCGTATCTGGCACACGTGTGCACGACTTCCAAAATCATTAAATTGGACATATGATAGTTAAATTGGAATGGGATTCTCAGTAAATGCTCCAAAAATGACAATCAGATATTAACAGGCTATAAAGAGTAACACCTGGCCTCAACTAAGGCGCCAGTCAGTCAGGCAAATTTGATATTTTCCAATCAATTAAAAATTCATAAAATCTAAAGAAACTATAAAAAATAAAAGAAACTATTCATGAAACACGAGTGACCGGATGACACATTTTAATTTCAAGGGGATAGTCATCCCTTGTCTTTAACAGATGCATCCTGCAAAGCATAAATTACTACCAACACCAATACTGAAAATCCTAAGTACCCCGTTTTGGAAGATACTCTCCTATTCGCGAACGAATGTAATAAAATTCTGATTTGTTACATTTGTTCTAAAATGCTCATAAGTAGAGACAGGGAAGAGACCATGGAAATTTAACGAGAGTTTCTATTTGTCAACTTCCCTTATTCCTCACGCTAGGAGAGGGTAATCTAAAAACGATATATAAGCGCGAACTTCGAACAAATCGATACATTTATATATTCCTTAAGCATTCATTATTATCCAGCATTCGTCATTATTATATCGAAATTAAGATAGTCAGTAACTATCGAGTCAGTGCCAGGTCAAATATCTTGTCATTCTTGACGCCAAGAGGAGCCACCAGCAATCACTATCAGCTTGCGCTAACTACAAATTCTCGTTCTCTACAAATAATAAGTCTTTTCTTTGTTTTACGAAGTCGCCCCTCCCCCGTTTACTTCCTTTACTTATTATAATTGCTTCCCTAGTGGAACCTGCTTCAAGGAAATCCACTAGAGTCCAAGCAAAGCGACTCCGATACCGTCGCAATCGCCGATGGGCTCGGGCTGTGGCCGATCCTTTTTTTATATTAAATTTAAATGAAATAAACACGAATCTTCCTATCACCGAATCTTCTTAAGCAATATCCAAGGGGATACGCAAGATTCCTCATGTCCGTCCCCTCAAACTTCTCCTAATTACTCCCCATATCTATTTGCTGGAACCCTTGCTCCTAATTATTCTCCCGTGTATGACACGGAAACTGATCATCCACCTAATTTCCCGCCGTTATCGCCCTTTTCTTCTCCATTCCACGAACTAGTTCCAGATCCTTATTCTCTCTTCCCGCTCTCCCTCCCCATATCTTCTCTTCCATTGATTTTAGTGATCGAAACATCGCTACAATTCTCGCCTCAATCTGCCCTGAGTACACGGACCCCATTCTTCCAGGTCATTTCATCTTGGACTCTGGCCCTATATACATTTCAACCCTTAAGGCCTTTCTCTGCACCGCCCCTCCCGATTTCCATTCCCTGTTTTACCTCTTTCACTGACAAGCCTATAGCCTTTCCTATAGAATACTTCCAGGAAATATATCCTCCCGATTTTGACTAGATCCCCTTCGTCTCACTCACACACACACACATACACACAAGTAAGTATACAAGGCGGTTCTAACTCAGGGGGTGAGGCGCGAGGGAGATTACGGTGGCGCGAGGGAATGACGTCACGCGGGACGGAGGGGATTTCGGAGGCGGCGCGTGTTAGATGTTTTATCGCAATATTACATGTCCGGTTGATAAACAGTATTGCGTACCAATATGTCCGATTTATAATCAATATAAACAATTGCATTTCCTTTGAAAGACAACGCATATACGAATATGTCCAGTTTATAAACAATATAAACGGTTGCATATGGTGCGAGGAGAACGCGTGCGAGAGAGAGGGAACGATGGCACGAGGAGAACGCGTGCGAGAGAAAACGATAATATCGAACGAGAATAATGACGGGGTCGAAACAATAAGTTCTTACAACTAGCGTAAGGAATGGGAGCGCAAGGAAAGGCGTGTAAATAAATACATTTTTTAAAATTGAAATGTATAAAATTTATTTAAAATGTGTTGTACATATTTGTGTGTGTGTGTGTGTGTGTGTGTGTGTGTGTGCGTGTACTTAAAATTAAGAATAAAGAATATAAAAATAAATACAAAATATAAAAATATAATAAAATATAATATATTTGGGGAGGGGGAGCGTCGGGCAAGGGGGAAACCGCTCCTGCCAGGATGAAAAAAGACATTAATATAAAATTAATTACGTAAACATTTATAAAAAATACTTACATCTGTCCTCCCCATACGCCATTGGGTGTCCGAATCTCCCCGGGTACCCAAATCTCCTCTTCCATGTAGGGCTCCTCCCCAAAGAGCCGCCGCAGGTTGAAAACGTCATCCTCATCCTGCGGACTGTACGGTGCGTCACCCCACATGTAGAAGAGATCGTTTTTTCTCCCTCGGCGCTCCGCCCGCAATCAATACGAGCGCCTAATGTTCATAAAGCCCAGAATCTCTATATCTATCGTTCTGGGACTACATAAAAAATATAATTAATATAAATACATACACATTTTTTTATAAAATATTAGAAAAAACAACATTTACGTCCCAGTGGAAGGCCAACTTAATTAATAAGACGCATAGCAAATTGTAAAAGTATTGTTTCCATGGAGAATTTTGTTTCATGGAGAATGGATAGTATTTTCAAAAATACTATCCATTTTTTTTGTACTTTTTAACTGTACTTACGCACAGTTCAGAACTTTATGATGCTGCAACAAGGTCTCGGTCCGAGATCATATAACAGAGACCATATGTGGCATCCCATAACGCGTCGTAAGACAAAAGTATCCAATTTATAAACAACTGCAAACATTTCTAAACAACAGCATTCCTCTGAAAGACAACGCGTGCAAGGAGAACGCGTACGAGAGAGAGGGAACGATAGCGTGAGATGATCGCGTGCGAGAGAGAACGATAATATCGAACCAGAATAATGACGTGGTCGAGGCAACGATAAGTTCTTACAACTAGCGCGAGAAAGAGAGAGAGATAGCGCAAGGGATGAGAGCGCAAGGAAAGGCGCGTAAGTAATTACATTCCTTTTTTTTAAATTAAAATATAAGAAAATATAAGATAATTTAATAAAATGTGTATTGTACATATTTGTGTGTGTGTGTGTGTGTGTGTGTTTGTGTTTCAAATTATAATAAAAATATAAAATATAAAATTTTATCCCTTATTTGTAGGATGCCCATAGCTCGATGATTCTGAGATGTTTATATTGCCAAGTACCGGAGGATCATTACTCTTCGGGTGAACCATTACTGACGGGTATACCAAGAAGAGATTAAGAATGTTTAACGTATGTCGTTGTGCAATCGCTACACTAGTGTGGCCTTTCGATGCACAGAGAAGAATTACTGAGTCTCCGAGTTCTGATCGAAAGAAGAATATTATGATTCTAAAAGTGATATCGTATGGAACGTAGTTGTTCTATATTTGACTGTGAAAAAAATTTGGATTTGTGTGTGATTGTAATATATATATATATATATATATATATATATATATATATATATATACATATATATATATATATATATATATACCTATATATAAACAGTTAAAAGTATTGGACAAGATAAAGATAATTTAAATTTTTAAGAATTTTTAATTAATTAAAAGACAATTTTTATCAATACATATATGTGTGGATTATAGCATATAAAATAATATTACAACAATGGAGCTGCAAACACGTATAGACGAATGAAGGCGCATAATCACCCTTTTCCAAGATGACAATAATAGTGCTATGGAAAAATCGAACACTAAACAGATGTCGATAACACAATATGTGCGCGATCGAGAATTAAGCATACGAGATATGCGTAAGCAACGTTTCGTCAAACAAGTCGAGGTTACTATAATATATATGAGGATGGTTATACCGAATGGCCCGATCATGTACAACTGAAAATTTTTTGTGAAATTCGGAAAACACTCGTCTCAATTGATATAGACGATCATGATGATAATGATAATGATTACTTTTATTTCGGTAGTAAACGTAAAATTACTCGAATCATAGACTCAAAAGATGTTTGGCAATACTAATATATTAGACGCCATGGAGTATATAGCGAAATATTTGAATCAAATATTTGAATATGAGAACAATGTTTATATATGTAAACATACCGATGTTTACATATATAAACATTGTTCTCATATTCAAATATTTGAATATTTTACAGTTGGGTAGATAGGTGTATCAATGACTGTACATACACGCCGTGTAAAATAATATACATATCCCAACGGATATAAACCAAACGTACATACATTTAATAATGATTTTGATCATAATATTAAATATGATGATTTTAGAAAATGGATGGTTGGTAATCATCATAAATTATTATTATATATAATAACGTATATATATATATACGCGATATTGTACATAATGTCAATCACGTAAAGGTTAATGTCCGCCCGAAATTATATACAGAAAGTACGCATGGGAAAAGAAAAAGCAACAGGAAGAAAATGTACAGGTAACAGATAATTTTTGCTAATATAATTACGAAATTAATTTAAAATATTTAAATAATTATTTTTGGATGATTTTTTTTTGTAGGAGAATGTTTCAGGAGAGATGAGAAATCTGAATGAAGATCAGAATGGAGATCAAAATGTTGATCAAAATGAGGATCTAGATAGAAATCATAATGACGATTTTTATGTAAACTTTAATGAGTTATGAGCATCCTACAAATAAGGGATAAAATTTTATATTTTATATTTTTATTATAATTTGAAACACAAACACACACACACACACACACACAAATATGTACAACACACATATTTTAATAAATCTTATATTTTCCTATATTTTAATTTAAAAAAAGGAATGTGATTACTTACGCCTTTCCTTGCGCTCTCATCCCTTGCGCTATCTCTCTCTCTTTCTCGCGCTAGTTGTAAGAACATATCGTTGTCTCGACCACGTCATTATTCTGGTTCGATATTATCGTTCCCTCTCTTCCCCACACGTTCTCCTCGCACGCGTTGTCTTTCAGAGAAATGCTGCTGTTTATATTGCAGTTGTTTATAAACTTGATACTTTGTCTTACGACGCATTTTGAAATGGTGCTACATATGGTTTCTGCTGTACGATCTCGGACCGAGACCTCGTTACAGCATTATAAAGTTCTGAACTGTGCGTGTATATAGTTAAAGAGTACAAAAAAAATAGATAGTATTCTTGAAAATTCCTCAGCATAGAAACAATACTTTTACAATTTGCTGTGCATCTTATTAATTAAGCTGGCCTTCCACTGGGACGTAAGTATTGTTGTTTCTAATATTTTATAAAAAATGTGTATGTATTTATATTAATTTATTATTTTTTATGTAGTCCCAGAACGATATAAAGTTTCCGGGCTTTATGAACATTAGACGCCGGCAGTGGGTGCATGCGGAGCGCCGAGGGAGAAAAAACGATCTCTCCTACATGTGGAACGACGCCCTGGAGAATCCGCAGAATGAGGACATTTTCAACCTGCGGCGGCTCCTCGGGGAGGAACCGCCGCAGGTTGAAAATGTCCTCATTCTGCGGATTCTCCAGGGCGTCGTTCCACATGTAGGAGAGGTCGTTTCTTCTCCCTCGGCGCTCCGCACGCACCCACTGTCTAATTTTTACAAATGTTTATGTAATTAGTTTTATATTAACGTGTCTTTTTCTGTTGCGAGAGCGGTCTCCCCCTGGCCAGACGTCTCCACTTCCCATATATATTATACTTTATTATATTTTTATATTTTGTATTAAATTATATATTCTTATATTTTTATTATAATTTTAAACACACACATACACACACACACAAATTTGTACAACACACATATTTTATTAAATCTTATATTTTCTTATATTTTAATTTAAAAAAAGAAATGTGATTACTTACTCGCCTTTCCTTGCGCACGCATCCCTTGCGCTATCTCTCTCTCTTTCTCGCGCTAGTTGTAAGAACTTGTCGTTGCCTCAACCTCGTCATTATTCTAGTTCGATATTATCGTTCTCTATCGCGATCATCTCACGCTATCGTTCCCTCTCTCTCGCACGCGTTCTCCTCGCACGCGTTGTCTTTCAGAGGAATGCTGCTATTTATATTGTTTATAAACTGGATACTTTTGTCTTACGACGCGTTTTGAAATGGGCCACATATGGTTTCTGCTGTACGAGCTCGGACCGAGACCTCGTTGCAGCATTATAAAGTTCTGAACTGTGCGTGAATATAGTTAAAGAGTACAAAAAAAATGGATAGTATTCTTGAAAATTCCTCAGCATGGAAACAATACTTTTACAATTTGCTGTGCGTCTTATTAATTAAGCTGGCCTTCCACTGGGACGTACGTATTGTTGTTTCTAATATTTTATAAAAAATGTGTATGTATTTATATTAATTATATTTTTTATGTAGTTCCAGAACGATAAAGAGTTTCCAGGCTTTATGAACATTAGACAGTGGGTGCGTGCGGAGCGCCGAGGGAGAAGAAACGACCTCTCCTACATGTGGAACGATGCCCTGGAGAATCCGCAGAATGAGGACATTTTCAACCTGCGACGGCTCTTCGGGGAGGAACCCTACATGGAAGAGGAGATTTCCGGAGTGCCCGGGGAGATTCAGACACCCAATGACGTGTATAATGGGGAGGATAGATATAAATATTTTTTATGATATTGTTTACGTAATTATATTAACGTGTTTTTTTTCTGTTGCTGAAGCGGTCTCCCCCAGGTTCGACGCCCCCCCTTCCCAAATATATTATACTTTATTATAATTTTATATTTTGTATTAAATTTTATATTTTTACATTTTTTATTCTTAATTTTAAGTACATACGCACGCACACACACACACACACATACACACACACACACACAAATATGTACAACACATTTTTAATAAATTTTATACATTTTAATTTAAAAAAATGTATTTATTTATGCGCCTTTCCTTGCACTTCGTGGTATGGAAATGATGCGCATTATTTTCTCGCCACTAAGGACGGGTCATTTTTCGGCGCGATATTGCGATATATCGCAAATCACCATCATGTCTTGAGCGACCCGCCCATCGCTTCGCCGCGCGACTAGTATCGGATTACAGTGGGACGACTCTCGTCGCCGCGCGCTTCTATTCACGCAGATTGGCCGATCTTCTTTATTTAATTTTTCCGTAATTATTGCGACAATCCCAAAATAATATAGATTATTTCTTCTTAATTTGAGCCAATCTACTTATTTACTTCGTTAAGGTCGAAAATCGACGGACACCATGTGTATATATACAGGGTGATTCTAAATAACCTTATGTTTTTGAAAAAACATCTTGATCGAATTCTAAGACGATTTTTCCTTTGGCAAAATTTCGTGCAAAGCATAGTTTTTGAATTATTAAGAGAAATGTTTTACTTATTACGGGTCGGATACAAGAGGCATGCAAGGGCGGCGCAACTGACCGTCAGACGCGGGCGCTCACGCGGGGCGTCTTCGGCGATCAGCTGGTCGCTATATTGTACACGGACATACATGCGAATACATACATTCTTTCTCTCTCTTTCTCTTTCTCTCTCTCTCTCTCTCTCTCATTCGCTCACATACGTTGTTTTTTTTTTTTTTACGAGAGGGGAAAATGCATTTTATGCATACTCACCGCTCGATCCGGTGAGTTATGTGGGACTCGAGTACCAAATCTAATTACCAACCCAGTACTCCCTACCCACTAAAAACCCCTCTCTTTTTACGAATGGGACACTATCTGACTTCCCAAGATCTGTTTTGACACAACGCCAAAGAATAATTATTGTTACCTTGTTCGATGACTTCTGCTAATTATTGCTGTAGTTTCTTGAGAATTAAATATTCCGATAGATTGCACTTTCACTCAAATTTAACGTAGATTACACGTTACAAAAGACAGAGATATTCACACTAAATAATTAATCGAAAGTTTTTATAAACTGTACTCTTTATAAACTTCAGCATAACCACATTTATTCACTCACTCGATAAAACGAGAATTTACTAAACTATCACTATTTCTATCATTAATCACTATCAATCATTGCCGAATAATCATCATTAGCAATTAAAAATCCCTCGATAAAAGAAATACGCGGACACACACATTATTACACGACGTGACGACGCAATAACGCGACAACGCGACGATATTTATTCGGCGGTAGCAAACAGCTGTAGTTAGGTTACGGCAGGTTAAGGTACTAACAGTGCTACCGAACGTAATCATGTGTTTGACCGAAGAACGCGGCCAACATACAATATTAAATGTTTAACGCGCGTATAATATTATTATTGTTACGTCCAAGGGACGTCACGATTCTTTTCTTTCCCACATTTGGCACACACGTGTACGACTTCCAAAATCGTCGACGATAGTTAAATTCGAAATAGGATCCTCAGCAAATGCTCTTAAAACAACAGTCAGATATTAACAATCTATAAAAATAGCATATGGTCTACTAAGGCGCCAGTCAGTCAGACGAATTCGACATCTTTCGATCATTTAAAACTCATAAAATCTAGAGAAACCATAGAAAATAAAGGAAACCATTCACGAAACGCGAGTGACCGGATGTCGCGATGCGTACCCATTTTTAATTTCAAAGGGTAGTAAAAGTCATCCCTTGTCTTTAACAGACGCATCCTGCAAAGCATAAATTACTACCACCACCGATACTGAGAATCCTAAGTTCCCCCGTTTTGGAAGATGCGCTCCTATTCGCGAATGAATGTAATAAAATTCTGATTTGTTACATTCGTTCTAAAATACTCATAAGTGGGGGCGGGGGAAGAGACCATAGAAATCTAATGAAAATTTCTATTCGTCAACTCCCCGTATTCCTCACGATAGGAGAGGGTAACTCAAAAACGGTATATAAGCACGAACTTCGAACGAATCGGCACTTCTACTTCCTTTCGATATTCACATTTTATATACATTTAATTCATATTCATGTTCAGTCATCTATAATTCTTCATTGTCATATCAGTAACTATCAAGTCAGTACCAGTTCAATAAAAACCTTGTCATCCTCAACGCCAAGAAGGGCCGTCAACAGTATCGAGCACTAACGTGTCAGTTAAAAAATCTTCATTCTCGACATTAAGAGGAGGCCTCCAGCAAACACTACATCAGCTTGCGTTAATCCTCGTGCTCTACAAACAGTAAGTTTTATTTTGTTTACGAATTTCCTCCCCCGTTTATTTCTTCTATTCATTTAATCGCTTCGCTAGTGGAGCCCGCTTCGAGGAAGTCCACTAGGACCCAAGCAAAGCGACTCCGGTACCGTCGCAATCGCCGTACTCGCCGATTGCTGGCTCGGGCGTGGTCGACCCTTCTTTCATATTAAACATAAACGAAATCAACACTAACCTTCCTATCGCTCGAATAGTCCTAACCAATATTCCAAGGGATCTCCGAGACTCCTCATGCCCATCCCCTCAAGCTTCTCCTCTAATTACTCTCCATACCTATCTCCTGGAACTCTTCTTCCTAGTTACTCTCCCGTGTACATCACGGAAACTGACCATCCTTCTGATTCCCCACCGTCCCCATCGCTCTTTCCTTCTCCACCCCACGAATCAACTCCAGATCCTCCCGATTTTGGCTAGATCCCCTTTTAACACACTCACACACACACACACACACACACACACACACACAAACACACACACACACACACACACACACCCAAACGCGCATTCATTTAATATTGTATCTCTTAAAAAAGCGTATAGAATTGTGATTAATTGTTTATACACCCCTTTTTCTTTCTTATTATAATGTATAATAAATTCGATTAAGCTTATTCTCTCGCGTTCAACTCAATCGATCCCCCTCCTCACCCACGCTCCTGAATCGCACTTGGTCCCGTCCCGGGTAAAGGGATTAAATTCCTTTATCAAAAGGGGACCGTCGAGCGGGCATTCGAACCAGAAATAGTGTAAGATCGACCCTTGCGGTCGTTGACCTATCTCCCCGCAGGCACGCTCGACCCGAGACATCTGCCCTTAAGGCACCTGCTCTAGGGATACTAGTGTTACGCTCTTCCTCGTCGGCCCATCTTTTCCTCGGGCCTGGACGTAACATATGTAAAATTTTTTGGGGGCTCGTCCGGGGATTGATATGTGCGATTCAAGGAAACGGGAATGAGTGACGGGACTCGGGATAAAGCCGATAAAAAGGAAGTAGAAAAATTTATAACCTGGGCTCTGGAAGAGAAAAATCTAAATCTAAAATTGAAATCAAATCATCTACTTCTGGCTTACCTCATACATCCACTCCAAAGAGAACTGTGGGGTCTACACCAAGACATTTTAATCTTTCTTTAGAGAACACTGACATAAGCATAAACAATACCATTCTAATAGCCGACACGCCCGAGCCAAATCCTGACGATTCCTGCGATCTAACCTGCCAAGAATATACACACTTACTAACACTCTTATTTATAAAGCAGAAAAAGATCTTGATAGGTCCGAAACCATGACTCATCAAAACCCATTTGTTACCTTAAAATACGCGGTTGAAGCCTTCCCTTTTTCGATGATAAAAATATTCCGCTCAGTTATTTTATCGAAGGATGTGAAGAAGCCAAAATCTATGCTACCTAAAGAAGCTTAAGCACAGTTTACCAAAGTTATAAGAACCCGAATAGTCGGCGAAGCTCGACGAACCATTCAAGATCAAGATTTTGACACTGTATCCAATTTAACTTCATATTTAAAACAAATTTACGGACCTTCTAAAAACGTATATATACTACAAGGAGAATTAGGACGCGTTTAACAAAAAAATGAAGAAGATGTAGTCACGTATGCAAATCGAGTAAAATTGCTAGGAAAACAGATTTTAGAAGCATACCGCAGTACTAGTCGTTCTTTACCTGACCAAAATATAAAAACATCATTGGAAGGAGACATGTGTAAATGCTTTATCCGAGGACTCAAACCTGAAATAGAACAAAGAATCGCAAAGAGACTTAGACGTGCATGGAACCGTCGCTGATGCTTTAAGGATAGAAAGAGAGCTTCGAGCGATGACAGATTTACGACAGGGACAGGACACTAACTCAGGGCCAAAACCAAGCCGCGAAATCGAAAAGACTTGCCAGATCTGTTATAAAGAAGGACACGTGGCTAGCAATTGCAGGAAGCTCACGCAGTCATCCTCTTTGGGTCAAATTCAAGGAGCCTTAGGAACCGAAATTTTAATTTGTCAAATTTATAAAAAAGCGGACAGAGTGCAGATAAATGTCGTCTGCGCGATCCTCAATATCGCCAATCAGTAAATGTAATCCAACAACGAATCATAACTTGTCAATTATGTTCTAAAAACGGACACGACGCGAAACTATGCCGTCAAAATAGCAACAATAAAGCCAACAAAACCTCGGTAATTTGTCAATGGTGCGACAAAACTGGTCATTCCGCTAATAACTGTTGGAAGAAACAAAATGAACAACGCAATTCAATAAATAAAGCTGCCGCTACTTGTCAAATTTGTAATAAAGTCGGACACATCGCTAAAGATTGCCGCACTAGAATAAATTCAACACCTATAACCAATTCTTTTTGTCGATATTGTAAGGAACAAGGGCATCTTCTTGAAAATTGTCAATTACGAATCGCGAGTAATAATCGTCGGAAAGAAAAAGACCAGGGAAACTACAATGGGCCCTCGACGTCGGGTGTGCGACAAGGACCCGAGCTGGCTTCACGCCCATCCACTCAGCAGGACACCAAATAAATCCAAAAAACCAGAGATAAGACCTGTGACAGTGACCCTCGCTAAAGACAGTCGCGTGCCTACTGTTCAGGTCCAGCTCACCAAGGGATCCGCTCATATAACTCTCATGCTGGATACGGGATCCGGACCGAATATAATCAAAGAAAAATCACACCTAAGAATATTAGTATAAATTTCGATAACATTTTAAAATTGAATGGTATAAACAGCTATCCTGTTTACACACTCGGAGAAATTATGTTGACGCTTTTCGGAATATCCATATCTTTTCACATCGTATCCGATGACTTTCCGATTCCACAATCTGGAATACTTGGAAATGATTTCTTCAAGCAAACTTCCTCAAAAATAGATTATGCAGAGGGATCTATCTAGGCATTTCTGGAATTAATGTGCCCTTCTTCTCCCCCCGAAACAGTACAACCAAGAACCGAATCATTATTTTACGTAAGAATAGTCAATCCTGAAATAAAAATAGGATACATACCCAAATTAAAAGTGGAGCACGGAATTTATCTAGAGGATACAATAGTGGAAAACGTTTCTGGAAAGGCTTATTTGAATATCATAAGCACTTTAGATGAAGAAATGGAAGTTCGCGTGCCAACATTATATTTAAAACCACTAGACAAATTATTCGATGATCATAACTCGAACATAGAAATATTCGACAAGGAGAAATCAGCAAGACCATTGGATTCCGGAAATATTGATGAAATTCAAATTAATGAAGATGCCTTCGAAATCAATGATAATATTATTCTTAATGAAAATGCTGAAATCAGTAATAAAATTCAAAAAGAAGACGAAGACGAAACACTTGAAAATATAAAAGAAAAAGAAATAAATCAAAATAAGGAAATTAAAATTAAAAGAAAAAATAAAAACCATGCAAATACAAATCCTAATAATTCAACAGTCCCTGAAAAGAGAAGCTACCAAATCTTTTCCGAAAATTTTAATAACCCAACCATCCTTGGAGAGGGAAATCACCAAACCTCTTTTAAAGGAAATAATAATTCTGGAATTTCGGAGGGAAGTTTCCAAACCTCGTCGGAAGATTCCAGCCCTGTCGATTGCAAGGAGGGAAGTTACCAAACCTCACTGAAATTGACACCTTATTTTAAAAGAGAAAGAAATTCTTCGTCCTCTTTGGACTTTACATTTTCAAAGGATGGACTATTTACAGGAAAAAACGACAATAATGAATTAGAAACCTCTCATATTACAATGAAAGACCTCGTTCGAGGGGCTCAAGGATATAATTTAAACAATGGAAATATTGAAAATTCTTGGAAAATTAATCGCAAGAATAAGCCGTCTTCGAAACTTTCTACGTCTCTATATAATAAATCTCAAGAAATAATAGATAAATTTATGCGAAAACGTAAGTCTAAACACGAGATTGACATTGCAACCTCTGAATCGCATAATTGTTTGGTACTCTCTGAAGAAACTAAGGAAGATCGACTCTCTAAGATTATCGACTTATTACGATTAGAGCATTTAAATAAAGAAGAACAGGAAAACATAATAAAATTAATAGCAAATAGTCAAGATCGTTTCCACATTCTCGGAGAAAAATTAACTGCAACTTATGTTTTGCAACATCAAATAACGACTACGGATGATCACCCGATAAATACTCGACAATATAGATTTCCGCAAATACATAAAGAAGAAATAAACAAGCAAGTAGAGGACCTCCTACAGGGAGGCATAGTAAAGCATTCACAGTCGCCTTATAATACGCCCATATGGATCGTCCCTAAGAAAGACGATTCTAAAGGAAATAAACGCTGGAGAATGGTTCTCGATTTTCGAACCTTAAATGAAAAAACTATTGGAGACGCTTACCCATTACCTAATATCATTGATATATTAGATCAATTAGGGGAGCGCAATATTTTTCTATATGCGATCTCGCATCCGGATTTCATCAAATAAAAATGGATCCTGCCGACAGTCACAAAACCGCTTTTACAACCCCTTTCGGACATTATGAATTTGATAGAATGCCTTTCGGTTTGAAAAACGCTCCGGCTACTTTTCAACGCTTAATGGATTTAGTATTAACAGGACTACAAGGCGAAGAATTATTTGTATATATGGATGACATAGTTATTTACGCTAAGACATTAGAAGAACATGAAAGAAAATACAACGCTTTAATAGAACGTCTTCGAGGAGCTAATTTAAAATTACAGCCTGACAAATGCGAATTTCTGAAATCGGAAGTAACATATCTAGGACACGTAATTAGCAAAGATGGAGTAAGGCCAGATCAAAAAAATTAGAAGCAGTAAAATTGTTTCCAAGACCAAAAACGCCAAAAAACATCAAACAGTTTCTAGGACTTGCAGGATACTACAGACGTTTTATACCCAATTTCTCTAAATTTGCGAAACCGTTAACCATTTTATTGAAAAAACAACACAAATTTCGAATGGACATCTGAACAAGAAGAATCATTTCATATTTTGAAACAAGAGTTATGCAAAGAACCTGTATTGCAGTATCCTGATTTCTCGAAACCATTCATATTGACTACAGATGCTTCAGGAATAGCCATAGGCGGGATTCTATCACAAGGGGAGATAAACAGAGATCGACCGATCGCATTCGCATCACGTACTCTAATAGATAATGAAGTAAAATATGACACTTAGGAAAAGGAAGCACTAGCCATAGTTTACTGCGTAAAGCATTTTAGACCCTACTTATATGGAAGAAAATTTACTTTAGTTACTGATCATAAACCTTTAACATGGTTCAAGAACGCACAAGACGCAAACATGCGAATACTACGCTGGAGATTGAAACTAGCAGAATACGATTACGACGTTGTATATAAAGCTGGAAAAACTAACGTAAATGCAGATGCATTATCGCGGAATCCCGTAAATCTCATGGAGACAGAATGTAATATTATAAAAGATAAGCCGTTGAATCCTAATAATTCGCAAGATGCAGAAAAAATTTCTAGGATGTTAGAAGAATCCGACGACGAGGGAGAAAGCGAAGACGACGATTTTCATTTGTACCTTTCAGACACCGAGACAGATGAATCATTTTATGACCATACTAATGCTACACCATCTACCGAAGAAAACGAACCACCACCACCTAAACGAGATCGAATACAAACCAGAAGCCAAACTATAAATCAAAAAAAACGAAACGAAAATTTTCAAGATACAGGAAGAAGAACAGATCCGCCAAATAAAGATAAAGATAAAAAAGAAGAAGAAGAAGAAGGACACGATGAAGAAGAAATTATCAATCTAAATTTACAGAAGGCAAGGAAAAATCCATTGAAAATAAAAGTAATGTCATAGAAAGTCGCGAATTATTATTTTTACGAAGAGATAACGTAATGTATTTTGTTGACACCAACGGAAAACCTTTAGACTCAGGCTCACAAAAACTCTTTGAGCGAAATAGTCTCCCAAATCTTGGGTCCCTTATTTTAGGTAAACCAAAGGCCATAAAATATAAAAACTACTTCCACATAGCTCTGCCTATTATGGAAAAACAACAGGAGGGTCCTACAATGACTCTAAACCAAATATCAATCGCCATAAATAATCTACGTGACGTCATTCAAAATTTACAATTAGAAACAATTAGTATTGCAAAAACAGAAACAATTAATAATGTACCATGGAATAATATTAAATCACGACTTCTGTCAATATTCGTTAACATATCCATTAAATTGATTATATGTAACGGATTAGTCAAATATCCACCTAAAGATCTACGAACTGTTATTATTGGAGAGATGCACTGTTTACCCACAGGAGGACACCGTGGCGTTACGAAGACTTACAATAAAATAAAACATAATTATTATTGGGAGACTTGAAAGCCGACGTTCAAAGATATATCCAACAATGTTTACAATGTCAACTCAAAAAACTCGTTCGAGTCAAAACTAAACAGCCTATGATAATTACAGACACACCAGGATCTTCTTTCGACAAAGTCGGTATGAATATCGTAGGACCATTACCGGAAACCGAAAGAGGTAACGAATATATTCTGACGTTACAAGATCAATTAACAAAATATTGTATGGGAATACCGCTACCGAATCAGACTTCTGAGACCATCGCAGAAGCTTTCGTAGATCGATTCATTTGCGTACTTGGAGCACCGAAGGCGATATTAACGGATCAAGGACAAAACTTTATTAGCGAATTACTAAAAAGGATTGCTAAATTATTTAAAATTCGCAAGTTTCGAACAACAGCTTTCCATCCTCAATCAAACGGATCTTTGGAGAGATCTCATCATGCGCTGGGAGAATATTTAAAACAATATGCAAACGAACAAAAGCAGTGGGACAGATGGGTTGGCCTTGCAATGTTCAATTACAACACTAGCGTACATGAAGCAACTAAGCATATCCCATATAAATTAAGTTTTTTTGGCAAAATAGCAAGAATTCCATCCAACGAACCTCTCGCCTCAGAAGACAAACTAGCAAGCTACGAATACTTAGTAAATCTCGTTACACAACTTCACGCTATTCAAGGAAATGCTCGCGATAATGTAATTCAAGCAAAAACTAAATCAAAAATTCATTATGATAAGAAAATAAATCCACAGGTCTTTAAGCCTGGAGACCAAGTATTTTTATTGAAAGGTCCTAAACCTGGTAAATTCGGAGATCAATATACCGGACCTCACGAGGTTTTAGAACTTCTTAACAAAAATAACATAAAAATTAAGATAAAGAAAAATAGTCGAATAGTACATCCTTACACCGATTACGAATTTCACACATCAAGCCATCTAAAAATCCATCACACATCAAGCCATCTAAAAATCCAATAACTAAACAATAATTAAATGCAATTTCAGATGGATCCCAGAGCCAGAAGACTAATTGCAATAATATTACTCTTAGTAATGCAGTTTCTTCGAACGTTTGGAATAATAGGATACGATTGTGGGTCATCATCAGCGAATCTAACGACTTTATCTTTACTAAATATAGAAGAATGCGACATCCCTCAAAAACGAGTTAATTCTAGTTCAATTTACGTACAATTACTGCAAATTAATGATTTTAAATCAACCCGAGTCATCCAATGCAAAGTTGAGATCGATAGATTAATTAGAAAATGTGGAATGTTCTCCCATACCATGGATGTGCATAATGGAAAATATTCTTACATCGAACCAATAACCCGCCAAACTTGTAGACGTATGCATGACTATGGCAGCTATCAACTGGGAAACACATACATAACTGGTTTAAAATCAAATACAACTACCACACGCCCAGTAACACTGGCCGGAACCGTAGATAATGACGGTAAATGTTCTGGAGGATCATATTCCGACCCTTATGGAACGTGGTCGGATGTCCTTGTAATAGGAAAATAAATTAAATCAATAAAAATTACATTACACGATTACACCGCGGATGTGCGAATTAATAGTAACCAATTACAACTCAGATCAGGTATGACTTGCGAATTTGGCTCTGTAGAATGTATAGATATAGAAGGAGGAGATGCATACTGGGACCCAGTTCCTGTCGGTCCTTGCAAATTTTCCGACTACGGTATAATATATGAAGGATATGCCGACAAAATAATTGACGAAGAACAACGTCAAACAGTCTATTCTCTCACTACTCAAGACATAATATTTGCTTTAACCAGCGTAGGGAGACATGAAGTATGTGGATATTCATTAATACGAACAGAACATCCTAAATTGTTAATTTTCGAAACCGTACGCGGCACTGTAGTTTTCAGTAAACAAACTCACACTTTTAACTTGGATATCTTCGCATATATGAACTCCAAATTTGTCTACGTGGAGAAACACATTCGTACTCAGATCAATCAACTTTATCATGATATCCTGTTACAACAATGCAATCTGGAACGAAAAATGATGCAGAATGCTTTAGCTATCGCTACACAATCCCCAGATACTTTTGCATATCACTTAATGAAAGGACCTGGATATATGGCTCTACTAGCTGGTGAAGTAATTCACATAGTAAAATGCGTACCCGTCGAAGTAACACTCACTCGAACAGAGCAATGCTATAATCAATTACCAGTAACTCGAGAAAATCAAACTTACTATTTAACCCCTCAAACTCATATATTATTACGACAAGGCACTCAGACAACATGTAATTCCTTCGCGCCTGCTATGTATCTCTTAGGAGATGCATGGATAAATTAACACCCAGACCGGTAGACACCTTACCACCTACCATCATGAAACCATTAACAAAACCTACATGGAAATATATTAGCCCAGGATCACTTGCCACCAGTGGCATATACACAGAAACCGACTTAAATGATCTCAGAGATCATATAATGTTCCCAGCAGAACGACCCGCACTTCTAAATACTGTAGCCCGAGGAATCATGGGAAAAACCATCTCTTTGGAAGGAGGTTCCCTCTCCAACTTATTAGATAAAAATACAATCGAGAAGATAGCCTTATCTACATGGAAAAAATTTTGGAGTAAATTCTTGATTTTCGGAAATATTAGCGCGGGATTACTTGGAATCTATTTGACCATAAGAATTATTAAACTAATATTGGATACAATAATACATGGATATGCCTTGCATACAGTATACGGATGGTCACTATATTTATTAGGGGCCATCTGGGACTCTCTAACCCATCTACTACTACACTTAAGAACAAGACCACCACCACAAAAAAGGACACCCACAGCACCAACCTCTGAATCCCAACCCCACGGGGCGTCTGAGACGGCTCACTCCGAAAACTGTACAATACCAATGCATGCTTACCCCCCTCTCCCTTCAAAGGAGAATATCTCTTATTCACTTCAGATCAAAGAATCAAAATCCTAAAACAAATATAACACTACTCTGAACCACACCCTGACATAAAAAAAAAAAAAAAAAAAAAATTGTGTGTACATATATCTTTCGCATTCCAACAATTAAGAATCAATCAAATCCTATTATCATAAACAATTTTAACCATTCTACAGAATAAAAGAAAATATGGAGATCAAATGCATCGAGACAAACCTTTTAACCCGAGGACGCTTGGACGTAACAATAGTTAAGGTGGAATCGCCACTCCTCTTCTGCGTCCAATTGAAAAACGGTGAGAAAGATCTAAAAGAATTAGAGGAGGAACTAGAATTCCGAATGGCTAGGAAAGCGACCTATCTACACATCTGGCCCGAAGATTTTAAAGAAAACATGTCCGTCGCAATAAAAGATTGCAAATCCTGGAGACGGGGCATTGTAAAAAAAATCAATAGGACGAACTGGATGATAAAGGTCAGCCTAGGAGACTGGGACCGATCAATTTGGCGGCGTATGAGTGAAGTCTATCTCTTAGAGGACAGATTCAAGGAGCTGTCTTGGCAGGCTATAATCTGTGGTCTAGCCTACACCGGTCCTGTCCTAAACGTTCGAACCTGGCCAAAGGAAACTAAGGATCTCTGCCGACTACTTCTGGAAGGACGAAAGGGATAGATTCATATAGTCCGCCCCCTTAGTGAAGGAACAGCGCTAGTTAAATTAAACGTAGGGAATATCCCCGAGTACATCATACTCCCTTCCGAGATGCGCTTATTTTACTGGGTCACGCCCAATTAAGTACTACTGTAGCTGTAGATGTAATTCCTACCGTATAAGCAAACGATAGAACCTTAAGAGAACATATTTAATACTTTATATTATAAAACATTTCATATTATTAATCATTATATTAATCTTATGCATACACCGCATATAATCATTCCTATGTTAATCGATTACAAAAATTTCATATATATATATATATATATATATATATATATTTAAATTAAATAAAATAGAATAAAAATTAAAAAAAAATAATAAAAAAAAATATATATATATATATATAAAATAACGGAAAATAATATAAAATTACATTATTTACTCAAATAGGATATTCAAATTAAAATAAAAAGGGGAATGATTATATACATACATAAATACATAAACATGTTATACATGTATTTTATAGGAATTTTAATTATAATTATCATCGATTCTACATAAGACTGATATTCTTTTCTTTTTAGCACTCTAAGGAGCGCGAAAGTGGAACTGCTTTTTCTCTCATTATATTGCTTGATCATCAGAAAAGCCTGGTATTGTCTCGCTACTGATGATCAAGTAGTTAAATTTATAACTAAAAAAAAAAAAAAAAAAAAAAAATTTTGTTCTTTCTAAAATAAAAATGGTGACAAAAATATTAATAGTAATAGCGAAATAAGTTCCACTTTCGCATATACATATATATATATATTCGATACTTCAACAATCATAATAATAGAATCGATAGCGTATTAGCAGTAACATTCACACAATTATACACATACACAATAACAGGCACTACTCCGAAAAACCCCCAAATATTAAATCACAAAATCAATAACAAGAAAAGGAATCGGGATAATTCCATCTGCAAATGTTGCGTCCTACAACCCCAACATTTGTCTAACGCCGGGGGTGTTACGTCCAAGGGACGTCACGATTCTTTTCTTTCCCACATTTGGCACACACGTGTACGACTTCCAAAATCGTCGACGATAGTTAAATTCGAAATAGGATCCTCAGCAAATGCTCTTAAAACAACAGTCAGATATTAACAATCTATAAAAATAGCATATGGTCTACTAAGGCGCCAGTCAGTCAGACGAATTCGACATCTTTCGATCATTTAAAAACTCATAAAATCTAGAGAAACCATAGAAAATAAAAGAAACCATTCACGAAACGCGAGTGACCGGATGTCGCGATGCGTACCCATTTTTAATTTCAAAGGGTAGTAAAGTCATCCCTTGTCTTTAACAGACGCATCCTGCAAAGCATAAATTACTACCACCACCGATACTGAGAATCCTAAGTTCCCCCGTTTTGGAAGATGCGCTCCTATTCGCGAACGAATGTAATAAAATTCTGATTTGTTACATTCGTTCTAAAATACCATAAGTGGGGGGGGGAAGAGACCATAGAAATCTAATGAAAATTTCTATTCGTCAACTCCCCGTATTCCTCACGATAGGAGAGGGTAACTCAAAAACGGTATATAAGCACGAACTTCGAACGAATCGGCATTTCTACTTCCTTTTGATATTCACATTTTATATACATTTAATTCATATTCACGTTCAGTCATCTATAATTCTTCATTGTCATATCAGTAACTATCGAGTCAGTGCCAGTTCAATAAAAACCTTGTCATCCTCAACGCCAAGAAGGGCCGTCAACAGTATCGAGCACTAACGTGTCAGTTAAAAAATCTCCATTCTCGACATTAAGAGGGGGGCCTCCAGCAAACACTACATCAGCTTGCGTTAATCCTCGTGCTCTACAAACAGTAAGTTTTGTTTTGTTTACGAACTTCCTCCCCGTTTATTTCTTCTATTCATTTAATCGCTTCGCTAGTGGAGCCCGCTTCGAGGAAGTCCACTAGGACCCAAGCAAAGCGACTCCGGTACCGTCGCAATCGCCGTACTCGCCGATTGCTGGCTCGGGCTGTGGCCGACCCTTCTTTCATATTAAACATAAACGAAATCAACACTAACCTTCCTATCGCTCGAATAGTCCTAACCAATATTCCAAGGGATCTCCGAGACTCCTCATGCCCATCCCCTCAAGCTTCTCCTCCTAATTACTCCCCATACCTATCTCCTGGAACTCTTCTTCCTAGTTACTCTCCCGTGTACATCACGGAAACTGACCATCCTTCTGATTCCCCACCGTTATCGCTCTTTCCTTCTCCACCCCACGAATCAACTCCAGATCCTCCCGATTTTGGCTAGATCTCCTTTAACACACTCACACACACACACACACACACACACCCAAACGCGCATTCATTTAATATTGTATCTTAAAAAGCGTATAGAATTGTGATTAATTGTTTATACACCCCTTTTTCTTTCTTATTATAATGTATAATAAATTCGATTAAGCTTATTCTCTCGCGTTCAACTCAATCGATCCCCCCTCCCACGCTCCTGAATCGCACTTGGTCCGTCCCGCGGTAAAAGGGATTAAATTCCTTTACCAAAAAGGGGACCGTCGAGCGGGCATTCGAACCAGAAATAGTGTAAGATCGACCCTTGCGGTCGTTGACCTATCTTTGGCTCCCCGCAGGCACGCTCGACCCGAGACATCTGCCCTTAAGGCACCTGCTCTTGGGATACTAGTGTTACGCCCTTCCGTCGGCCCATCTTTTCCTCGGGCCTGGACGTAACATTATCATACGATATACATACATCATATGATATTCAAAATTAATTTAAGAATAAATAAATGTTTTTAAAATATTGAATATTTTACTATTAATATTAAATATTATATTTAATAATATTTAATAATAAATATTATATTTAATATCAATAATAATATTTAATTTATTTATAAATAAATATAATTATTAAATATAATTATTATTAAATATAATTATTAAATATTTATTTAACTATTATCATGAAAAATAAATATAAAAAAAAATATTAATTGTTTGCAGCGCGTCTTGATTCTTCTCTTGGCGTTTTCTTACGCTTTTTTGAAAACGAAAGAAGATTCCACGTTTAAAATGGTGGTCGCTCTGAAAAGAGCGAATTTTTTTGATCGCCTTAAAAAGGGCGGATTGTTTTTCCATTTACAATAAATGTTCAAAATGGCCTCCATCCATCCGAATGTAAGCTCTCATGCGTTTCATTAAATTTCTTTGGACATTTGAGAGTACATCTTCTTCGATAGACCATATGGCATATCTCAATCTGGTTTCTAAATCCTCCATGTCTTCAGGGAGCGTTTTATAAATTATTTCCTTGCAATATTCCCAAAGGAAAAAATCCAGTGGATTGAGATCCGGGGATCTTGGAGGCCAATGTATCGGACTATATCTACCTATCTACCGTCCAGGAAGCTCATTATTTAAATAATTTGTCACAATTCTGGCTTGTGGGGGCCAGCACCGTCTTGTTGGAATATAATTTTGTTTCTATCCAATAACGGCACTTCTTCCAAAAAACTGGTAGATCATTTTTTAATAAAATCAATGTATGCTGCGCTGGTTAGAATGTCCGGGAGAATGATTGGGCCTAATATTTCAGTCCCCATGATTCCAGCCCAGATGTTGAGCTTCCAACGAATCTGGAAATTCCTGATTCGTGTAACTCGGAGATTTTCATCGCTCCACAAATGCATATTATGCGAATTAAATATTCCTTCTCGCGTAAATAGCGATTTATCGCTAAATATTATACGAGAAAGGAATCTGGGATCTCTATCTATCCTTCTCAGAAAATTTTCGCAAAATCTTCTTACAGGATAATCTTCTGGTCGTAATTGTTCGCAACATGCGAAACGCGACTCGCGGATTGGTTGGGGGAGGCGCGAAGGGGGGCATGGACCCCCGCGAGGATCGTATAAATATGATAAGACGATCGATGCTGCAATCAATAACCCTTCGAGCATTAGAAGCGTCAAGATGGCAAGATATATAAATGAAGAATATTATGATATGCTAATGGCACTCGGTGAGTGCCATGGGCATCAGAACGCTGCGGCAATAAGATACGCCGAATTATACCCAAATCGAGCGAGACATCCGTCGGCTGCTGTCATCCTTGGAACAGCTCAAAGATTATACGAGACGGGCAATGTTCTCTCAAACAAACATGATGTTGGGAGAAATCGTAACGCAAGAAATTTGCGAAACACTGAAACGGTTATTCGCGCTATCGAGCAAGAACCCGAAACAAGTATTCGGATTATCGCTCGAGAGCACAATTTATCGTATTCAACGGTACAGAGAATATTACGAGAAGAAAAATTGCACGCATTTCACTATACTCGCGTACAACAATTACGACCAGAAGATTATCCTGTAAGAAGAAGATTTTGCGAAAATTTTCTGAGAAGGATAGATAGAGATCCCAGATTCCTTTCTCGTATAATATTTAGCGATAAATCGCTATTTACGCGAGAAGGAATATTTAATCCCTAATATGCATTTGTGGGGCGATGAAAATCTCCGAGTTACACGAATCAGGATTTTCCAGATTCGTTGAACGCTCAACATCTGGGCTGGAATCATGGGGACTGAAATATTAGGCCCAATCAATTCTCCCGGACAGCCTAACCAGAGCAGCATACATTGATTTATTAAAAAAGATCTCCAGAATTTTTTGGAAGAAATACCGTTATTGGATAGAAACAAAATTATATTCCAACAAGACGGTGCTGGCCCTCACAATGCCAGAATTGTGACAAATTATTTAAATAATGAGCTTCCTGGACGGTAGATAGGTAGATATAGTCCGGTACGTTGGCCCCCGGGCCCCCGATCTCAATCCACTGGATTTTTCTTCGGGAATATTGCAAGGAAATAATTTATAAAACGCTCCCTGGAGACATGGAGGATTTAGAAATCAGATTGAGATATGCCATATGGTCTATCGAAGAAGATGTACTCTCAAATGTCCAAAGAAATTTAATGAATGAGAGCTTGCGTTCGGATGGATGGAGGCCATTTCGAACATTTATTGTAAATGGAAAAACAATCCGCCCTTTTTAAGGCGATCAAAAATAATTCTCTCTTTGGGGCGACCAACATTTTTAAAAGTGGGGGAATCTTCTTTCGTTTTCAAAAAAGCGTAGAAAAAGCCAAGAGAAGAATCAAGACGCCTCAAACCAATTAATATATTTTTTTATATTTATTTTTCATGATAATAATTAAATAAATATTTAATAATTATATTTAATAATAATTATATTTAATAATTATATTTATTTATAAATAAATTAAATATTATTATTGATATTAAATATAATATTTATTATTAAATATTATTAAATATAATATTTAATATTAATAGTAAAATATTCAATATTTTAAAAAATTTATTTATCCTTAAATTAGTTTTGAATATCATATGATGTATGTATATCGTATGATAATAATAATATTATTCGCGCGTTAAACATTTAATATTGTATGTTGGCCACGTTCTTCGGTCAAACACATGATTACGTTCGGCAGCGCTGTTAGTACCTTAACCTGCCGTAACCTAATTACAGCTGTTTGCTACCGCCGAATAAATATCGTCGCGTTGTCGCGTTATTGCGTCGTCACGTCGTGTAATAATGTGTGTGTCCGCGTATTTCTTTTATCGAGGGATTTTTAATTGCTAATGATGATTCGGCAGTGATTGATAGTGATTAATGATAGAGATTGTGATAGTTTAGTAAATTCTCGAGTGAGTGAATAAATGTGGTTACGCTGAAGTTTATAAAAGAGTTTATAAAAACTTTCGATTAATTATTTAGTGTGGATATCTCTGTCTTTTGTAACGTGATCTACATTAAATTTGAGTGAAAGTGCGATCTATCGGAATATTTATTTCTCAAGAAACTACAGCAATAATTAGCAGAAGTCATCGAACAAGGTAACAATAATTATTCTTTGGCGTTGTGTCAAAACAGATCTTGGGAAGTCAGATAGTGTCCCATTCATAAAAAGAGAGGGGTTTTTAGTGGGTAGAGAGTACCGAGTTGGTAATTAGACTTGGTACTGGAGTCCCACATAACTCACCGGATCGAGCGGTGAGTATGCATAAAATGCATTTTCCCCTCTCGTAAAAAAAAAAAAAAAACGGGTGAGCGAATGAGAGAGAGAGAGAGAGAGAGAAAGAGAGAAAAAGAATGTATTCGCATGTATGTCCGTGTACAATATAGCGACCAGCTGATCGCCGAAGACGCCCCGCGTGAGCGCCCGCGTCTGACGGTCAGTTGCGCCGCCCTTGCATGCCTTGTATCCGACCCGTAATAAGTAAAACATTTCTCTTAATAATTCAAAAACTATGCTTTGCCCGAAATTTTGCCAAAGGAAAAATCGTCTTAGAATTCGATCAAGATGTTTTTTCAAAAAACATAAGGTTATTTAGAATCATCCTGTATATATATATATATATATATATATATTAGGTGTACAAATAAGTTTCCGGGGTTTTTTTTAAAAAAAATTAGGAATTTATTGTGAAGGGAACGGTACATTACGTTTTATTCAAAATATTTTCCATCATTTGCCACTACTTTTCTCCATCTTTCTGGCAGCATTCGGATACCACGTCGGAAAAACTCTTCATCTTTTGGACGCTATCCACAAATCTACCCAATTTTTGGTATCTTCATATGATGTAAAGCGCTGCTCAGACAGACCATGTGCCATCGACCGAAACAGGTGATAATCAGAAGGGGCTAAGTCTGGTGAATATGGCGGGTGGGGTAAAACTTGAGTGTTTCCAAGTAAGTTTTTACCGTCGCCGCAACATGTGGACGAGCATTATCGTGTAGGAGAATAATTTTGTCGTGTCTGGAGTAGTAATGGGCGCGTTTTTCCTTGCTTGTTGAGTCACTTGTAATGTAAGTGCAAGTTCTTTTTGCGTTTGGGACGAATCTTCCTCCAATAATACTGCCAATTCCATGTCTTCGTACACTTTCGGCCTTCCACTGCGTTCTTTGTCCTCCACGTCAAACTCACCGTTCTTAAATTTTTGAAACCACTCCTGACAACTTCTCTCACTTAAAGCAGCCTCACCATATGCTTCTAGAAGCAATCGATGCGCCTCAGCTGCAGATTTTTTTCAAATTAAAGAAGTAAATCAAAAGTTCCCGCAAATGACGCTTATTCGGCACAAAACTTGACATTTTCGCACGAAAAAAATTACGTGATGCTGATACGGAATCACTAATACTTCAAGGTTATGGTGTTGCCAGATGACGAAACTTGGGATATTACGTTTTACATCTGACAATTTCAACATGACCTTCTGGTGGTGCTATCTTTTGTCAAACCGCGGAAACTTATTTGTACACCTAATATATATACATATAATGCGATAATAAATCTTATGATAATAATAATAATAATGATGATATATATGATAATTTATAAATATGATATGTGTTAATAATAAATTAAATATACATATACAAGATGTTCCATTTTAAAGAATACGCTCAAATATCTCCGAAACAGTGCGTTAAATAAAAAAATGTTTCAAACAAAAGTTGTATGGCTTGAAGGGCACCATCAGATGATAGCAATGATTTGACCTTGGAGTCACTTGAAGGTCACGTGAAGATCAACGTCAATTTCTTAAATAGACACCCCCTATTTTTTATTGCATATTCTTATATCTACAGGGTTTTCCAAAGCACTAATAAAATATTTTTCCCTCAGAAGAATCAATTGGTGTAAAGAAAACACATAATTGTTTCGAAGAATAAATATATAATTTGCAATTAACAATTACATATTTTTTTTAAAAACAACTATGTTTTTTCTTTACACCTTTAATAATAATAAGGAAAAATTAATATTTTACTGGATATTATATATGGTTTATATAAAATTAAGAAATTATTTCAAGCCTCATAACTCGAAAAGTACTCAATGAAGAAATAGTTTACTATAGTGTTTTGGAAAGCTTTCGAGATAAGCTACAAGAATAAGTAATAGAAAATAGGAAGTTCTGTTTAAAAAATTGAAAATCACCTTAACGTGACCTTCAAGGCTTTTAAATGACTCTCTAAGGTTAAATCATTGCCACCATATGATGGAAATGGAGTTAATGGAGTTAATTATTTTATCTTTGTAAATGACTTTATATATAAATCATCCCTTTTTGTCAAAATCATAAATGTATATATTTTTACCTTTTAAATGGAGGAAATAGCTGAATGTAATTTCTCTATTCCTGAGTCCATTTCTTTCTTCAAAAAGTGAAAATTTGTACATTCATGGTTTTGGCATGTGAGGGAAATATATAAAATAATGGATAGTTAATAATTTAATGAGGATCTCATAAGGAATATATAATATTCATTATCAGGTCCCTACTAAAATACTTAATCATGATCTTATATCATGATTATGAGGATTTAATATATATAATTTTATAAGAACCTGATTATACCCTATATGGATCTTATAAGGAAACAGCATTACATGTTTACTCGAGTACTGATAAGGTAATGTCAGGTTCTGACAACGAAATCAGGCAAATGTTATATGATTCTTATGTTATGTCCGGTGGACTCCACGATTCTTTTCTTTCTTCGAAACGATATCATAGAAGAAATTAAAGATCGGCTCGGATTTGAAAAATAAACAATCCTTTTTCGGAATAATAGCGCATAGGAAAATGCAACTTAACCCGCGTAAACAACCAGTTAATATTGAGAATGGCTAGTCGAGATAGCGCTAAAGAAACTCTAAATAAACTCTTGAATTATGAGACTCGAAATTATAGGAAATTTGAATCACTCGTATCTATTGCTATAATTTACTCTCGAAACCACTCCATCTCAAGGATTTTTAAACAAAGATCCTGTAGTCCTCTAGAGTTTGACAAAAAGTAAACGTAAACAAACCCTTTGAAATTAATACTGCACGTGCGCTCATTCGACAGGCCACCCTCAAGCGTTCTCTGAATTGTCATATCATCAAGCGATAAGATAATCAGCTCGCTCTCACTCTCTGCTGGATGGAGCTAAATCTCGAGCAAAAGAGCTTAACCAATTAGAGTCTTAAGATACCGTATCCTGGGCTCTTCCAAACATCGCAGATTAACCAGCTCCTTGCGGCCTTTGCAATTCACACTCCGGTCTGAATTAAATTTATTCCAACGTCATTTCTACGCTCTCAATAAGTAGTAAATTTAAATTTTCTCATAGTCTCTATTCCTCTTTCTCGTTCGATTGGCGATTCCAAAACAATCTTTAGGTAATTAAAGATATTAATTAATAATATTCTAGATCATTTAGAATTTTATAGTAATCATTAGTGATAACTTATTCTCAACAATTTAAATTCCCCTCTCCGTATAATTCCTATTTATTCGTTCTGGATTTCAGCATTGGAATTCGCGAATAAATCTCTCAAGATTTTTATCCATTCGTTCTGGATTTCAGAATTGGAATTCACAAATATTTCCTTTATTCGTTCTGGATTTCAGAATTGGAATTCATGAATATTTTCTTTAGTTATTCGTTCTGAATTTCAGAATTGGAATTCACGAATATTTCCTTTAGTTATTCGTTCTGAATTTCAGAATTGGAATTCACGAATATTTCCTTTAGTTATTCGTTCTAGATTTCAGCATTGGAATTCGCGAATACTGTCCCACTCCCCCAAGATTCTTAAAGACAACCTATCTTATATACATATATGTATGTAGGATATTTTATGAATACATATGCTGACTAAGTCGTTCACGTATTACCCACGCACAGTCGCATCGCACTAAAATCCGAAGCGTCTGCGTTATGTATTCCGCGTGTGTACCTTTTCGGACGCCCCGCATGGTTCTTAGAACATCTTGCACCTCAGATGATATTTTTAGATATTTTATATCCTTTTCACAACTGACGATACATGACGGAAAGGCGAGGGTGAATTGCAGCGATGCAGTTCAGGCAAAGGCAGTTCCTAACGATCGTTCGAAGAGTCGAGACGTACTCTCACTGTACTCTAACTCTATAATTACATTCTGTATCATATACCGATTCCAATAAACTATACTTGTAAATAACATCCTACATATTTTGGGGGTCTTGTCCGGGATCGGATCAAATCACGATATAGAGTGTGATATCAGATATACGAAGAAACGCGTTCAAGTGCAGGGTTCATGTGCAAAGTAAGAAGTTTTAAGACATAAAGTTGTGAAGACGTAAATAACGATGGAAACAGGAACTAGCGCAGCAAACGACGATTTGAGTACAACGTTGATGAGTATGACAACAATCCAAAAACAGGAAATCAAGAAGCGAAAACTAAAGACGGCTGGACTGAAAAGCGAACTTATCGCAAGACTGTTGCTGTTTATGCAACTCGAACGCGAACACGGTGAGACGGAACAAGATGACGATAATCCAGGTAAAGACGACGACGAAGACACATGCAGACAAGAACACGACGGCAGGAGTAATACGAATGACTCAAGTGATGAAGATGAAGCAATCATCGAAAGAAGACTTAAGAAAGAAACCCGAAGAAATTAATCATTGACGTTCAAAGATGAGGAATCTCTGGAAACATTCAGCGGAGATGACAGAATCAATGTGAAAAGATTTCGAAGAAATGGCTGTGTTGTGCGAATGATCTGACATCCAGAAGGTAGCATACGCGAAGCGTCTTCTTCGCGACTCAGCGAAACTATAAATTACGAGAAATGTACGAAGACGTGGAAAAAATTACGACGAGCATTAATAGAAGAATTTGCCAACATTGTAGATGGTCACGCAGTGCCCTAGCGAAAATGAATATTCGGAGCGTAAGCCGAATGTAAGGAAGTGTAATAGAAGCGTAAACGAAGCGTTAAACGCTTTGTTTACGCTTCGACGTTTCAATTTACGCTTCTTAGGAGTTTCTATTACACTTCCTTACATTCGGCTTACGCTCCGAATATTCATTTTCGCTAGGATGCACCAGGAATTATCACGATGAAAGAAAACATCGACGAGTCATATTAGGCGTACATATACAAAATGCTCGAGATCGCAGCACAAGCCGATATGGATACGCAATCGGTAATCCAATACATTATTGAGGGAATCCAAGATGATGCTTAGTTAATAAGACTATTACATGGAGCAAGAACAATACGCGAGCTGAAAAGAAAGTTTACTCGATACAAAACTATAAAAATGGAGGGAAAATCAAAGATGAGGCAGTCGAAACTAGAGGAAAAGAAAAAGATGATCCGAGGCGACACGAGTTCGATGGAGACGAAGACTCCGTTTCAATTGCGGCAGTAAGGATCATCTGATAAAGCGTGTCCGAACAACTGCGGCAATAAGGATCATTTGATAAAGCGTGCCCGACGAAGGACAAAGGTGTCAAGTGTCAAGTGTTTCAAATGCAATCAATATGGTGTTACGTCCGGTGGACTCCACGATTCTTTTCTTTCTTCGAAACGATATCGTAGAAGCAATTAAGTTCGGCTCGGATTTGAAAAATAAGCGATCCTTTGTCAGAATAATAGCGCACAGGAAAATGCAACCCAACTCGCATAAATAATCAGAATGGCCAGTCGAGATAGCGCTAAAGAAACTCTAAATAAACTTTTGAATTATGAGAGTCAAAATTATAAGAAATTCGAACCACCCGTATTTATAACTTACTCTCGAAACCACCTTATCTTAAGATTTTAAACAAAAATCCTGTGGTTCTCGAGAGATTGAGAAAAGGTAAACATAAAACAAATCATATGAAATTAATACTGCACGTGCGCTCGTTCGACAAGACACTTTCAAACGTTCTCTAAATCGTCAAAACATCAAGCGATAAGATAATCAACTCGCTCCCACTCGCTCTCTACTGGATGGAGCTAAATCTTGAGCAAAAGAGCTTAACTAATTAGAGCCTTAAGACATCCCTCTCTTCCTAAAAAATCTAACTCCTTGATCCTAAGAAGGGAGTAATAAAAATTATTCGATTAAAAAAGATTCCCATCATCCGGAAGGGAGAAGGAGCAAAACTTTAAAACTCACGAGCCGAAAGCGCGAACACACAATTCTTTACCAAAATTTTCTGCCTGTACTTTTCATGACAGTATTGCTAAAATAATTTGAAGTGAGTGTGAACCCTGGGATCTTCCAGACATCACTGACCAACCACTTGCTCGCTCCGGTCTGAATTAAAATTATTTCAAAGTCAACGCACTCAATAATTAGTAAGTCTAATCCGACTATACTCCCCTTTACCCTTCCTCATTGAAGTTGTCATTGGGAAAGATTTTTAATCACTTAAATCAACAATAAAAATAATCGAATGAACAAACGAACAGATAAAATAAAACAAAAGGTAAACTGAACGATCATTTTCATTCATCTTTAAGCAAATCAGATCAACTATTTAAATCTTGTTCTCTGGCTCATTCCTTTTCCTTAATCCACCTCTTCACGAACAATTCTCTGTTCGTCGAGAATCTCCGCAAGGCGGTTCACGAACAATTCCCTGTTCGTCGAGAATCTCCGCAAAGCGGTTTACGAACAATTCCCCGTTCGTCGAGAATATCCGCAAGGCGATTAACGAACAATTTCGTTCGTAGAGAATCTCTGCAAAGCGATTCACGAATAACTCCTCGTTTACCTCGAATCTCTATAACACAGTTCGCAAGTAATTTCTAATTTTAATTAAATCTTCGAGAACCGATTCCTCTTTTGACCTCCCTTAAAATTCCAATCCTTTTTGAACCCATTTTCGAACTAGGATATTTCTTTTATTTCCCTTATACTTAACTATACAATCTAATTAAAGATAGAGGTAAAATTTTTCGAGGCTAAATCATTATTTTGCCTAAGCTTGAATAATCTTCTCCCAATGACAATAATAATAGAACTAGGAATGGTTATATTTGCGAATTCGTAAATTACTTGACCGTGAAATTATTATTAGTGCCTCAGGGTAAACGGCGAGCTGCATTACGGTGGCGGAATCGTCGGAACAAGTGTTCAAGGAAGGAACAGCCTCAACTCACGGGGGAACTCCTCTCCCCCCCTACGACGATAAATTAAATAGTATTAGTAACCTCTCGCCCGTTGACGCACACCGTGACACTAATTCATTCAACAAAATACCCTCGATCCCTGCACCTTACTCCCCTATCTCTTCCCCAATGCCATCGTCCTCCTTTCTCAGCATACCTGTCCCAACCATCATTGTCCGCGTCCAGAGATCTCCCGATTTTACTCGAATCTTCTCCTCCCCCTCCTACTCCACCCATTATCCCTTCTCCTTCTCCCGCACCCCTATTAGAATCTCCTTCTCCGTCTCCTATACCTGTAATTACCCTCGATTCCGATCCTCTATCCCCTTCGGAGTCCCTCGAGAATCCGAAGGATTTCGCAAGAAATCTTCCCGACCTTGACGAGGGCTCCCATGACTCGGGCTTCCCCACAGAGTCTCCTTCGGAACATCCTCCCCTCTCCCATGCTGACCTTCTGAATTATTTTATATCCCAGTTCCCTCTCCTCGAATTCCCCATTCCTGAAGGAGCCTTTTGCGTGTGTTCTGGTTATGGTGGATCACGAAGAGTTCCTACGTTATTTAGCCACTGCCTCTGCCGACGTCATAATTCCCTGGTATCTCCCTGGGTCACACCTACTGTTAGCCGTTCCCATCCAAGCCTTGCTGAAGAAATTCCCTCCATCCACTATCCAGTTCAATGACCCTTGACCTTTTATCCCCTCCTTAATCTTTCCTCCTAGATCTTTTCCGAACAGCTTTGAAGGAAAAATTTACCTAAGAAATTGTAAAGTCCAGCCAGGATTTAATAAATTTAGAACTCCTATCCATTTATCCTGGCTGATGACTTCCGCATTTTTTGTAACACCCACGGGATTATATACATACACACACACACACACACACACACACACACACACACACACACTCACTCACAAATACAACACACACACACAGATTCTTTTATAAGAAAATTTTTTATATTCCATAATCTTTGAATAAATTTTGATCTATAGTTAAAAGAAAAATTTATTTCCATTTAACCCGGTCACTTCCCTGGATTCCCGAAATCGCACAAGGTCCCGTCCCGAGTAAAAGAGATTCGATTCTCTTATCAAAAAGGGACCAACGAACATAATGACCTAAGACTCACAGAGTTAAAAGGACTATTGTAGTCCCTGACCTGTGTCAGGCTCCCTGACTGCGCCCGATCCGTACACACGCCCGAAAAGTGTGTCACCAGGTAAGTAGGTTGCGTCCTTCTAGATGGCCCGACCTTTCAAGGTCTGAACAATGGACACATCGCTAAATTATGTAAAGTAGCAGTAAATACACAGAAGGAAATCGCATGTATAGCTATTAAGGATCCGCAGCAGAAACAGATCAAAGAAGTAAAAATTTTAAATCAATGTTTCGTCAGTGTTATAGACACCGCTAGTGATTTAAGTTTGATTAATCGATATTATTACAAGAAGTTAGGTTGTCCCAAATTAAATAATAACGTAAATTTTAACGGCTTAGGCGCAATAAATAATAGCACGATTGGTTCCTTTTCAACAAATTGTTCAATATTGTTATTGATGGCGAGACATTTGAAATTACGTTCCATGTCATCGATAATGAAATAATGAAATATACAGTCTTGATCGGTGCTGACTTTTTGAATTTGGTCGATTTACGTTCGCTAAAAGGAAAAGTGACGATTCGTAAAACTACCGAAAATAATCTAGATATGCCCGAAGTATTAAAGATCGATGTAATAGAAAAAGTAGATCCGTTTGATTTTTCACATATTTCCGACGAAAACGCTCGATGAGAAATAGAAATTATCGCTAAGAATTATAATCCGAGAAAAACGCATGAAGTCGGTATTAAAATGATATTAGTTTTAAAAGATGAAATCCCGATTCAAAGACCGCGTAGATTGTCTCAACCGGAGAAGCAGGAAGTCGATAAGCAATTAAAAGAATGGTTAGATGACGGTATAAGATCTTCTAATTCCGATTACGCAAGTCCTGTCGTTCTGATTAAAAAGAAAAACGGTCATACCAGGATCTGTGTAGATTTTAGAAAGCTGAACCAAAAAATAATAAAAGATCGCTATCTGTCGCCACTAACTGAAGATCAACTAGATCGTTTACAAGGCGCGAAAATTTTTAGCACGCTTGATCTGAAAAACGATTTTTTCCATGTTGAAGTAGCTGAAGAAAGTAGGAAGTATACTTCTTTCGTTGTTTCAACAGGCCAGTACGAATTTATGCGGATGCCTTTCGGACTTTGTAATTCCCCCGCGGTATTCCAAAAATTTATAAACGCTGTGTTTAAAGATCTGACTTTTAAGGAAACAGTATTAACTTACATGGACGATTTGATTATTCCTTCGCAAAGTATCGAACAAGCAATTGAAACATCTAAAACACGTGATAAAGGTAGCAAGCCAAGCCGGTTTGCATATTAACTAGCGAAAGTGCCAATTTATCCAAACGAAAATTGAATATTTAGGACATGTTGTAATTAACGGTAGCACCGTCGGAATGTAAAACTAACACCATTATGAGATTTCCGACTCCTAAATGTGTCAGGGATGTACAAAGTTTTGTCGGTCTTACGAGTTATTTTCGAAAATTTATTCCCCGATATTCCACGATAACACGACTGTTAACAAACCTTTTAAGAAACGATATAGAATTTCGATACGGAAAACACGAAGAACAGGCATTTTTAAGTTTAAAATTTGCGTTGAGTAATAAACCCGTTTCAAAATTATACAAAGTCGGAGCTAAAACGGAATTACATACAGACGCCTCGAAATTCGGTTACGGTGCAATTTTATTGCAGAAAGATTCGAATAACACTGCATGCATCCAGTTTATTATGTAAGTGGGAAAACCACCTCAGCCGAAGAGAAATATACTAGCTATGAGCTCGAAGTACTTGCAATCGTTAAAGCGTTGAAAAAATTCCGAGAATATCTGTTAGGTATTCGCTTCAAAATCATCACTGACTGTAAGGCGTTCACTCTAACAATGAATAAAATCCAATATCTCTTAATAACTATCGGAGTATCTAAAGGTAATGGACAGGTCGAGAGGTGAATCGTACCCTTATACTATTGTTAACAAAATTGTCGACTCCAAGACCGGAAGAATGATTTAAGTATCTCGACGCTGCTCAGAAATATTTAAATTCTACGCCAAATAGAAGCACTGGTCGGTCATCGTTCCAACTGATGTTCGGAACTCGTATGCATTTACAAGAAGACTCACAAGTACACGTGAAATGCTCGAGAATGAATGGACGCGAATATTCGAAAAAGACCGCGACGATGTTAGACGGGAAGCAAGAGAAAAAATCACTAAAGTACAAGAAGAAAACGTAAAAAACTTTAATAAAAGACGAAAAGCAGCATTGAAATATACAGATGAAGACTCATGGCAATTAAGCGCACACAGTTTGGTCCAGAACTTAAATTCCGCAGTAAATTTCTTGGTCCGTATCGTGTAGTTAAAATAATGCGTAACAATCGATACATGGTTCTAAAAGTAGGTGACCATGAAGGGTCACAAGAAACTTCAACATCCGCTGATCATATGAAACCCTGGGTACATTTCGACGATTTAGATGAATTGGAAAATGTGAAGACGAAAAAGAGAAAGTTACTTATGAACAATCGTGAACGTGACATTCGAGGGCGAATGTCTGGCAGGACGGCCGAAATGTAGGATATTTTATGAATATATATGCTGACCAAACTGTTCACGTATTACCCGCGCACGGTCGCACCGCACTAAAATCCGAAGCGTCTGCGTTATGTCTTCCGCGTATGTATCTTTTCGGATGTCCTGCACGGTTCTTAGAACATCTTGCACTTCAGTTAGATATTTTATATCCTTTTCACAACTAACGATACATGATGGAAAGGCGAGAGTGAATTGCAGCGATGCAGTTCAGGCAAAGGCAATTCCTAACGATCGTTCGAAGAGTCGAGACGTACTCTCACTGTACTTTAACTCTATAATTACATTCTGTATCATATACCGATTCCAATAAACTATACTTATAAATAACATCACACACACACATACACACACACACACACACACACACACACACACGCACACGCACACGCACACGCACGCACACACACACACACACACACACACACACACACATTTATTTATTTATTTATTTCTTCAAATATCATGGCCGAATATATTTCAAATAAAAAGAATCGAGCGATAAATAAATTTTAAAAATTGTTTCTCAATAGAGACCTAAAATACCTAATCAATCATCCGTTTTCCTTAATAATTACCATGTCTAAATCGCGTATCTTTAATTCTATTAGTGTCACCCCGCAATTCGCGGTCAAACATAAAGCGTTGGCGGAATCGGCAGAACAAGCGGTTAAGAGAAGGGATGGCTCAATCTATATCAGAGTTGACTACCGGCAGTCCAGTTAATCATTTAACTAGTATGTATAAATATTAACAAGCCAAAAGACACTAACACATACTCACCTAAAACCTCCTTCAATTCCTGCACCAACTTACTCCTCTATCTCCTCTCCAGAGCATTCCTCGTCCTTCCCCAGTACACCTGTCTCGGGTTCAGCACCGTTGTCCGCGTCATCCCCCCAGATCTCCTATCCCGATTTTACCTGACTTTCTTCTCCCCTCCCCTACTCCATCCACTCTCCCTTTCGAACCCTTTCCTTCGGCTTCTCCCGCACTCCCATTAAAATCTCCTTCTCCGTCTCCTATACCTGTAATTATCCTCGACTCCGATCCTCTATCCCCTTCTACCCCCTCGGAGTCTTCAGAGTCCTCTCCGAGGATCTGGAGGATTTCGCAAGAGATCTTCTCGACCTTGACGAGAGCTCCCATGATTCTGACTTCCCCACAGAGTCCCCTTCGGAACGTCCTCTCCCCAACGCGACATCTGAACCTTCCTGTTCTGAGCTTCTAAACTATTTTATATCTCAGTTTTCCTCCCCTCGATTTCCCCATTCTTGAAGGATCCTTTTGCGTGGGTCTCGGTTATGTGACTACGAAGAATTCCTTCATTATTTAGCTACTGCCCCTGTCGACGCAATAATTTCCTGGTATCTCTCTGGATCGCATTTACCATTAGACATTCTTATCCAAGTCCTGCTGAGGACTCCCTTCGTCCACTATCCAGTTCGACGATCCTGACCTTTTACCCCCTCCTTAATCTTTTCTTCTAGATCTTTTCCTCACAGAGGAAATTTCCTTTAAAGGGAATTTTCCTTTAAAAGATTTACCTATTAAAAGAAAAAATCTATAAAGGAATTGATAAAGTCCAGCCAAGATTTAGTAAGCTTAGAACTCCTATTATTTATCCTGGCTAATGACGCCCGCACTTTTGTAACATCCGCGGAATTATTCATAAACACGTATACTTACAAATATAACACACAAAGATTCTTTTATAAAAAGAATATATTTCATTATCATTGAATAAATTTTGAATTATAGCTTAAAAGAAAAATTTATTTCCATTTTACCCGTTCACTTCCCTGGATTCCCGAAATCGCACAAGGTCCCGTCCCGAATAAAAGAGATTCGATTCTCTTATCGAAAAGGGACCAGAGCGTAACGACCTAAAGCCGCGTCCAGACTTGTGTCGTATCACCGTATCATATCATGATCGCCTCTTATCATGATACGAATATGCTGATTATGATGATACGCCATGGCCTTGTTTTCAATCCGTATCCGTATCCCGTATCTGTATCTTTATTTTAGTTTTCCATCTAGCACGTCCGTATCGTTAATTCCACGTTGCTTGCTGTGGAGACAATGTCTCTCTCTGTACAGTTAGCTGCTGCTAGCTACATTTTTCTTCATTATTTATTGAAGAAGAAAACGAGGAAATCACGACGGTGGTGGATGAAAACAGTTTTTGCGAATCGCGAAGTGTATAGTGGTTCAAGTTTATTGCGTGATTTAAAATTTCAATCTGTTAGTGGACAGTACAAAAAACTTCACAAGGATGTCGCCCGCTGAGTTTGAGTACCTGATAAATTTGGTGGGGGAGCAGATTTCCAAAAAAAGACACCGTATATAGGAAAGCAATATCTGTGCAAGAAAGGTTAGCCATAACTTTGCGTTTTTTGGCAACTGGCGATTCTTATGCAAGCCTACAGTACCTGTTAAAGTCTCCAAACAAACAATCAGTGAAATCGTCCCCGAAGTTTGTTTTGCTCTTGTTGATAAACTGAAGCACTACATTCAGGTATGTAATTAAAATTAAGTGAAATATTTTTAATACTTTATTTTACATCTTTCAATAATTACAGTACGAAAAGTTTAAGGTACAAGCTTGAACAATGAGATTCATACTAAATGTTTAATTTTCGAAAATATAAAATAGATAAGCATTTACAGCAGCTCGGTAATGTTAAAGCTGTCCTCTGATGACATGACACTGGCTGGAGAAGAAATGCTAGAAGCATTTATAGGCTCAAAGGGTGTAGTAACATAAGAACTACACTGAGAAGACAGATGACTTGTCTCAGGTACAGAATTACTTGTCTGGTGTGTGGCTGGCATTTGTTCTGGTAGAAAATAATTGCACGTAGATGGAAGATTGTAAAACCCTCTGTTTGCCTTTACAAACAGCCCCATAATATCACTTTCCAGATTTGTTCTCACGTCTTCACTAAATTTCCTTAATTTGGCTGCAACCAAGTTTCCAAAGTGCTGGCAATCATCTTGTATAGCCGTACTGCTTGTTTGAAGAATTTCAAAAGCTTTGTCGAGGCGTCTATCTTCCATTGTAGCTTTCCTCTTGCGAGGAATCACAGAAGGTTCCGGGGTTTGACTGAGTGCTGATGTTGATTCGGTGTTTTTCTCAACATTCTGGTCAGGATCATCAATAGCTTTTTTATTTTCTTCTTTATTTTCTTTTCCATTCCCTTCACAATTGATTATATCACTTTCCATCTGGAAGAAAATCAAAATAAAATTAATAAATTGCAGTATGAACAGCGCTCTCTCTCTCTCTCTCTCTCTCTCTCTCTCTCTCTCTCTCTCTCTCTCTCTCTCCCTCTCATTGATTAAATCTTTCATTTTGTCTATTATTGACAATTGTGCTCCAGTCTATTGCGATATATCGCTAGAGCTATTTCACAGATTTAAAAATTTATTTAATGATTGTATACGATTTATATTCGATTTAAGATTCGATCATCATGTTAAAAGTTATTTTAGATCAATTAATATAATGGAAGTAAACGAAAGAAGATAATACTCTGTATCTTGTATACTATACAAAATTATCAAGACTTCCCTTTAAGATCTATTTGTACAATGCTTTTCTTCTTTTTTCAGATACCAAAAACAGAGGAGGATTGGTTGTTTGTTGCGAAACAGTTTAATGAACTGTGGAATTGCCCTCACACACTAGGAGCAATCGATGGAAAACATGTAGTAATACAGTGTCCAATAAGAAGTGGCAGTGAATTTTTTTCCTATAAAGAGGTGTTTAGCATTGTTCTTTTTGCACTCGTTGACGCAAATTACAACTTCATGTTCGTCGATGTAGGCTGTCAAGGTAGAATATCAGACGGAGGAGTTTTTGCCAACACAGAGTTATATAAAAAATTGGAAGCAAAATCTTTACGCCTAGCTCAACCTACACCTCTAGTTAACGGCTCAACAAAATGCATTCCTTATTTTATGATAGGAGACGAAGCTTTTGCTCTAACTGAGTATTTAATGAAAGTATACCCTGGATTTCATCCAAAAGGCTCTAAAGAACATATTTACAACTATAGGATTTGCAGAGCACGCAGAATTGTTGAAAATGTTTTCGGTATAGCGTCATCAGTTTTTCGAGTCCTCAGGAAACCAATGCTTATAGAACCTAAAAAGGCTGGACTCGTGGTTATGACAGTTGCTTGCCTTCACAATTTTTTAAGAAGGCAACCTCAATCAGCATCTACCTATACTCCTCCTGGAACTTTCGACTATGAAGAGAACGGTCAGCTAATCAAGGGAAGCTGGAGAGCACTTGAGAATGAGACTCCCACGTCTTTACTTTCTGTCAGAAGAGTTCCTAGGAAGTCATCTTTGAAAGCAAAAGAAATCAGGCAGGAACTAACAGATTATTTCGTAAATGAGGGAAGAGTTGAGTGGCAAGAGAAATATGCGTAAAGACACCTACGATTATCACGAGGCTATTATGGATGCCACTGTACGAACATTCAGACTATAAAATAAATTATTTAAATTTAATTTAAAGTAACTATAAGCTTAAATTTTTTTCGAAATACCTACAGTGTTTAAAGTCCAACGGGGCGTATTTTTGTCCAAGAGGAACTTTAAACTGTCAAATGCAAACCATGTACTCTTATAAATCTCGTCTGCACCTGTAAGCAAAATATGATAACAAATTAGTTATAGGTTTGTGTATGAAAAGATACTATAATAATATAGCGATAAAACAATGATTTATATTAAGCACTCATTAATTTAGTTGACATTTATTGATGATATAATTACAGACTATTATTATATATATTTTATCGTCTTGAAAAGAGTCGAAACCAATTCCTATCTTCTAAAATTGTTTTTTTTTTTACAAATAATGCGTTTTTCAAGTACTTACCTTTTCCCGTTCCCATGCTCTTTTTTATCTTCAGTTTCTCTCTTCTTAAAGCAGAAAGAAGATATTCCATCTTTTTTTGCAATGCTCGACCGATCTTCTGGTGTCACGCGCGATTTCCTCCCATGCATCACTTTTCTTTAAGCGATTAAAATGATGCGGATCCGTTGGATTCCAAAGAATGCTTTTTTGTTTATAAAAATCTATCAATTCCATCACTTTTTCTTGTGACCACTCCATTGTGACCAGACATGAAGTGACCGCTAGACACGAAGCAATAAGACTGAATAAAATGAGCTATGCTACGTTATCAGATCGAGGCAAGATCGTGGTAACGTCCACACTGACTGTATCCGTATCACGTATCATTTCTTTCATGTTTCGGCGAAATACCGACTCCAAGTGGATCATGGTCGTATCGTATCTGCGTATCACCTTGATACGCAGATACGATACGCAGACACGATACGGTGCCCCGTCCACACTTGCCTAATCATGATACGCGATCATGATACGATACGGTGATACGACACAAGTCTGGACGCGGCTTAAGACACTCACAGAGTTAAAGGAACCATTGTGGTCACTGACCTGTGTCAGGCCCCTGACAGTGCGCTCGACCCGATCCGTACACACGCCTGAAAGTGTGTCACCGGATAAGTAGGTTGCGTCCTTCCAAATGTCCCGACCTTTCAAGGGTCTGGACATAACATTCATTAGGACCTTATCTTAATTTCCAGTCGGATTATCTCGATAGACGCCCGAACTTTATCTCATAATTGAGCCAATAATAGCGCGACACAGAGTTCAAGTCAAGGAATCGAAATAGCTCGGAGAGGAGATTCTCATTTTTGAACACAATAAATCGACGTGAAATTCATTGTCGTCGAAACTTGTCGAAACTTGTCTCCGAAAATATAAACAAGCACCGTATGCTCGCTGACTGGCGTTACAAAAACCATGTATTTGAAAAGCATGCTTACTTCGACCTCCCATGTATCGCGGGAATGCACAAATTTATTTAATTCGCTTAGCTGTTTTCTAACCGCGGACCATTTTTTGTGCATATCTAATGAAATGAACTCGTCCCAATGCATCTTTAACTGCCAAACTTCTTACAACAACATTTTCGGAATAACAATAAGAGATTAGTCCCAAAAAATCAAATAATTTTGAAATTTCCGACAGCATTATGCACTTTGTTATATCATATGAGTCCGATAATTCGATTACAATTTTAAACGTATCTATAGACCACCGCATCACATTTGCATAAATCGAAGGCTGCGCACGCTCCACCCAAGCAGACTCTGCGCAACTGACGTGGTCTCTTGAAGATCGTATCAGCAGCCACGTGTAAGGACGGGTTCCCCGATTTTGTTTTCGACATTTTTCAATTAAAAATACTTTTTCAAAATTATACTTTCAATCTAATCATGTATCTCTAAAAGAGAATATTTCGAGAATATGCGATACCGGATCTTTGTCAATTTGAACTTTGGCGTTATGCTTATTTTGAACGTCGCTTATCAATGCCTTATTATTCGAAAATATTTGCTAAGTTGAAAACCTCCATGTTTCAAAATTTTAATGACCTCGTTCTTTATTACTGTCAATGCTTCCTCGATCGTGTCAGCGCTGGTCAACAATTCGTAAATATAAAAATCGCGCATTATATGTTGCGATTCTAATGGATATTCAGTCGCGTATATTTCTGCCAGATGAGTTTGAAGAGTTCTAATGACTAAATAGGAAACGGCCGCCGTGCCGTATGTCAATGTTACTAGGTCGAAAGTTTGCACGTCCGCGACGGCCTCGTCTCGCCAAAGAACGCGCTGCCACTTTTGGGAATTATTCGCACTGATTATCGGGAAAAATTTTTTATCATCGAAGTATTCCATGGATACCGTAAACCGACCAAATCTCATGAAATTCGTCGATTTATTGAAGAATATAATGAAATTCAAAATAAAGGATTTCAATATAGAGGAAACAAATACACTAGGACCTCTATTTAGTAAATTTCGATATAGTGGAGTCCCCACTATGCGATCGATATCGATCGGTGGCGAGCATGGTAGGAGAAACGTCGGGCGTATACATTCAGGCGCTATTAAATACTATGTGTAGAGTAACTAGTCATACTAAAGTTGGGAACAGTGTAAAATTTCAATCTAATTGATTTAATGATTTTAGAGATACATGATTAGATTGAAAGTATAATTTTGAAAAAGTATTTTTAACTGAAAAATGTCGAAAACAAAATCGGGGAACCCGTCCTTACACGTGGCTGCTGATACGATCTTCAAGAGACCACGTCAGTTGCGCAGAGTCTGCTTGGGTGGAGCGTGCGCAGCCTTCGATTTATGCAAATGTGATGTGGTGCCGGTCCCATCGCAGTTCACTAAATCGAGGTCCTAGTGTATAAGGGTTTGGTAAATGCCATAATATGTGACACTCCTGCAAAAGCATTTATAAAATGCATTAAAGGCTATATAAGGTATTATGGATGTGAAGAAAGAGGAAAATAGGAATGTTATTTCTTAATAAAAATGCTCCATTACGAACGGATGAGAAATTTTTTTTACGACATAATAAAGATTACCATTTGAATGATTCACTTTTAGAAAACATAGAATTGAAAATGATAACACCGTTTCCCTTAGATTACATGCATCTCGTTTGTCTCGGTGTCATGAAAAGATTTATAAAATTATAGATTCAATGAATAAAAGGTATTAAATTGCATGCTTCTCAAATTATTCAATTATCTACAGATTTGAAACTGTTAATACCATATATACTCACAGAGTTTTTCAGGAAACCAAGAGGTTTAAATGAATTGGATAGCTGAAAAGCGATGAAGTTTAGACTGTTTCTTTTATATACGAATTTAACTACTTTGTGATCATATTTGCCAAATGATTACTTGAGATATTTTTATGTCTTGCACTGTACAATTTATATTCTTTGCAATCCCGCCGATTGTATATATAATAATAACGAATATGCACATAAATTACTAATACATTTTGTACAAGTTTTAAAATATTATATTCTGAAACATATGTTACGTACAACGTGCATAACTTAATTCATTTATATGGAGATGTCAAGAATCATGGATGTCTATGTTCAATGCTTTTCCTTTAGAAAATCATTTTAAAGAAATAAAGCAAATGGTCAGAAAAAGTGCACAACCGTTACAACAATTGTACAGACGATTAGTAGAAAAATTCATAAACAGAATAAATATTGAATATAAACCTGAAGAATATCTCATTCTTCAAAAGACAAACAACCTAGAATTACCTTTTGGATGTACACATTCTTATCAAAAAGCGAAATTTAAAAGCTTTACACTGTTTTACATAAAAGCTGATTCTTATTGTTATATGACAAAAATGTTCTCAAGATTGATTATATTAGGCAAGAAAAATGAAGAAACAGTTATAATTGGAAAAATATTGAAAAATTCCTGTAATGTTGTTTTATTTCCATGTGATTTGCGACTTAGAATTTAAGTTTCCGCGCGTCTAGCAACCTTACAAAATGTCCGACTCATAAGTCTAACGCATGCGCGTGCCACGAGTAGTAAGGGAAGGCATCTCCACTCATGTACATTACTCGAGCGGTACTGTATTATTAAGACGTTTTCTAGATGAAGCTACACGTGTTTTTTTTCTACGTTTTATTCGATTCTTTTCATCGCTTACTCTTAACAGATTAACTTGAAAAATACGAACAGCCACTTAACAAACAGACATTTAAGAATACATGTTGGAAATGAATGATCTGAAGTTGCAATGCATTCAATAAGTAAAATAAGTGTCAAGGCAATGCGATTTCCTTATAAAAACACATTTTATATAATCTCTATTTTACATACAAAATAATAAATGAGTTGTTATTTGTAATAAATATTTTTCTAATAATTGATAATATATAATAAAAATGAGGACTTCCGGCGATTAATAGGCGATAGAGAAAAGTACTAGTAGTTTAGAAGAAAAGTAAAGGAAAGTGAAAATTGAGGAAAAAAGAGGAGTTAAGCCGAAAGGAAAGTGAAGTGAGTGAGTAAGAGAAGGAAAACGAGGAAATGAAGGAGAAAGAGAACGGAAAAACAGAAAAGACAGAAAAAGCTAAAAGGCGGCTGTAGAGGTTAGGAAATAATCTGCTAGAGAAAGTAGAGAAAATAGAAAAGAGTAGCCGTTGAGGATAGTCAGTAGTCGGTAAGTAACAAAGGAGATCAGTAAGAAAGTTCAGAAAATTCGGAAAGAATGCAACAGATAACGAAGATGGGCAGACCGATAGGAAGCAAAAACAAACCGAAAAAACGTTGGAAAATTTCGGGATAAGCAGGGACTTAGAGGTAGATACAGAAAGAAAGATAGAAGAAATAATGAGAGCCTGCAAAGACAAAACGGTATCAGAAATGAAAGAACTTTTAACGATGGTGATAGAAGAGATAAGAAAAGAAACAAGAGGAGAAATGAAGAAGATAAAAAAACAAATGATGGAAGAAAGGAAAGAGAGAGCTGAGAAAAGAAGAAAGAGAGAGAGAGAAGAATGATCGAAAGAAAAAGAAACATTGGAGATAACAATCGCAGAATTAGAATGGATTAATAAAAGAAAAGAAAGGAACAAGGAAAAATAACATAGTTATCAAAGGAATAAGATGGAAGACAGAAAATCTGAAACAAGAGATAACAGAGTCAAAGTCTATCAAAGATAACATAGAGGTAAATGTAGAGATAAAAAGAGCGAACAAAACTGAAGTGAGAGGGAGTAAAAAGATTAATTGCTGAAATCAAATGGGAACAGAAGAATAACGTGATGAAGAAAAAGAATAAATTGAAAAAAAGAATAATAATAGAAAATGATCTAACTAGGAAAGAAAGAAATACAGCGAAAACTGAGAGAATTAGCAAGAGAGAAAAAGGCGACAGAGGAGTAAAAATAGGATACAAGAAAATATGTATGAGCGGAAAATGATACAGCTGGAATGAAAAAAAAGAAAAATTAGAAGGAAGAGGAGGAAGCAAAGAATGAAGGCGCAACAGATAAAGAAAAGAAAGAGGAGGAGAAAAGGAGAAAAGCCTAAAAATTTGCTTCTGGAACATGGTTGGAGTAATAAACAAATATGAAGAGATAAGGAAATACTTAGAAGAATTTCATATAATAAGCTTAACTGAAACATGGCGGGAAGAATACACATAGGACAAAATCAGAAATAGATTGCCAAACAAATTTGAATGGTTCTGCATTCCAGCAAAGAAAATTAGAGACGCAGAGCTAAAGGAGGGATAATGACGGCAATATGCAAGGAACTAAAAGGAGTAAGGGTAAAAGAAATTAATAGGAAAGTAATGGAGGTAATCTAACGCATAATAAAAACAAATGGAGAATTATAACACTTTATAGCAGAAATATTGAAGAAAATCTAGCAAGCAATAATGAAGGAAATACAGGAGAAAAAGGAGGGCCATCTCATGCTGGGAGCAGATTTCAACGCGAGAACGAGAGAAGAAAGAAGACCGATAGGATCAGGCGAGGAGAAAAACAAGAGAGAAGATATCAAAGAACAAGGAGATAAATAAAGAAGGAAAAATATTGATAAACAAAAGCAGGGAAAGAGGCTGGATGATTCTTAATGGCAGTTATGGAAAAGAGAATGGATGTATATTGGGAAATAAGGAGCGTCAGTCATAGACTATGTAAGAACAAATGACAAAGCTATAGAAGAGAGTTAAAATGATAAGAGAAAGAAATAGGACAGAATCGGACCACATGCCAACAGAGGTGAAATTAGACGGGAATGAAAAGAAAAAGAGGGAGAAAAAGTGACATAATAATAAAAGAAAAGAGCGTATGGACGGAAGAAGTGTGCAATATCACGAAAAATGCGAAGAATGGCAATGTTCACAAAAAGAAAATGGGCGGAAAGAATTAGAAGAGAAAGTAAATAACTCAATTACGAAAATTAAGAAGAAGATAATACCGTTTGGGAAAAGAGAATAGCATAGCAAAGAATGGAAGATGAAGAAAAGGGAGCTAAGAAGACACTTAGGAAAAGAGGCAAGATAAGGAAGAATATATTAAAGGAAGGAAGAAATAAACATGTAAGAAAGAAAAGAAGAAACACGAGAAAGAAAAAGAATAAAATTAATCAAAACAGAGGCAAAAGCATAGAACTGTCACGAACGACTTCCGCGAAACGCTGGCGGATAGTCGCAGCCGGGATCAGGATTCGATTTTTTAAGCAAACTGAATAATTGCTCTCGGTGTTGCAGTCAGAGAATAAAATTTTATTTTTAAGTGCGTATGTACATAAAAAAAATACAAATGTGTCTTGTGTGGGTTTTGTATGAAAGAAAGCTGTGAGTGTGCTAAGTACTGCAACGCTAACGCGCGAAGTACAATGTGTATGATTCAAAATAAATGTACGGCGTGCGGTGTGAATGTACGGTCTGAATATACAAAACGGACGTGTAATATGAATGTGAAGAATGTACGGTGTGATTGTACGGCGCGTATGTACAATATGAGCGCACGGTATGCAATGTGTCTGCATGTGTGATTGTATAATACAGGTGCACGGTAAATGGTGTGAAATGTACAAGATGCAGCGTGTTAGCTCGGTGCGAATGTATAATATAATACACGATACGCAATGTAAATGTATAATTGTATAATGTTGGCGTGAATGTGCAATACAATTGTTAATTCGTGGTTTTAATCGTCGCGGAAATCGGAATGCGTTAAAGGATCCCGCGCAGAAAACCCTATCAGCTGTTCCACTGTTGTATTATCGTACGCGGTCGTTGACCGCGACGCGTGCCGGTGTTTTTGCGCCATGTTCTTATACACGATCTTATTGCTATCTTCTGTTTCTCGATATGCACTCTTTTTCGAGTTCGGATTTTAAATAATTATTTTAATTAATTATTGCATAGATAGAAAATGCGGGATACGCCGACAAGATATGCTGACAAGAACAGCTCGGGGATAACTCTCCACTCTATCTCAGTGACTTGATTGCAACGTCATTGCGGCGGCGGGATCTTGTGTCGTAATCGAGAACACTCGATAATATCGGAGAGCGCTCCAATATTCTTTTCTAGCAGAATTAGGCTGCATTTCTGGATTTAGCCTTAGCCTGAAACCGAGAGAGCTCGGCTGAGGACGAGTTCTCTCCATCTACTGTTCAGTGCTATTAGGCGTTTTCAGGATTGGAACTAGGTTCGGATTGTCTTGCTATCGTAAGGGAATCGGAATCTGGGTGCCGGGATTACGCATTTTTATACTCCGGATAATTAATCCCGTGACGGCGTAAAAACGGAGGTGCCCCTGCCGAGCGGCGGAAAAACGGTAACGAATCCACTCGGTGGGCTGCGGCAAAGTCGGGTGCGAGAGTTATCACCCAGGGCTCTTTGAGCGCCTTCGGCTGTCAGCGCGACGCGACGCCCCTGCCCCTGCCCGGCGGTTGTTTTCCGGGCGGCAGCTTCCGGCTGATGTTTGGTTAGGAATAGTAACATGCACTAGGGGTGCATCATTACATTATCCCTTTCTTAGAATGTGCTTGAATTTAAAGCACTTTTTACATCCGGTGTTCGGCGTTTTTCAGCCCGACGAACGGACAGACGGACAGACGGAGATGAAATATACAAAATAAACGGAATCGCTCACTCACTCAATTTTCCGGTGATAGTTTTCTATCCCGGCTGAAGCGCAGGATCCAACGCTCTTGTGATGTTCTGGGCTTATAGCGGCGGCTGACGTGCACCGCAAAGTGTGGGACTCGAGGCTGGGCTCGACCTCTACTTGGATGGTGCCGGAATAGGTCCCATCGGCCTCAGTACCTCCAGATAAAGTTGCGATGTTGTCCTCGCTGTTGGCGGTAGCCTCTCGTATGGCCTCGTTGAGCGCCTGGCTGGTGGTGGCGGCGGTTGTGCCAGGAAGATCTTACGCTTCCTGGCGTTCTTGCGGTCAAAATGTTGGACTAACGTTTTGACTCTTGGCGATCGCGGCTGCGGCGACTGCTGCGGCTTAGGTGATGGAGCCGGTGGTGCGAACTGCGCCTCGGTGTCGGCGGCGGGCTCGCCGAGGTAATCTTCAATTTCCTTAAGTATCTCCTCACTGCTCGACATCTCGAATACTTGTGAGCTCTCGACTCTAGCTCAGCTGTCGTTGTCATCTTCATCGTCGATGTTATTGTTGTTGTCTTCATTGTTCTCTTTGTCGCTTTGTTGACTGTTGGCCATTTTTAAATCTTGAATATGGATGTGACGTAGTCACTTTCTTCACTTATTCCGAAGATCAATGATTACCGATGATATCCGACAAACTTCGTACGGAGTACATCCATATTCAAGATCATCCTGCTGTACTTGGTGCTAGCTTTACATTGAAACTGTCCGCCTTCTTCGATAGGAGATAGTTTTTTCTTCATACCCAGTCGTCGATCTTTGGTTTCCAAGCCCGTCTTCGGAGATCATAATGATGTTTCTGCTTCTCAAAAGTCCTGGCAAGGTGGACTTGGACTAACTCATAACGTCTTCCAATTGTTGTCTCATTATTTCCGGAACTGGTATTGTCTTGTCTGGCTGGTTTTTGGCCACTGGCGAAATGAGTTCGCGGCCAAAATTTAAGTAAGCTGTGTAGCCAATGGCATCGTGGGTTGCCGTGTTGTAGGCAAATTGCAGTGTCGGCAATTTTTCGTTCCACGTTTTTTGATTCTTTCCCGTGAACTGGGCCACCATGGTCTTAATCGTCCGATTCATTCTTTCCACCGGATTGCAGCGGGGAGCATATGCTGGTGTCGTGACATCCTTGATGTTACATTCTCTCAGTCTTCTAGTTTGTTTGACCGCAGCTGGGTTCCGCTGTCGGACAAAATGCTTTCCCATGTTTTAAAATTATACTGAGGTTACAGCCTGTGTTATTGCGTCTGTGATCGTCTTCCGTAAGGGCACAAGTTACACTCACTTAGAGAACCTGTCTTGCATGACCATCAACCATGTGTGGCCTCTCTTTGATCGTGGTAGTGATCCGACAAGATCAATGCTAACTTGCTCCCATGGCCTTTTTACTTCGGTCACATAAAGTTTTCCCGCCGGTTTTTCCTGCGTTGCTATGGCATGTCTTGCAGTTCCGGACATGTCTGGTGATGTCCCTGAACAACCGGGTCAATAATACTCCTCGGCGATTCGGGTAATTATTTTTTGCAATCCCGAAGTGTCCGGCCGTGGATTCGTTGTGGAATGACGTCATCACTTTCTGACGTAATAGCATGGGACTGCACAGCTTCCACTGCTCCTCGCTGCCTCTCTCCTTAAAGCCCAGAAAGTGCAGTATGTGCCGATAGAGTCGCCCTTCCTTGATTCGACACTCCGGTCTTTTTGCTGTCTCTCGTTATGTCTCCTCTCGAAGGCGGTCGTACCATCGGCAGCGATTTGTCTTCTTCATGTCTTCTTCTATCACGCTGACTTCTGGGCAGCGTGATAGAGCGTCTGCCACCTTGTAAATGCGTAGTCTTCTTGATAATTTTTCATTCGCCGGATCCCCTCAACGATCGCTAGGCATTCGAACTCCGTCGCATATAATTTTTCTTTGCTGCGTTACTCTGCAGCGTAAGCTACGACACGCTTGCCGCCGTATTGCTGAGTCAGCACTGCGCCTAACCCCGTCGTGCTTGCATCGGTTTGCAAATAAAATCGCCGCGTAAAATCTGGGCATGCCAAGACCGATGCAGAAGTTATTTAATTTTTCCTTAATGATAAAGAACACCTCGCTTTGCTCCGGGCTCCAAACTTATCGCGCATTTTTCTTCGTGAGTTTCGTGAGCGGGACGGTGATCGTAGAGAAGTTCGCGATGAAACGTTTATACCAGGAAGTCATCCCGATGAATTGGCGTATTTGTTTCATCGTTCGCGATTCCGGCCAGTTAGCTACAGTGCTAATTTTCTCCGGGTCGATTCTTATCCCTTTGCGGTTGATAATGTGTCTCAAATATCGTAGCTGACCCATGCAAAATTTGCACTTGTTCAGTCTAAGATGCGCCTCTCGAAGTCGGCGGAAAATCTTGGTGAGCAACTTGAAGTGTTCACTAAAAGTTTCGCTGATGACGATAATGTCATCCAGGTAGACGAAAACATGCGGCTCTAAATCTGGCCCGAGTATCCAATAATCGCTGGAACGTTGCTGGTGCTGAATGCAATCCGAAAGGTATTACTTGGAACTGCAACAGTCCCATCCTGGGGACCGTAAACGCTGTTATTGGTCTGCTTTCCGGCGTGAGTGGTACTTGCCAGTACCCGTTCTTCAAGTCCAGCGTGGATAAATACCGTGCCCCTCTCAATTTATTTAGTATCGCGGGGATTTGCAGCAAAGGATATGCGTCCTTATGCGTTGCATCATTAACTCTCCGGAAGTCGATGCAAAATCGATGCTTCCCGTCCTTTTTTTTGACTAGCACAATCGGCGAACTTCATGGGCTGTGTGACGGTTCAATTACGTCGTCCGTAACATTTTCCTCACTTCTTCGTTGATAATAGTCTGCATGGCCGGGTTTCGAAGCCGGTATCTCAGTTTTATCGGTGTTGTATTTTGCAGCCGTATCTCATGCTGTACTCTATCTGTGATCCCGTGGACGTCCTCAAAACGCCGCAGCTCTTCTTTCAGGAATCGTTCCAATTTTTCTTTCTCCTATGGCGTTTGAATAGTCAATTCTCTGGTCGCACTGCATTTGAGCCCTCCTCGTAAGATGTGTTTTGGCAGTGACGGTATCCCTTTTTGCAGTTTTGCCTGCAGATTTACATCGACTATCATTTCATCCTCCATGTGTGGGAGGATAATGAAGTTGTGCGATGTAGATCTATTTTGCAGACCTATCGGCAGCCTCATTGTTTCGAGAGTCTCTCTTGACGATCTGTCGGCTAGCTGAACCTGCTCTTCGTTCCTTCGGAACCTCAAAATCTTCTTCGATCAGTCTCTGTACTTTCGTTAATCAGAGATATTTCTGATCCGCCTTCTAGTAAGGCCTCGAAATTCTGATTACGGATGTAGATTTTATTATGCGGACGCGATGTAAATGTTATGTAGGGGTCTTCCGCGAAACGGTTAGGTTTCACGTTTTCGTAACTCCTCCAATGATATTATGTCGTCCAATATAAACGACTTCGCCAACGCGGTCAATTGTTCCTTGTTTAACCTGTACACCCACGCTTTTATTTTTATAGTACTTGCTTCTAACTTTCGCCTCTGATTTACACTGTTTGGGCGCCAATGTCACGGACGACTTCCGCGAAACGCCGGCGGATAGTCGCAGCCGGAATCAGGATTCTTCAGGTTTTTTAGGCAAGCTGAATAATTGCTCTTGGTATTGTAGTCAGAAAATAAAATTGCTTTATTTGTAAGTGTATATGTACGTAAAAAAAAAATACAAATGTGTCTTGTGTGAGAGTTGTATGAAAGAAAGCCGTGAGTGTGCAACGCTAACGCGCGGAGTGCGATGTGTATGATTCAAAACAAATGTACGGTGCGCGATGCGAATGTACGGTCTGAATATACAAGACAAATGTGTATGAATGTGTGGTGTACGGTGTGATTATATGGCACATATGTACAATATGAACGCACGGTATGCAATGTAAATGTATAATTGTATAATGCTGGCGTGAATGTGCGATACAATTGTTAGTTCGTGGTTTTAATCGCCGCGGAAATCGGAATGCATTAAAGGTAGTGATGGGCGATATACGAAAAAAAATCTATGCTAAATTAATCGATTTTTGAATATATCGATGAATATGTCGATTATTAACAAAAAGTATTGATGAATCGACTATTTTTCAAAAAAAGTGTTTTTTAAGGAGGAATTACACGAATCATCCATGTCAAAAGTTAATACATCTAATACACTTTAATTCATAAATCTGACATTGCGCAAAGCACTTAAATATAAAATTACTATTTAATTTGTAAGTGGAAGCAAAGATTTGGTTTGTAAAATTACAATTTGCATTTTTATGAATTTCTTTGTACAATCACTATAAAAATGTTTGGTAAATTTAATATAAGATGATATAAACAATTTTGAGATTATATTCTACAGATTAAATCTTTACTTTAACTTATATACAAATTAATTATTAATTTTATATCTTAAAAGCCTAAAAGTGTTTGGTTCAATGTCAAATTTATGAATCTTGAAATGCGTTATTTTGACAGATAATCCGTATAATTATCCGTATATATATATATATATATATTAGTTAGTTAGTTGACAGTTGACAATATTCTAAAAAATTGTGATATCAACAATAACTCGAACAAATATTTTCGATAAAATTTACATCAGACAAAGTTAATTAATTTTTTTAAAAGAAATAAACTACACGGATTATCTGTCAAAAAAAAAATATATATATATAAGGTGCATTCCATATATATCTAAGGTGCGTTTCACTTACCGCCCGCAACGCTCGTGAACATTATCTATCTTTATCTAACCTTCGGCAAACAACAAAGATAAAATGATTCCGCGTTGCGATAAATGGAACCTGACCCTGGATGTGGCTAAGGTTGAGTTTTCACTGAGCGCGTTACGCGTCGCGTCAACCAGCGTAAGCCAATCAAAACATATTATTGTAATAACATGTTTTCTGTGTTAAGTGGCGTCTACAATGAGATTTTTAAGGAGACTTAAGACGTAAGATTTAAGAAATTGACCAATTACAATCAAGTATTAAGAGAATACTTGACTGTGATTGGTCAATTTCTTTCTTAAGTTTTACGCCTTAAATCTCCTTAAAAATCTCATTGTAGACGACGCTTTATTACAATGAGATGTTTTGATAAGAAAAAAATAAATCTTCGATGTTTGACATAAAGAATCGCACATCGCACATTGGATAGAGAAAACATCGAACCGATTAATCGATTATTAGAATAAAACTATGGACCATTGCGATTAATCGATAAACATCGCCCATCCCTAATTAAAGGGCTCCTCGCGATGCAGAAAACTCTATCAGGTTTCCGCTGTTGTATTATCGTACGTCGGTCATTGACCGCGACGCATGCCGCTGTTTTTCCACCGTGTTCTTATACGCGGTCTTATTGCTATCTTCTGTTTCTCGATACGCACTCTTTTTCGCGTTCGGATTTTAAATAATTATTTTAATTAATTATCGCGTAGATAGAAAATGCGGGATACGCCGTGCCGACGAGAACAGCTTGGGGGTAGCTCTTCACTCTATTTCAGTGACTTGATTGCAACGGCGTTGCGGCGGCGGGATCTTGTGTCGTAATCGAAAACACTCGATAATATCGGAGAGCGCTCCAATATTCTTTTCTGGCAGAATTAGACTATATTTCTGGATTTAGCCTTAGCCTGAAACCGAGAGGGCTCGGACTGAGGAGGAGTTCTCTCCATCTTCTGTTCAGCGCTATTAGGCGTTTTCAGGATCGAAACTAGGTTCGGATTGTCTTCGGATTGCTATCGCAAGGGAATCGGAATCTGGATGCCGGGATTACGTCTTTTTATACTCCGAATAATTAATCCCGCGCCGGCGTAAAAACGGGGATGCCCCCACCGAGCGGTAGAAAAACGGTGCGGGAATGAATCCATTCGGTGGGGCGCGGCGGAGCCGGGCGCGAGGGTTATCACCCAGAGGCTTTTCGGGCGCTTTAAGCTGTCGGCAGCGCTTGCCGACGGCTTCAACCATTAATCAGTTCAAAATTTAACGAATAATCGACGCGGCACGCCCCTGCCCTTGTCCGGCGATTGTTTTCCAGGTGGCAGCTTCCGACTGATGTTCGGCTGAAAATAATAACAGCCACTGGGGGTGCATCGTTACAAGATATATAAACAGATACAGAAATAAGAGAGAATGAGTAGAAGAAATAAGTATAGAGACTTCATCAGAATTACTAGAAAAAATGGAGGAAAGGTAGATAATGGAACAGAAAGAAGAAGAAAAAATACAAGAAGAAAGGGAAGAATGCTACGAAGAAGAAGAAGAAGAAATAATTAGAGAAGAAATGATAGAACAAATTAAGGAAGTTGAAAAAAGGGAAAGTATGGGAAAAATGGAATAGAGAATGAAGCATGGAGGTTAATGCCAAAAGAAACAGGGAAAGTATTGTTTAAATTGCTGAACAAAATCTGGAAGGAAGGAGAAATACTGAAGGAGTGGATTAAAGAGGTAATAAGTGCAATATACAAGAAAGAAGACAAGAAGAAGGCGAAGAACTATAAGGAAATACTAATAGATACGGCATATGAAATATATGCTAGCATATTAAATGAAAAGATGAAGAAAGTGGCGGAAAAAAGAATAAATGTAAGATCTTTGCCTTCTTTGCAGACTTTACAGATTAAGAAAAAAGATATTCGCGACTACGAAAAAAGAATAAAGATGTTCAATACGTTAGTGGGAAGCGTGGCTCTATAGGAGCTGAGATATGGGGATGAAGAAACGAAGATAAGATAGAGAAAATAAAGAGGAAATATATAAAATGGATATTGAAACTAGGAGGACACCAAATTAGAAATTGAGAGCGAAGGCCACAAAAAGAACAGTAAAATATGAAGAAAAGGCAAGACAATCGGAGAAGAATAGTAGAATGTATGAAAGAAATAGAAAAAAGGAGAGAAAATGGAGAAGAAAGTAAATGAGAAAAGAAAAGGAGAAAGATTCTAGAGAAAGATCATCAAAGGTCGTCTAAACATGGTAAATAAAGAACTGAAAAAGAAGAGAGAAGAAGAGAAGACGAAGATATTGAAAAAGATAATGGAAAGAATTTGTTACGTCTGATGAACGTCACGATTCTTTTCTTTCTTCGAAACTATACAAAAACTATATGATAACACGTACGCAAGTAACTCTTGGCGATATCTGAACCAAAGAAATAAAAAATAATAAATAAGCCTAGACTACAAGAATAGCCTGTCGCTAAATAAGAAATTCCACTAAAATAAAGAACTGTAATAAAATCAAACTGTCGCATATGTTTACAGTTGGGACGTCTATTAGTATATCTAATCCTTGTAGGGGATATCTAAGACCAAGAGACTCGAAGCAATAAATAAATAAGTAAAGCTAGAGCTAAGGATGGCCAGCCGTTGGAACTTAGAAATTCTAAACAAAAATCGGAATTGGAACCATGAAATCGGAAAGTCTTCTATTAAAACAAAAGCAGTTCTAGGCAGAATATCAAAAAAAAGGAAGGAAAATTAAACAATTCGCCTGACCACCTTTAAGTGCTAACCAAAACGCGAGAAGGCTCGCGAGTCATAAATATGTCCGCTAAGCTCCCACTCTTTGCTGAATACAGACTAATCTTCAATCAAAAGAGCCAATCTATTAAAAATCTTAGAAACATCTCTTCTTCAAAATCAACCTTCTTGCCTCTAAGAAGGGGATAATTGAAATTATTTCATTCTCCCAAAAGGGATTCCCATTATTCAGAAAAGGAACAACTTTAAAAACTCCAGCGCAAGACGCGAGGCTCAGTTCTGTATCCAAATTTGTCCGACAACACTCACGCTTTCTCCGCCGTATTAAAAGAAAAATCTGTCCCTCTGACTAAAAAAGAAATTTTCTCTTTTCACGCTAATTAATTGACCGAAAACGCGAAGTGTAAGCGAAGTGCAATCATTCTGAATCAACTGAGTTATCTGTTTTCCAGCATGGTATCACTCAACTCTCCAACCGTGATTCAAGATTCTGGCTAAATTGTTTTCTTCTCTCATATCAACGCTCTCTATAAGTAGTAAGTCTCTCTTAAATTTTTTTCTCTTTTCATTTCCTTTTCCCGTCGTCTGTGAAACGATCCTTCGAGCTTTAAAAATTATTAATTTATGTATCTCTAATGAAATAGAGAGAATTAGAATAATAATGAGATTAATAATGATAATAATAATACCCAAATCCTAAAATCTCACAATCATTCCATACCACCAATAGTAATACTCCGATACCTTTCCTCTCTCCTATTGTTCATTCCTTTCTATATTTTCTATCATCTGCTCTGAATTGTTCAAAGCGATTCGTGAATATCTCATTCATTCTGGATTGTTACGGGGATTCGCAAAATCTTTTCTATCACTTGCTCTGGATTGTTCTATAATGATCCATGAATATATTATTCACTTTGGATTGTTATATGGGGATCCGCAAATATTCCTCCCCATTTAATCCGAGAAACCGAGAAGGCAACCTACCCCCTAAGTTTCCTTTCATCCTAAAATATACATATTGTTACGTCCGATGGACTCCACGATTCTTTTCTTTCTTCGAAACGTTATCATAGAAGCAGTTAAGATCGGCTCGGATTTGAGAAATAAGCGATCCTTTGTTAGAATAATAGCGGATAGGAAAACGCAACCCAACCCGAATAAATAAGAATGGCCAGTCGAGATAGTAAAAAAACTTTAAATAAACCTTTGAATTATGAGACTCGAAATTATGGGAAACTTGAACCACTCGTAGCTATTGCTATAACTTAATCCATTTCAGAGATTTTTAAACAAAGATCCTATGGTCCTCTAGAGTTCGACAGAAAGGTAAACATAAACAAACCTTCTGAAATTAATACTGCACGTGCGCGCGTTCGACAGGCCATCCTCAAGCGTTCTCCAATTCGTCAAAACATTCGGCGATAAGATAATCAGTTCACTCCCATCAGCTCGCTCTTTACTGGATGGAACTAGTCTCGAGCCAAAGGGCTTAACCAATAAAAATCTTAAGAAACGCCTCTCCTCCCAAAAAATCAGCCTCCTTGCCCTTAAAAAGGGAGTAATAGAAATTATTTGATTCGGTCCGGAAAAAGGGAGTCCCACCATCCAGAAGGGAGGAGGAGCAAAAACTTTAAAATTCACGAGCCGAAAGCGCGGACACACAGTTTTTACTCAGTTTTTCACAGTTTTTCACTGCTTTTCACAGTTTTTACTATCCATTCTTCCGCTCAGCCAATTCAACTTTCGATAAAAAAAAATAATATATATATAAGAATAGTAAAAAGTGAGTGTAGTCCACCCAGAAGCCCTTCTAGGCAGTGCAGTTTTCGCCATCAACTACCTCCTTGGACCATTCGGAACTCGCTCCGGCCAAATTGAAAAAATATATATTTCGAAATATTTCATCGCACTCAATGATTAGTAAGTCTAATCCAATTATACTCCCCTTTTCCCTCCATCGTTAAGCTTATCATTGGGAAGGATTTTAATTATTTAAATCAACAATTAAATAATCGAATAAACAAAAAGTAAATTAACTGTTTATTTTTATTCATCTTTAACCAAATCAGATCAATCATTTAAATCTCGTCCTCTGGCTCATTCCTTAATCCACCTCTTCACGAACAATTCCCTGTTCGTCGAGAATCTCCGTAAGGCGGTTCACGAACAATTTCCTGTTCGTCGAGAATCTCCGTAAGGCGATTCACGAACAATTCCCTGTTCGTCGAGAATCTCCGTAAGGCGGTTCACGAACAATTTCCTGTTCGTCGAGAATCTCCGTAAGGCGGTTCACGAACAATTTCCTGTTCGTCGAGAATCTCCGTAAGGCGGTTCACGAACAATTTCTTGTTCGTCGAGAATCTCCGTAAGGCGATTCACGAACAATTCCCTGTTCGTCGAGAATCTCCGTAAGGCGATTCACGAACAATTCCCTGTTCGTCGAGAATCTCCGTAAGGCGGTTCACGAACAATTTCCTGTTCGTCGAGAATCTCCGTAAGGCGGTTCACGAACAATTCCTCGTTCACCTCGAATATCTATAACACCGTTCATAAGTAATTTCTAATCTTAATTAAATTTTCAAGAACCAATTCCTCTTTCGACTTCCCTTTAAATTCCAATCTTCGTACTAAGTTATTTCTTTCATTTTCCTTATACTTAACTATATAATCTAGTTAAAGGTAGAGGTAAAATTTTTTCAGAACTAAATCGTTACTTTGCCTAACTTTGAATAATCTTCTCCCAATAATAATAGACAATAATAATAGAATTAGGAAAAGTTATATCTGCGTAAATTCCTTCACCGTGAAATTATTATTAGCGCCTCACGGTAAACGGCGGGCTGCATTGCGGTAGCGGAATCGTCGGAACAAGCGTTCTAAGCAGGAACAGCTCACGGCGGAACTCCCTTGCGATAAATTAAATAATATTAATAATCTCTCCCTCGTTAAAGACACACATCGTGACACTAACACACACCCACTCGACAAAACCCCCTCGATCCCTGCACCTAGTTACTCCTCTATCTCCTCCCCAGAACATTTCTCGTTCTCCCCCTGTACACCTGTCCCGGCCTCAGCATCGTCGTCGGCGTCACCCCCCCCGATCTCCTACCCCTATTTTACTTGAATCTTCTCCTCTTCCTCCTACTCCATCCACTCTCTCTTTCGAACCCTCTCCTTCCCTTTCCCCTGCACCTTTACTAGAATCTCGATCTCTGTTTCTCATAATTACCCTCGACTCTGATCCTCCATCCCCTTCCACTTTCTCGGAGTCCTCAGAATTCCTCGAGAATCCGGAGGATTTCCCAAGAGATCTTCCCGACTTTGAGGAGAGTTCCCATGACTCGGACTTCTCCTCAGACTACCCTTCAGAATATTCTTCCCCCTCCCGTATTGAGCTTTTAAATTATTTTATATCCCAGTTCCCTCTCCTCGAGTTCCCAATTCCAGAAGGATCCTTTTGTGTAGGTCCAGGTAACGTCAACCACGAAGACTTCCTACATTATTTATCCACTGCCCCTCCCGATGCAATTATTCCTTGGTTTCTCCCTCTGGCTCACACCTACCCCTGGCCGTTCCCATCCAAGCCCTATTAAAGAAATTCCCTCCATCCACCATCCAGTTTGATGACCCTTGACCTTTTATCTCCTCCTTAAGCCTTCCTCCTAGGTCTTTTCCTCACAGAATAGAAATTGAATAGAAAATCAACAAATTATAAACTCCAGCCAGGATTTAATAAATTTAGAATTCCCCTCATTTATCCTGACTGATGACCTCCGCATTTTTGTAACACCCGCGAGATTAGACTCGCACACACTCACAAATACAACACACACACAGATTCTCTATTATGAAATTTTTATAATGAAATTTTGAATAAATTTGATATATAGTTCAAAGAAAAATTTATTTCTATTTAACTCAGTCACTTCCCCGGATTCCTAAAATCGTACAAGGTCGTCTCATGTAAAAGAGATTCGATTCTCTTACCAAAAGGAGACCGACGAGCGCATCTGTCCTTAAGGCACCTGCTCTCAAAACAAGTGTCACATCCTTTTTTCGGTCCATCCTTCCTTGGGCCTGAACATAACAAATTGAAAAACGAGAAAAAGAAGAGAGGAAGAAGAAAACAGAGGAATCTAGATATAACGCTATATATATACAGGGTGTTCCATTTTAACTTGGACAGCAAAATATCTCAAAAACTAAGCCCCATATACAAAAATTTTTCAGACAAAAGTTGTATGGTTTCAAGGGGGACATAAGATGTTACCATTGGTTTGACCTTGAAGAGTTATTTGAAAGTCACGCGAAGGTCACTTCAATTTTTTTAAATGGAACACCCTATATATTTTTATATATTCTTGTAGCTCATCTCGAGATCTTTCCAAACCACTATAATTAAGTATTTCTTCATTGAATACTTTTCGAGTTATGAGGCTTGAAATAATTTCTTAATTTTACATAAACCATAAAATATCTAGTAAAATATTCATTTTTTGATTATCTTACCTTAATACTTTTATGTACAAAATAATGAGAGGAATCAATTGGTGTAAAGAAATCATACAGTTGTTTTCTTTAGAAGATATCGAAAAATGAATATTTTACTAGATATTTTATGGTTTATGTAAAATTAAGAAATTATTTCAAGCCTCATAACTCAAAAAGTATTCAATGAAGAAATACTTTATTATAGTGTTTTGGAAAGATCTCGAGATGAGCTACAAGAATATATAAAAATATATAGGGTGTTCCATTTAAAAAAATTGAAGTGACCTTCGCGTGACTTTCAAATGACTCTTCAAGATCAAACCAATGGTAACATCTTATGTCCCCTTGAAACCATACAACTTTTGTCTGAAAAATTTTTGTATATGGGGCTTAGTTTTGAGATATTTTGCTGTCCAAGTTAAAATGGGACACCCTGTATATATATATATATGTATATACATATATATAAACAGGGTGTCCGTCGATTTTCGACCTTAACAAAAAAATAAGTAGATTGGGCCAAATTAAGAAGAAATTATTTATATTAGTTTGGGATTGTCGCAATAATTATGGAAAAATTAAATAAAGAAGATCGGCCAATCTGCGTGAATAGAAGCGCGCGGCGACGAGAGTCGTCCCACTGTAATCCGATACTAGTCGCGCCGCGAAGCGGTGGGCGGGTCGCTCGAGACATGATACGATATATCGCAATACCGCGCCGAAAAATGACCCGTCCTTTTAGCGGCGAGAAAATGATGCGCTATCATTTCCACACCACCTTGCGGTAGATAGCATGGTGCGCTTTTTTATAATGGTTTCCCCCATAGGCCTATTCCACTCTCAATTTGAAAATTATTCAAAATGTCATTACTATACGCTGAATACATTATAAATGTAAAAAATTAATGGTGACAGTACCTTTACAAAAATTAATCCGTGATTGAAAATCCTTCGATAAAATGTATTGCACACGTTGATAATGATACGATGATAAAATGCTTCACGAATCCTTTCTTCACCTCGTACGAAAGGCGCACTGCTGGACCGATTATCCTGATATTATGCACGACACGCAGTTTCACATAATTATTGCACAACACATAAAATTGTACGGTCACTTGGTTTTCGTTAACGCCTGGGAAATGATTCCATAAAATTGCGGCCGCACGATAAGTATTTCCGCTAGTCCGTATGCCACAATCATATCCGTATATTCCTGCAAAATATACCTCATTTTCACTGTTAATTTACTACGCAAACACAAGATTTTTATTAAAACGTCTTAGCTCTCGCACACTGTTATCAGACTGTGTACGCCGGCAGCACGCAACTACAGCTGAGCGGACAACCATAGTGCGCAAGCGTCGAACTCACACGTACGCTTACACTCACATGTCCGCTCAGCTGTCAGCTGTAGTTGCGTGCTGCCGGCGTACGCAGTGTGATAACAGTGTGCGAGAGCTAAGACGTTTTAATAAAAAATCTTGTGTTTGCGTAGTAAATTAACAGTGAAAATGAGGTATATTCTGCAGGAATATACGGATATGATTGTGGCATACGGACTAGCGGAAATACTTATCGTGCGGCCGCAATTTACATGAAATCATTTCCCAGGCGTTAACGAAAATCAAGTGGCCGTACAATTTTATGTGTTGTGCAATAATTATGTGAAACTGCGTGTCGTGCATAATATCAGGATAATCGGTCCAGCAGTGCGCTTTCGTACGAGATGAAGAAAGGATTCGTGAAGCATTTTATCATCGTATCATTATCAACGTGTGGAATACATTTTATCGAAGGATTTTCAATCACGGATCAATTTTTGTAAAGGTACTGTCACCATTAATTTTTTACATTTACGATGTATTCAGCATATAGTAATGGCATTTTGAATAATTTTCAAATTAAGAGTGGAATAGGCCTATGGGGGAAACCACTATAAAAAAAGCGCACCATGCTATCTACCGCAAGGTGGTGTGGAAATGATAGCGCATCATTTTCTCGCCGCTAAAAGGACGGGTCATTTTTCGGCGCGGTATTGCGATATATCGTATCATGTCTCGAGCGACCCACCCACCGCTTCGCAGCGCGACTAGTATCGGATTACAGTGGGACGACTCTCGTCGCCGCGCGCTCTATTCACGCAGATTGGCCGAGCTTCTTTATTTAATTTTTCGATATAATTATTGCGACAATCCCAAAACAATATAGATAATTTCTTCTTAATTTGAGCCAATCTATTTATTTTTTTCGTTAAGGTCGAAAATCGACGGACACCCTGTATAAAGATAATAACAGAAGGAGTACCGAATTACTTGAAAGGGAAAAAGAGTAAGAAAGATACCCAGATAGCAATGCCTGATGATCAGATGCTCATGATTTTTATCAAATCCTGAGCATCTAATATTTATCGAAATGTGTCGAAATCTGATATTTATCAAAAGGTATCGAAATTTGATATTTATCGAAATTGCGTGTCTTGTAATCATATCAGGATGATACATATTATAAGAACAAGTAAACACGCACATGAAAAAAGTATGAGCTCAGATATTGATGTTACTTTGTCAACTCATAATAATCACATATTGATTATAATAATTAATTATTGTGTTATAAGTTTTGTACATTCATCATTTTCGTCATTATTATATATTACAGAGCTCAAGTGCATGAACTTCATTTTGCATAAAATGTAAAATGTTTTCTGCTAAAGAAATAAAAAAACGAAAAAATATTTGAAACATTCTTAAACATATGTAGCGATGCATATACGCTACCTTCATCGTTAACTATTTATTTAGATTTTCCCCATTTCTTTCTTCTATTTTTCTATTTCTCCCTTCATATTCTTTATCTTTTGCCTAATTTAGTAACACATAGGGTTAACATATATATTTTACCCTTGTGCTATGAATCTGAGACTTTCACCGATACGTGCTATCGCACGGGTCCGACACAAATGGTCGAAGCGCATTATCTACGACATGTGTCGTGCAGAACCGAGCGCAACAACCGAGCGAATCCACTTGAGATCTCGGACTTTCCTGTAAAATAAAATCTATCACTACCACATGTAACAACCTAGGCAAGATTCGAAGAGCGTGGTGAATAAAGTTAATTGCTTCATGCGAATCGACTCGGATACAATGCTCGCGACCTTTGGTGTAATAATAAAGCATAAGTGTCTGAACGAGCTGAGTCATAGTCAATGTAAAACCACATCCACGGTTTTCCTCTCCCACACATAAAATAATATTTTAATAAATGTTACAAAATGTTGAATCGGTTTCAGATCAGCAAATCAGTTACCTATTGAAATAGTTGTAGGGACAATTGTCTCCCATTCCGCCTGTTACACATCTCCATACATGTAAATACAACTTTCAATTAGAAATCCCTGCATGCATGCATCCGACATCCGCTTTCTCCTCCGTTAAAATTTACAACCCTTACATGCTATCCATCGATCTCTTACATCGCCAATTAACACATGGCAAACACACGGCTTCTTCCTACACAACGGTCACTCATCCCTCCGAGAATCTTTCTGATCATAAAAACTTTCTCCCAAGATCATGCATGCTGAATTCGGATTTTCCAAGAGGCATTCAGTATCCCGAACTTGTAGAGTCAACCTCGAGTCTGAGGAATCTAATCTCGCGCCTATCGAACGCACGCATCCGTCTCCACACCAGACACACGCAATTTCACACGATACTGAACGCTGAAGTGTAGTTTAAATAAATCAGAGTTAGTAAGAAGCGTTGACTGTTTCAATCGCTAGATTACCCACAAATTGGTGACGCGACGTGATCTTTCGCGAACCGTGAGTGATTTACGCAGTGCATCGTAGTGCTTGACACTTCGATTATTATTTACCCCTTTTCTTCGATATTATCAATATGGCGCAACAACGGTAATGATGTCATGAACCGCGAAATGGAAAACCCTTCGCACGCATCAATCGAATCTCATTGTCAGTTAAAGTGCCACTATTTATACTCACGGATCCAGAGTTATGATTCATGATGCTGGAGGATTTTAAAGTTGCGGGAGTAACTCAGGACAGCACCAAATATGGCCACGTTATCACCGCCCTCGACCAAAGGTATGCTCTAGAGGTCCGCGATATACTTATTAGAGGTGAACGATCATACGAACTTTTGAAGACCGAGTTAATCAAGCGCATTGGCTCTTTGCGCGAGCAAAACACGCATCGCCTATTAGAGAACGAGCCTCTCGGAGACCGCAAGCCGTCGCAGTTTCCGACATCTTCGCCTTGCCTGTACGGAGTTTCCAGAGGACATCTTGTAGACGCTCTGGCTGGACCGTCTGCCTAGACATGTCCAAGCACTTCTTGCGGCGCATCGAGACCTCATGCTCGATAAGCGAGCCGATATCGCGAATTCGATCGCGGACTTATACGGCCCAGCAGGACTCATCGCTGAGATGACAGTCACCGCACCTCAGCCTGCCTGAGCTCATGATGATGACCTGACTCGCGTGATGACGGAGGTGGTGCAGAAACTCGCAGCCATTGAAGTCAATACTCAAGGAGCGCATCAACCTACTGGCGGAATCTGCGAAACCTGCGGAAGATCGCGCTCGCGCTCCCCGTCGCGATATAAACACAGATGGTGCAACATTGAATGGATCTTATCAATTTTGGTCAATACAATGTAAAATAAAAAATATAAATAGTAAATCTATTATAACTGGAGTTTATATAGGGAAATCGAAACCATGTGATCCTCATAAATTTATAGAACAATTTGTTAATGATGTTCTACAAGTAATACAAAATGTAGGCGTATCCATTAATGATAAAAAAATTCCTTTACGCACTAGATGCTTCATTGCAGATGCACCAGCAAGAGTATTAATTTTAAATTTAATAAAAGTCATATGTCTTCAAATCCATGTTCTAAATATAAAGTTGAAGAATTTTCTAATATAAAGTTGAAAGATTTTCTAATAGAATGATATTTAATGTATTTGATTCATCATTATGAACTGATTTTGAATATAAAATGTGCATAGATACAGAACATCATAATGGTGAAAATCCATTATCTGCACTTCCAATGCGATTAGTTTCAAATGTTCCTTTTGAATACATACATTTGGTTTTACTTGGAGTTACTAAAAAATTGATTACAATATGGCTTGGAACTATACCGTGTCAAAATTATCTGGTAGACAGATAAACATAATTTCAATAAGAAATCTGCTTTCTTGTAGCGTTTATTGTCCACGTGAATTTTCTCGTCGGTGTAGAGCTATTGTAAAATATAAAACTTTTAAGGCTACCAAACTTCATACATTTTATATACACTAGACCTACTGTATTACGTAGTAACGCAGGATATTTATACACATTTTTTATTGTTATCTTGTATTGCTATCCGCATTCTTATGTTTGATATTTCATCTGAGGAAGATATTTTATTTGCAGAAAAAGCATTGCGAAAATTTCTTAGTGAAAATTTATATGGAAGAGAATTTATGTCATAATTTGCATAGTTTACTTCATCTTGCCGACGATGTTAAACTTTTAGAAAATTTAAATTCATTTTCGGCATTTGATTTTGAGAATTATATGCCAGAAATTTTATACATAAACCTCATCTTCTATTGTAACAGTTCATACGAAGATTACATGAGTTGAACTTATGTATTGCAGCTTTAAAATGTAATAATTCTGATGGTATAATACGAGCATTTTGTACTCATAAGAATGGTCCTCTTTTACATGATATTCCTTTAACATCTACTTAATTATTAAAAGTTCGTATTATATATGTTGTAATGAACGGTTGTAATGAACGTGACAATTATTATATCTTAAAAAGTGGTATTATAGAAAATATATGTATTATAGAAAACATTGTTCAAATCTCAACAAAATATTTTATCGTTAAAAGATTTAAAAAAATTAATAATTTTTATGATGTGTAGTGGAATCAAAATCAATGGGAGTGTTTGAATGTTCAAATTTATCCGAACAATTTATGAGTGGGATCCATTAGCGCACGGTGCGATAGCACACGAAAAATTGAACACAATTCCCGATAGCCTATGTCCCGATAGCGCACTGTCTACACACCAACAATAAATAATACCAACTCCTGACACAGCGAGCTACTAACTTATCAACACCTGACCAAGGACCTACCTCTCTTACTGACCGAATACTCCGCCAGACGGCCAAAACCATCCCCACTCTGGACACACCCCTACTCTAGAAACATCCCCATCAGCTCAAGCCCTTCCTGACCCACGCAAACCGAGGGACCCCGAGTCAGTCCCAAAATCAGACACTTCTATCTCGGATGTCAATCGAGCCACTTCTCTTCCAGAAGTGCGCCTTGACCCGCGACACTAATCCTATTCTTCAGCAGTGCTGCTATCTCTAACTGCGTTGCTATCTCCGATCACATTTACTATTCCCGACGACATCCGACTGCATCACCCTTGCCGGCTGCGTTGCTATTCGATTTCGATTGCGATCATCACTTCACACTACCAGTGTCCGCGCCGATAGCTCTCGAACGATCTATATTTGTAAACCTAACACTGTAAGTAGACTAAACATATTCAAATATACTTTAAAACGTAATACGAAGTGTTAAGACTGAATACCCCTAACTCCGTACGCATCTCCTTTAATTGGCACTCTGCGATTTCATTATAAACCTGGTTTCGACCACCTGGCGACAGTGATAATACGGTGCCTGTCACGCGACACGGTTATTACCGCCTCTAAATCCCGCCGTTTGGTGCTAATACTCTGCACACTCGGCACTCCCACCCCAAAAGTCGGTATTTCGGTGCTAACAATCTGCACGTTATTTCCGACTATTCCTACCGCCCTTCATAGTCGAACCCAGTCACTTGTTAATTTGATCTTTTCTGTAGATGCCTAAAACAAGGAGAGGCGGACACAAATTTTGCGCGCGTAGCCTGTATTATAAATTCAAATACGCCTCCGCATCCGAAGCCGACAGCGAGTACCTAGGGACAGAACGCAACTACCTCGACGCGGAATACGAGGCATACTTTGACTCACGGTCCCAATCAAAGAAACCTAACCCACCAAGGAAGGATATTCGCATAAAATCGATTGAATACTCCCGGTGGCCACGTGATCTGTTAATCGTGGATAACAATCCATCATTGCCGCCTTTGAACTACGCTCCCGGAGACTCCCGGAAGAAGCGCTACCTCGAGATCCGCGCGGAAGTCCTGCATACTGAATACGGCGCCAGTATCCCCGATCATTGGGGTTCTGCGGACCAACCTATAATATTAGATTAATTTGTATATTCTGAATTCAGCAGAACGCGCTGAAATACGATCTCTGAAACCAGGAACACTTGCGCGTTTCACTTTTATTGCTCACAGAAGAGGCAAGGGTCGCCTGGGCCGAATAACCCTTTACCTGGGTTTTATTGCCCCGACTTTTTTTGGAGTTTCACTTTTATGATCGGTACTAGTTCCCAAAGCAAATTTGTGAGAAGATATCTTTCCTTATGACGACTGAACTAAAATAGTTGAATAAATAATCGAATTACTGCGAACTTGTTCGTCTCATTCTGTTCCCTTACCTCAAATTCGAATAACCTGCATCCACATGAATTCAGAACGATCACACGACGAAATACACAACCGACTCGCGAATATACGCTGCACTTACGGATTCGCTCATAGGGTACATCTGATACCCTACTGCGCCTACTGCTTCGTCAATTCTAACAACATCAATAAAGATTCGTACGCACACTTTAACGTCCACTTAGCTATAGACAGTAGTACCTACGCAGGGGTTTATTGTATCGCCTGTTCACGCAATCTCGCAAACTTTTTCCCGTTCGATTGCAACCAGTGCATCGCCGCATATATCCAATTTGCTAGAGAATTGCGACAACAAGATATTAACTACTGTTCTTTACCCGATCTCATTAATAAGGTCTTCGTAGGAGGTACAATCCCCGCCAGCTTTACTGTTCGGGACTTCCCCTAACCGCCACGACAAACGCATCGGTAAATCTTCCCTATTATTACCCAGGGAAACCCAATGGTCGATAAAACGGATCCCTTACCGGCATCACGACTGCCGGTAACTCACTGGCTATCGGTAATACCCGCTCCCTGCTCTGTTTTGCCTGTCTACATCGAAGGGAATCCGTCGTTCGGGTAGCCTAGTCGCAGGCATATCCCCAGGGCCTAGCCCCTGAAAAAAGGCGACCAGACCGGCACAAGGCCCGAGCACTCATCAGAGCCGCGGTCCTGCCGGGACGTAACAATTAATATTTTTGTTATAAAAAATATTAATGTTAAATAAATTTTATAACAACAAAAAACTGCATTTCTCTTTTTTCTATTTAATTAGGTACACTATTTAATTTAGTATAATGTCTAAAGTTAAAAGTACAGTTGAAAACAGTCGCATGAACCAACTTAAATATAAAATAAAAGGTTTCAAAATGACTTCAAAAGGAAAACATAATAAAACCCAAAAAATTGCTCACAATTTCTTCCGATGAAAAACAAAAAACAAAAGAAAATTATAAAACACAATCTATATATGTGATGAACTGTATAATCTTCAGTCGTGCAGCACAACCAAATATCTTAAGAGATATTACTTCTTCAAACAAGATGCATGAAAAATAAAACATGTTACATCGGAAGCACCACATTTCGCAAGTAACATTTCATCTCCTAACATCAGCATGGATACTATTCTTTCATATAAAAATCACTATGCAAAGCAATCAGTTAAATATGATACTAATCATGCATTGTCAAGAAATCTTACTGAAATAGACAAATATGTCATCCAATGATCAGAATTTAAAACAAACAGAATATTATACAATATTATACAAATATTCGAATATTATACAAATCATTCATTATTAAAAATTTCTACTCAGCAAGATTCCAATACGTCATCCAATAATCAAAATTTAAACAATCAGTAAATTGATACAAATCATTCAATATCAAGAATTTGTACTGATGAGACTTAAGTATACTTTGTAATAGTGAGAATTATCAAGTCAAAATAATGAAATGATTGAGTTATCTGGAAATATCAATGAATTGAAGAAAAATATACGTTATAATAATGGAACAAGAATTCAGATTATCTTTATCAATTATATTAAAAGATTGCTTCGCAAAATCAAATGAGAATGCTAAATTCACTAATAACATCTCAAATATTCCTGAAATGGACAATTGTCAATTCGTATTTGGTGTTAATAATAATAGAATGGAGTACTAAAGGCAAAAAGCACAATAAAAATACTTCTATTATATTAGACATTGCACAAATACCAATGGTATTTCACAACGACTTACAGGAATTATACTTATACTTATAGGAATCTGGTAAGATTAGAGTTTCATCAAATTGGAATTTTAATTGAAGTTTTCTTTTGTGTAACGAAAGTTTTAATTAAGAATTTTTTAATGTGATAAATAAGATATAAAATTAATTGTAAATAATTATTTTGAAAAAGTTTATTAAAAACGTATATATAATATATATCTATGAAGCTATTATTATAAATATGATGGGCAATTGTAGGAATTAGGAAGGTTATTATAAAACTATTTGTGTTTGTCTCAACGTGACAAGGCATCCTTGTTGTTGCGAGCGCGATGCCTTTGTATATGTAAGCAAGCTGAGGTCGACGGGTCGCCCATGCGTTTTCGAGGGCAGAAGACCGTAACCCACGATAGAGAAAAGTCGTGAGTTCTCTCGAGTATCTTTCTGAAAAGTGAAAGACGGATTTCAATAAAATAGTTTAATCTGAATTTCTCGGGTTATTTTAATTAACGACAATTTCCACAAGATCCGCGACTCCTATAAAATTTGGGGGCTTGTCCGGGATTGTAGTCGAGACGTCGTATGCAGTTACGCTAAGTGCGGTAATGTTGATTCTGAGTGAACAACACTGAGTGTAAGAGTTGAATGCAAGTCTGATGTTCCTGCGAGTTAACAAAAAAGACGAGATGAATTTCCCGAAGAATCCATCTGATTTTACAGTGGTTGAACTTAAGGAGAGACTCAAAAAATTTGGCTTGAGTACGTGCGGCTCGAAAAATGATCTCATAAGCTGGCTAATGAAAGCGAATCCTGAGGGCGGATGGCTTCGCGAGTCGGGCCTGCGGACAGGTGAGCAAAACGATCTGTCGCAGAATGAAAAGGTGGAGGCGAGTGGGTCGGACAGTCGTAGTACATTGGAGGTGCCTGGAATGAGCGAGACAGGGATGTTGCGAGAGATGGAAATCATCAGGAGAGAGAGCTAGCGTTAGCGCGACAGGAAACGGAGTCCTTCGGGAGCGGGAGAGAGAGCGTGAGAGATTCGAATCGGCCGAGCGGAGACGCGAACCCCGCGGAAACGATTGAGACGACGGTGCGGCCAAATATAACAGTGTTACACCCCCGCGCTAAAATTTTACCCAAGATGAATTACCCATCTCAAATAAAATAAGCAATTACTATGCCGATACCCAATCGCAACACCGCCTTAGGTTAAAAGCACAACATTACCGACCGACAATCAAGTTCATGAGCACGCTGAGATGACCAAAACACCACCTCACACCACCGGAAAAACATCCCCACCGGTTCAACCCTTTCTATCCCTGACCTGCACGAACCGAGGGACCTCGAGTCAGTCCCAAAAACTAGCACTGCTATCTCGAACGCTGAGTGAGCCACTTCTTTTCTAAAAGAGCTCCTCAGATCCGTGGTACTAATTCTATTGCGTTTCTATTTTCAATTGCGTTTCTATTTCCGATTGCGTTTCTATTTCCGATTACGTTTCTATTTCCGATTGCTTCTACCTCCAATTCAATCCCGATTGCGACACTACTATTTCACATCATTATATTCAGCGTCCGCGCCGATAGCTCTCGAACTGACTCAAAATTGTAAAACCAACATTGTAAGTAACTAGAATATAGTTGTGAATATAACGTTGTCCATTGAATACACCTAATCCCTTTTCGCATCGCCTTCAACGATTTAGCGCAGATCTTATAACATTTCATTTACAAACTTGGTTTCGATCATCAGAGATCAGTGGCAGTACGGTGCCTACCTCACGGCACGGTTACCACTATCTTCTAAAGTCCGCCGTTTGGTGCTAATACTCTGCACATCCGGCACTCCTATCTTCGGGTGAACTCCGGTGCGAATGATCGCGTTGTTCCTAACATCCGTGACATTCCTTATGATCGAACCAGTGCAGCTACGTTAATTCAAATTTTTTCTGTAGATGCCGAAAGCAAAGAGAGGCGGACATTTATACCACGCGCGCAAATTATATTATAACTTTAAATACGATCCCGTCATCGAGGAAGACAGCGAATTACTAGGAACGGAGCGCGTGGATTTCGATATCGAATATGAGGCGTACTTTGACTCGTGTCTCGCGATAAGGGAAACTAAACCTCTAAGGAAAGACATCCGGATCAAAACTATAGAATATCTCCCGTGGTCGCGTGAATTGAAGACAGCAGACACCCGATCATCTCTACCACCCCTAAAATACGTGCCAGGAGACTCAAAAAAAACGCGGTATTTCCAAATCCGCGCGGAAGTCCTGTATATCGCGTACGGGGCCAACACCCCCGAACATTGGGAATCCGTGGACCAGCCCATCACACTGGATTAATACCCACGTGGCTAGCGCAGCGAATTCCGAACACGACGCAACACGCCCCGACAGGAAAATCGAACCAAAGGGACTCACGAGATTTCACTTTTATTGCTCTCAGGCCACCCTTTTTTTGCCCTTAGGGTCTCCGTTATCTGACCCCTCCGAAATTCTCCTTGTCTGACAAAAATCCGAAGGACTATTCCCAAGCAATACTCGATATATAAATATTCAAGTTCTCCGTAATATTATAAACTGTTGACTGAAAATAAACTGTTAAAGTTTACCCATCTCATTCGTTCTTACTAATTCTAAGGACATAACAACCCCACTCACATGAGTCACGAAACCCCGCGCGATAAAGTGCACCGCAGGATACAAAATATCCGCTGCACGTATCTCCGAATTCACTCATCGAATCCATCTGACCCCCTACTGTGTTCACTATTTTATAAACTCTAATAATATCATTATTCCTATGCGTATTTTAATGTCCACCTCGCCATAGACAGTACTACCTACATCGGAGTTCACTGCATAGCTTGTTCTCGCAACCTGACGAATTTCTTTTCATTCGATTGCGACAAGTGCATCGCAGCATACATTAATTTTGCTGCGGAGCTAAGACACCAAGATATAAACTATTATTCACTCCCAGATCAGATCAAGGTCTTCGTAGATGGTACGATCCCCGTGAGTTTTACCGTACGAGATTTTCTATGATCGGTAAATGACCGGTAAATCCTTGTATCGATAACCACCATCGGTTGATAACATCATTCGTTTGTAATATCGCTTATCGGACAACTCCGCCCATTTATAATATCGCGACAATCGATAATATCCCTTTCACGTTCAATCGCCAAAAAACATTTTTAGACACCACCACCTCGCTCAGACCTGTGAACTCGATAGGAGTCGACCTACCAGAGGAAAAGAATACAGAATTGCGCTAAGCTGACGGGGACGCTCTCGCGCACTTACGGTCACCCTCTCCACTGACGACTTGATACAAGAAACTAATTTCATGATAGACACCGGCGCAATTCCCAACCTAATTAAACAACGAAGCGCCCCGGGGTGACTATAAGGGAAAACGTATACCTTAGCGGTATAACAAAAAAGAGAATAAGAACCCTTAAAACTTTTTACATGGCTATCCAGTAGAACTACAGGTAATACCGAACAACTTTCCGATAACGCAGGAGGGAATACTGGGCTCTGACTTCCTAGAAGACGTCTCTAACTGACCTCGAGAGTAAGGCAGTCTATTGGCAAAAAATACGGATTCCCTTCTCACTGCGAGACACCGTAGTCATACCCGCCCGATTTCGAACTACATTTTACATCAAGGTAAAAAACCCAAGCGTACAAGTCGGATACATTCCCCGCCTGAAAGCATGCAAAGAAATACCTGGGAGATGCGGTAGTCGAGAACAGAGATAGTATTAGCCTACCTACAAGTAATCAACACCAATGACATAGATCACGAATTAGTAGTACCAACAATAGAATTGCAAGAAATCGAACAAATGTCGACAAGTGACCAACAAGACCAAGCGACAACCACTCATGGAGTTTTAACAATCGCTGTAGAAGATAATAAAAAGACGAAAGATACTGAGAATGAAGATCGAATTAATAAGATCACGAATTTACTCCGCCTGGAACACTTAAACCAGGAGAGGATCTGAAAATGTTGCCTCAGTCATTGGCGAGCACTTGTTTCGACTGTCAGATGACAGGCTGGGCCACACCTCTGTCGTCGCCCACTGAATCATCACGACGGACGAACAACCGATCCACACTAAACAATATTGTTTTCTCCCTGTTCACAAGGAAGAAATAGACAAGCAAGTGAAGGAGCTATTAAATAATGACGTGATATGCCCGTCGGAATCACCATATAATTCCCCGCTGTGAATAATGTCCAAGAAAGCAGAGTCAAGAGGCAATAAAAGATGGCGTCTAGTTATCGACTATTGAACCTTAAGTGAGAAAACTATCGGAGATGCCTATCCCCTGCCCAATATCACGGAAATATTAGACCAGCTGGGCAGCACTAAATACTTCAGCATGTTCGATCTTGCATCTGGATTCCACCAAATACTCATGGATGAAGTACACGCACAAAAAACCGCATTCTCGACCCCCCATGGCCATTACGAATTCACTAGAATGCCCTTCGGACTGAAGAATATTCCTTTCAAAGATTGATGGACCAGGGATTAACGGGACTACAAGGAATGGAACTATTCGTGTACTTAGATGATATCGTCCTATACGCGAGTTCGTTGCACGAGCATAAAATCAAATTTGATAGGCTAGCCGAATGACTACGCGCGGCCAATCTTAAGTTACAGCCAGATAAGTGCAAATTCTTGAAGGAGGTTGGATACCTGGGACATATCATCTGGGAGAGACGGTGTAAAACCAGACCCCTCCAAAGTACGTGCAGTAAAAGAATTCCCCCGACCTAACAATGCAAAGAATATAAAGCAATTCTTGGGACTCGCGGGATACTACCGAAGATTCATCCCTAACTTTTCGATAGCACGACCCCTCACGGATCTTCTCAAGAAAGACGAAGAATTTAATTGGAAGGAGGAACAAGAGCAAGCTTTTCACCCAGTTACGAAATGCACTCTGCACCGAGCCGGTCCTACAATACCCTGACTTCACTAAACCTTTTATTGTGACGACAGATGCATCAGGGTACGCGATCGGTGGTATACTGAGCCAGGAACCAATTGGTAGAGACGCTCCCATTGCATATACGTCCCGCCTATTGAACGACGCGGAAAAGAATTATTCCACGATAGAAAAAGAACTATTAGCGATTGTCTACTGCGTGAATCATTTCGATCCATACCTTTACGGTAGGAAATTCTCGCTTGTCACCGACCACAAACCATTGGTATGGCTACACTTCGTTAAAGACTCCACGTCTCGGCTAGTACGCTAGCATCTAAAGCTAGCCGAATATGAGTATGAGTATGAGGTCATATATATATAAGGCAAGTAAAATTAACGTTAATGCAGATGCCCTCTCAAAAAACACCGCAGAAATTAACGCAAAGCTAAAACCCGGAGTCACGCAAGTCCTCCCAGTAACCCGACGTGCGACACGGTCAGGCCCCCATCAGTCACCGTATAATACGAGACAAAAAGGGCAGAGGCAACGCAGAGCCACGCCCTCACCCCCGACACTCCCGACACCTCTGACGTCCCCGATGAACATACGGAAAGCGACGACAGCTCGGACTCGGACAGCTCCGAAGAGTCATGCGACATCGACACACACCCCCCGAGCCCAAGCGAGGACCTTCAGAATCATACACGTCCCTGATAACTTCCTAACTCGACGAAACAACCTTGTCGTCTTCGAGCGGGATCCATTAGCGCACGGTGCGATAGCCCATGTCCCGATAGCACACGAAAAATTGAACACAATTCCCGATAGCGCACGTCCTGATAGCCCACGTCTCAATAGCACACCAACCCAATAGCGCACCAATCCAATAGCGCACCAAGTATAATTTTGCATACAAAGATATACACACACACACACACACACACACACGGGGGGGTGCAAGGGGAGCCTTCGCTCCCCCTTTCCGCATCCACCCCGTCCCCCTCGCTTCGTGTGCAAAGTTGTACTTGGTGCAAGGTTGGTGCGCTATCGGGTTGGTGTGCCATCGGGTTGGTGTGCTATCGGGACGTGAGCTATCGGGACGTGGGCTATCGGAAATTGTATTCAATTTTTCGTGTGCTATCGGGACGTAGGCTATCACACCGTGTGCTAACGGGACCCTCCCGTCGTCTTTAGTACCCAGCAGGGTAGACCAATCGGGACAGGGGCCCAAGCCCTCTCCAAAGCAGGATTACTACCCGAAACCGATTACTATCAGAAACGCCATCCTCGGGAGAGTGCGAATAAACTCTGAACGAAACCGCCAAATCATTACTCTAGTAGTAAAGGATCTGCAGAAAGAGAATCTGCACTTATCGAGAAAGAAATCATCAAAGAGTCCGATCCCTCTTAGATGTCGTCATTCACCGAACTAGGATTACAATCCATCTCCCTAGCCAAGAGCGCTTGCGACAACGTTCCCTGGAAAACCGTGCGTTCCCTCCTCTCGCGAATATTCGGAGACACTTAGGTGCAGGTCTTCGCGTGCGCGAATGAGATAATCATTTCCCCCGAGAGTGACCGACCGTGACTCATTACCAAAACTCATAATTCAACCGCAGATGGACACAAAGGCGTCTAGCGTCCTAGCTATAATTTACTGTGCAACGTACTTTATGTACTACCTATACGGACGTTTTACTATTTTAACAGATCATAAATCTCTGATCTGACTGCATTCTATCAAGGATCTCGTCTTTGGAAATGGAGGTTGAAAGTATCAGAGTACGCTTTTGACAGCAATTACAAAACGGGTAAAACTAACACTGTAGCTGACGCTTTATCAACAAATCCACCTAACACCATACTAACTTCTCTACGTGCTTGCGATAACAGTTTTAATCAATCATTTTATCAGACCGCTATTCAAAGTCCTGCTTCCTTTATATATACTGACATCGCTCACTGTAAATAACGATTCGCAAATCTTTCTTACTGATTGTCTGAGCTCAAATAACGAGACAGATTCCGATGAAGATCAGTCAACAAGCCTAGCAAGTCAAATTTTATTGATGATGACGAATCAATCTTAAGAATAAAAGAGACTCGTAATTCGTTACTAACTCAAAAGGACAATCATATTATTTTTATAAACTTAAATGGGGATCCTTTCGATAGAAGGGCGAGAGACTACCAAAAAGCAAATAAATTCCCTAAATAATACCTTAAATAATAACTTAACTTTTGAAAGAGCTCGTGTAACTAATATAAATAAAATTTTAATAGCTCTTCCGATTAAAGCTAATGAACGTACGCAAATTGAGCGTGCGGGAATTATAAATTGTATAAGATCTTTAACTGATGTAATTCAAGAATTAAGGTTAACTTCTGTTAGTTTAGCACAAACGGATTATTATGATATGGTACCGTGGAATTTTCTATATAAAACTTTAAAAAGATTCTTAAACGATCAACCAATAACTTTAACAGTTTGTAAATCGGTAATACGCTGTCCTGAATTGGATGAGAGGGAAAATTTAATATATGAAAAAACATGCGACAAAAATAGGACACAAGGGTGTAAATAAAACATAACCGAATCCATCAAAATTACTACTGGCCAACAATGAAATAGGACATTCAAAAATATATTCAAAACTGCAGAGACTGCCAAATCAAGAAACTAACTAGAATAAAAACGAGACAACCAATGTTGATAACCGACACTCCAGGAGCAGCATTCGATAAAATTTCCATGGATATAGTAGGTTCTTTATCTACTACACATAACCATTACTCGTATATACTAATGATGCAAGACCTTTTAACGAAATATTTAGTAGTCCCTCACCCTTAATAAGAGCAGATTCTCTTTCAATCGCCGAAGCATTTGTAAAAGATTTCATTTGCATTTATGAAGCTCCTTGAGCTTTACTGACTGATCAAGCTCCTATTTTTTTCACCTCCCTAATGAAGGCCATTGCTTCTTATTTTAAAATCAAACAATGTCGCACTATAGCATATTATCCTCAATCTAACGGTTCAATCGAACATTCTCATCAGGTGCTAACAGAATACCTAAAAATGTATACCAACCGCAATAATGAATGGGATGAAGACTTAACGACTGCTATGTTTGCTTATAATACTTCTGTGCATGAAGGTACTAATTACACACCATATGCTTTAATCTTCAGGCATCTTCCTAGGGTACCTTCCTCTATTAACATTCTGGAAGAATATAAAGATTTAGCTTACCTGATTACCTAACTAACCTGTTTATATATTAATACTTTAACCTCATTTTGGGAATTAGCTAAAGAAAATCTAACAAAATCGAAGGAGAAAAGTAAAACATTACGATAGAAGAAAATTAAATACAAAAAATTTTAAAACAGGGTGATCAAGTTTATTTGTTAAAAGAACCTATAAAGAATAAATTTTCTGATCAATATTCCGGACCATACAAAATTCTTGAAATGTTACCTATAAATAACGTAAAAATTAACTTTAAAGAGAAGCCGCGTTGTAGTACATATCAATAAATTCAAATTATCAAAGATCACACCTACAGATCCGGGATGAAGGAAAGCGATATTTAATTAATATGTAACGCAGCCCGGATTCCCAGATCCAAAATTGAAGTATCTATCGATACTTACACTTCGATATCTTAATTAATCATATATTATTTTACTCACAGGCAATAATCGTCATTATATTGACTTCAACCTTGCTCTCCGGAACAAAAGTCATTATTGCGTACGATTGCGGAGGAATATACCTCAACTTAACGACAGTCTCTACTTAGACCAAGTAAATGCGATCTAATTATAGACACTAAGGTTCAAAAATTTATACGAATCTGACGTTATCCGGATACTCGATTATTCGGATAGCAGAAATAAATGACGCTTCAAATTCAAGTTATCCGGATCCGGGAATCTTATGAAATACACGAACATTTGAAGCGTCGGATCCAGATTCGCGTTTTCGCGGAACCGAATCTAAGATTGCGGCGAGCGTAACGATCAGCGTAACGTAGTAAGCCTAGATTTCTCTCGAAAATTTGACAATCAATAAATCAATATATTTTATTTGTCATGTCACATCGCATCACCTGAACCGATTGCCGGGGATCGTACATTTCTACGGATTTTTGGAGAATTATCATAAATTTTATTTCGTTATGTTTATATTTATACTATTTATTTGGTTTACATTTTGGAAAAAGTCTCTTCGTATCATTTTTTCGCTCGCATTTATATAATTTAAATAATATTCATACATTTTCACGCAAATTTTTATTAATTATCCGAATTGGTTACTCTCTCGAAAATGAATATTATATATTAACAATATTATATATCAACAATAATTTTTCTTACATTTATCGAGACACTTTACACATTATGTTAAGTTAAGTCTGAAATAAAGCATATATAAAGATTTTTTTTTTCTGTAAAGTGTTGCAAGTTGCGAGAACAAGATGTTAAACAGTTGGGTTTGGAAGCATTGTCTACGTTCGGCGGATGATTTAGAAGCAAAATATGCGATGTAGTACTTCGGACAAAAGGCTCAACATCATCTACAAATAAACATTTACGAATTGTCCATGGCATGATCGAAGACAACGCAGGAAGTAGAAAACGAAGGTAAGCATTCTGTTATATAATTTTATTTACAGTGATATAAAGGGATTTTTACATTAAAAGTAGATATTTTGATAATAATGTATGCAATTACATTCATCTGACATGGCAAACTGACCTAGCAATCTTTTATATGTTTATATTTTCCTTCAAAGAATAATATTTTCCTGTATAATCCTTTCCTTCCCTTTCCTTTCCTTTCCTTTTAGTCATATCGACGACACATTTCAAGACGACAAATCCGGGTAGCACCCGATTGATCACGTCGCCAATTGGTCAATTCAAAATAGGATTCTCTGATTGGTTAATCGTTGCTGGTTACCCTAGGCACAGGTCGATATAATTGGTAGTGGTCAATCGCAACGTGGTCAAACGGGACGCTCCCGACAAATCCTATGAAGATGATCCCTGTGTTGCCAGCTCGTCATCGTTGCGTGCATCAAATGAATGTATCCTGAATAATGAAATATTCGAAAATGCTGCATCTAGCAATTGCGTAGCCAAAACCTCCGTGCAGTCGCGACAGAAACGTCGATTATTACGTCAAAATTCTTGCGGACAAGTTAACGGCCGTGTACAGAAAGAACTCTTTCTTTTGGCTACGCAATTGCTAGATGCAGCATTTTCGAATATTTCATTATTCAGGATACTGTTACGTTCAAGGGACTTCACGATTCTTTTCTTTCTCAGATCTGGCACACACGTGCACGACTTCCAAAATTATTAACGACAGTTAAAATTGAAATACGATTCTCAGTAAATGCTCTCAAAACGACAGTCAGATATTAACAGTCTATAAAAAATAGCATCTGGAGCAACTAAGGCGCCAGTCAGTCAGGCGAATTTGATATTTTTCGATCACTTAAAAACTCATAAAATCTAAAGAAGCCATAGAAAATAAAAGAAACTATTCATGAAATGCGAGTGACCGGATGTCGCGATGCGTACCCATTTTTAATTTCAAAAAGGTAGTAAAGGTCATCCCTTGTCTTTAACAAACGCATCCTGCAAAGCATAAATTACTACTACCACCGATACTGAGAATCCTAAGTTCCCCCGTTTTGGAAGATGCGCTTCTATTCGCGAACAAATGTAATAAAATTCTGATTTGTTACATTTGTTCTAAAATACTCATAAGTGGGGACAGGGAAGAGACCATGAAAATCTAATGAAAGTTTCTATTCGTCAATTCCCCGTATTCCTCACGTTAGGAGAGGGTAATCCAAAAACGGTATATAAGCGCGAACTTCTAACGAATCGATACATTTTATATTTATATTCATGTACGTTCATTCATTCATTCATTCCTTCATTTATATTCCTTAAGTCTTTGTTGTCATTATTATATCAGTAACTATAGAGTCAGTGTTAGTTCAATAAAAACCCTGTCATCCTCAACGCCAAGAAGAGCCATCAGCAGTAACTATCGAGTCAATTAAAAAAAAATCTTCATCCTTGATACCAAGAGGAGGCCTCCAGCAAACACTACGTCAGCTTGCGCTAATTCTCGTGCTCTACAAATAGTAAGTTTTTTTGTTTTGTTTTACGAACTTCCTCCCCCGTCTACTTCTTCTATTTATTTAATCACTTCGCTAGTGGAACCCGCTTCGAGGAAGTCCACTAGGGCCCAAGCAAAGCGACTCCGGTACCGTCGCAATCGCCGTACTCGCCAATTGCTGGCTCGGGCTGTGGCCGACCCTTCTTTCATATTAAACGTAAACGAAATAAACACTAACCTTCCTATCGCTCGAATCATCCTAAGCAATATCCAAAGGAATATCCGAGACTCCTCATGTCCGTCTCCTCAAGCTTCTCCTCCTAATTACTCTCCGTATCTATCTCCTGGAACTCTTCTTCCTAGTTACTCTCCCATGTACAACATGGAAACTAACCATCCTTCTGATTTTTCACCGTTATCGCTCTTTCCTTCTCCACCCCACGAATCAACTTCAGATCCTCCCGATTTTGACTAGATCCCCTTCAACACACATACACACACACACACATACACACACACACACGCGCGCGCGCGCTCATTTCATATTGTATCACTTAAGATCGTATAGAATTGTGATTAATTGTTTATACAACCTTTTCTTTCTTATTATAATGTATAATAAATTCAATTAAACTTATTCTTTCGCGTTCAACTCAATCGATCTCCCCTCTTCACTCACGCTCCTGAATCGCACTTGGTCCCGTCCCGGGTAAAAAGGATTAAGTTCCTTTACCAAAAGGGGACCGTCGAGCGGTCATTTGGACCAGAAATAGCGTAAGATCGACCCTTGCGGTCATTGATCTATCTTTGGCTCCCCCGCAGGCACGCTCGACCCGAGACATCTGCCCTTAAGGCACCTGCTCTTGGGATACAAGTGTTACGCCCTTCCGTCGGTCCATCCTTTCTCGGGCCTGGACGTAACAATATATTCATTTAATGCACGCAACGATGACGAGCTGGCAACACAGGGATCATCTTCATAGGATTTGTCGTCTTGAAATATGTCATCGATATGACTAAAAGGAAAGAAAAGGAAAGGGAAGGGAAGGATTATACAGGAAAATATTATTCTTTGAAGGAAAATTTTAACATATAAAAGATTGCTACGTCAGTTTGCCATGTCAGATAAATGTAATTGCATAAATTACTATCAAAATATCTACTTTTAATGTAAAAATCCCTTTATATCACTGTATAATAAAAATATGTAATAAATAATAATGTATAACAGAATGCTTACCTTTGTTTTCTACTTTCTGCGTTGTCTTCGATCATGCCATGGACAATTCATAGACGTTTATTTATAGAGAATGTTGAGCTTTTGTCCGAAGTACTATATCGCATATTTTGCAAGTTGCTTCTAAACCATCCACGGAACGTAGACAATGCTTCCAAACCCAACTTTAACATCTTGTTCTCGCAACTTGCAAGACTTTACAGAAAAAAAGATCTTTATATATGCTTTATTTCAGACTTAACTTAAGATAATGTGTAAAGTGTCTCGATAAATGTAAGAAAAATTATTGTTGATATATAATATTGTTAATATATAATATTCATTTTCGAGAGAGTAACCAATTCGGATAATTAATAAAAATTTGCGTGAAAATGTATGAATATTATTTAAATTATATAAATGCGAGCGAAAAAATGATACGAAGAGACTTTTTCCAAAATGTAAACCAAATAAACAGTATAAATATAAACATAACGAAATAAAACTTATGATAATTCTCCAGAAATCCGTAGAAATATACGATCTCCGGCAGTCGGCTCAGGTAATGCGATGTGACATGACAAATAAAATATATTGATTTATTGATTGTCAAATCATTTTCGAGAGAAATCTAGGCTTACTACGCTACGCTGACCGATCTTGCCGCAATCTTAGATTCGGTTCCAAGAAAACGTGAATCTGGATCCGACGTTTCAAATGTTCGTGTATCTCATAAGATTCGCGGATTCGAATAACCCGAATTTGAAATCCGAAGTGTAATCAATCTCAGATACTCGGATAATAATTAACCCGAATACTTAGGAGCCCTAATAGACACATCAATAATTAACAATACATATAAACAGTTATTACAATTATCTAGTTACACTCACACCGAAGTCATACAATGTAAAGTAGAAATTATTGCGAACCATTTACTATTGCGGTATGCACTCTCATGTCTCTATCATACAAAACGGATATGCCAGCTACTTACAAGAAACTTCGCGTAGTAAATGTATTCAGATGCATAGAGAGAGACTACTTAAAATAGGAGATTCCAATATAATAGACGGATTAAAACCTAATAACATTTATTATCATAGTATCACTATGGGAGGAAAAATAAATGTAGATGGAACATGTAAGGGTGTCCAATATTCAGATTACATGGGACGATGTAATCGTACAAGTAACTGTAAAAATTTCTTTAAAGTCATATATACCTGTAAAATTTCTTTAAAGTCATATATACCTGTAAAATTAACCGCAGGAAAGATGATGCTAAAATCCGGCCTGTTTGCGATTTAAGTGAAGAAACCTGTAGACTCGAATAATGGATATACCTTTTGGCAAAGTGTGCCTGTAACCGCTTGTGGGTTTGAGGCATTATATGAAGGAACTACTAAATTCCAGGGTTCACTTGGAACACAACACACTATCACTGTAGAGACACAAGACACAACATCCTTTTTTCTGCAAGCACGTAAACATACTATTTACGAATACACATTATTAGGAATTAAACATCCTAAATTATTTATTTTTGAAACTTAGAAAGGAAACACTTTTAAAACTAAATCAAAAACTGCTGTACAAAATCTGGATATGTTTGCCTATGTAAATTCGAAGGTTGTATATGTCGAAACAATATAAGCAATCAAATAATTACTCTCTATCAAGATATCATTCTGCAAAGATGTGAATTGGAAAAGCAAGTAAACCAAAATACACTATCACTGGCTGCGTTATTACCTGACGAATTCGCATTTAGGCTTATGAAAACTTCCGGGCTTTATGGCCGTGGCTGCTGGTGAAGCAATGATCAAATGCATACCTGTCGAAATCACTCTCCGCAAGACAAACACTTGTAATACAGAATTACCGATTACATTTAGGAATGCGTCATTATACATGATACCAAAATCACGAATAATCACGAAACATCACACTATTAGAGACTGTAATTCGTTACTTCTGATACTGTATAACATAAACGAAACATGGATGCAATTCAATCCAATGCCTTCTTCAAATGACAACTTCACCGCGCGAAATTAAGCCACTAACTAAACTCTCCTGGAAATACTTATCACCAAAATCTCTGGTTTCTAGCGGTATTTATTCTCAAGGAGATTTGGATGAATTAAGAGATCATATCATGTTCCCCATTGAAAAGAGTGCCTTATATACCATCGCTCGAGGCTTTACAGGACAATCAATTCCTTCAGACACTGTATCTTTAAAAACCTTATTAGACGAGAACTCCTTGGACAAAATTTACAATAGTGCTCTACCAAAAATTTGGAATGGTTTTATAGTTTTCGGTACGGCAACAGCCAGAGTCCTCGGAATATTCATGATATTTAAATTAATTAAAATCATATTTGACACGTTGATTCACGGATGCGTTACATGCAGCGTATGGATGTAGCATACACTTGTTAGGAGCGATTTGGAGTTCTTTCACACACCTATTATTATACCTTGTCAACAAAAATTCCAACCAACAATAGCGAAGCGCGATCCGAAGACTATTCTTTTCGGGACTTAAGAACGAAATTAGATGGAAGTGAACAAATTCCTCAATAAAATAATATCGGTATTTGTTTCTTAAGGAGGGTGGTGTGACGTCCCGACCAATAATTTTCTTCTTTTTATCATACAAGCAAATTCCTTCTTTACCTTATTGAAATTTGTGCAATTCCATCTAATCACAAAAGAGCAAGATTGAAGGAAATATTATTTTTTTTATTAGCATTATAATTACGTTTATCCTTAATTATAGTTTAATTAATCTTACTTATATTTTAGTTAATTACTTTTAATAACTATTTTAATCAAATTTATTAAAGTTATAGCATTAAATTTATAAGGATATAAAAGAATTATAAATTCGTCCCGGATAATGCATTGTACAAAGGAGTGATTTTTAAAACGCCTTTAAGATTCGGCGAACGTCCTATCTATCATGGAATGTAAACCTTAATCATAGATAACGACCGTCATTGGTGATCATTTTCTCATTGTTACGTCCGGTGGACTCCACGATTCTTTTCTTTCTTCAGAACGATATCGTAGAAACTAATAAAAATCGGTTCTGATTTTAAAAGTAAGCAATCTTTTAGCGCATAAGAAAACGAAACTTAACCCGCGTAAATAACCAGAGTGGCCAGTCGAGATAGCGCTAAAGAAAATTTAAATTATGAGATTCGGAAATATAAGAAACCCGAACCATCCGTATCTATTGAAATCAGCTTATTTCGATATTCTAAATAAAGATCCTGTGGTCGTCGAGAAATTGACGAAAAGAAAATAAACTTTATGAAATTAATACTGCACGTGCGCTCGTTCGACAGGCCACCCTCAAGCGCTCCCCAAATCGTCAAGCGATAAAATAATCAGCTCACTCCCACTCTCTACTGGATGGAGCTAAGTCTCGAGCCAAAGGGCTCAACCAATTAAAATCTTAGGACACTCCTCTCTTACTAAAAAATCGAATCTCCCTGACTCTAAAAAGGGAATATTAGAAATTATTTGATTTAATCAAGAAAGATTCCCACCATCCAGAAGGGAGGAAGAGCAAAAACCTTAAAACTCGCGAGCCGAAAAGCGCGCACACACAATTTTTACCAGATTTTTCTGCCACCACTCGCACGCCGTTCGAGATTTTTCCGCACCACAGTGGAACCAATATTTCCAAAGGTTAAAATAAGTTGAAAGTGAGTGAGTGTCTATCCTGGGTTTCAAGACCGTGCAAATATCGCAATCTACTGCGTACTTCCAGTCTTTGGAAACTCTCCGGGTCGAATCAGCTTAAACCAAATTTTTTGTCAACGCACTCAATAATTAGTAAGTCTAATTCGATTATATCTCCTTTATTCCTTTCCTTTTTTTTCTCTTTCTCTAATTGTCATTGGGAACGATTGGTTAATTTAACAGAAGATAGATTAAATAATCATCTTTATTTTTCTCAAGAAAATAGAATCAATCATTAAAATCTTGATTCCTGGCTCATTCCTTCTATTTTTCTCTTTTCTTAACCCACCTTTTTCAAATTCCCTTGTTCGTCGAGAATCTCCGAAAGGCGGTTCACGAACATTTCCTTGTTCGTCGAGAATCTCCGAAAGGCGATTCACGAACATTTCCTTGTTCGTCGAGAATCTCCGAAAGGCGGTTCACGAACATTTCCTTGTTCGTCGAGAATCTCCGAAAGGCGGTTCACGAACATTTCCTTGTTCGTCGAGAATCTCCGAAAGGTGGTTCACGAACATTTCCTTGTTCATCGAGAATCTCTAAAAGACGGTTCACGAACATTTCCTTGTTTGTCGAGAATCTCCAAAAGGCGGTTCACGAACATTTTCTTGTTCGTCGAGAATCTCCGTAAGGCGGTTCACGAACATTTCCTTGTTCGTCGAGAATCTCCGTAAAGCGGTTCACGAACAACTCCTCGTTTACCTTGACTCTCCCTAACGCAATCCATAATTAATTTCTAATCCTAGTTAAATTTCCAAGAGCCGATTCCTTTTTCAACCTCTCTTGAACTCATATTCAAATTTCTTTTTTATTTCCTTATATTTTTACTTAATTATACAATCCAGTAGGTATTTTCAAGACTAATATTATTTGTCTGAGTTTGAACAATCATCTCCCAATGACAATAGTGATAGACTTAAGTTAGATCTTCGAGTCCCTCATTGACCGTGAATTATTATTAGTGCCTCACGGCAAACGGCGGGCATTGCGATGGCGGAATCATCGTAACAAGCGTGCTAGGGAGGAACAGTCTCAAGTTTTGGAGGAACTCTCCCTCGATAACACTTCAAATAGACCTGATAATCTTTTCTCAGTTAACATTTCACACAGAGACAATAACACACATTCTCTTGACACATCTCCCCTTATCCCTGCGCCGTTTTACTCCCCTATCTCCTCCCCAGAACATTCTTCGTCCTTCCTTCATTCACCTGTCTCAACACCATTGTTCGCGTCACTCCCCAGGTCTCCTATCCCTTTACCTCAACCTTCTCCTCCATCGACTCCCCACATAGAATCCTCTCCTTCACCTTCTCCCGTGCCCCTAATAGAATCCTTCTCTCTTTCCCTTATTTCGGTAATTACTCTCGATTTCGATCCTCCTTTTCCTTCCACTTCCTCGGAAGATACAGAGTTCCTCGAGGATCCGGAGGATTTCGGAACAGATCTTCCCAACCTTGATCAGAGCTCCTGTGACTCCAACTTCCCCCCCAGAGTTTCCCTCAGAATCTCCTCTCCCCAACCCGATTCCTGAACCTTCCCATCCTGATCTTTTGAATTATTTTATATCCCAGTTCCCCCTCCTTGATTACCCTATTCCAGAAGGATCTTTCTACATGGATCTAGGTGATGTGGACCACGAAGAGTTCCTACATCATTTAACCACTGCCCCTCCCGACGCTATAATCCCGTAGTACCTCCCTGGATTTCACCTACCTTTAAGTGTTTCTATACAAGCCCTCCTGAAAAGATTCCCCCCATCCACCATCCAATTTGACAATCTTTGATCCTCTCCTCCCCTCCAAATTTTTTTTTATCCCCTAGTAACTAAATGTAAATAGTAGAATCAATAAATTTTTTTTTGTAAAATGCCAACCAGGATTCTGTAACTTTAGAATTCCCATCATTTATCCTGGTTGATGAGCCCCGTATTTTTGTAACACCCGCGAGATTATACAACACACAGAATTGTAATATTATTAAGAAGGTTCATTCATATATTTCACACGGCGTATATTTCAACTTGTTCTCGTTAATCAACTAAACATAACATCCGCATACCAAGCTCTGGCCGATCGATATTCCAACGGACAAAGAAGATGACGAAATTTGTATTATCTAATCTCCCACCGACTTGCACGAAGGAGGACTAGCGTCCACCGATCATTGTTACGGAGGGCCAGAAGTTTTTCTTCGGCCTACAGTTAGGACGAACTCTGATTTTCGCTGATTGTTCACTGCACTATTTGCTGACTTCTACGAGAGAAAATTCTACGAGAGATTTTATTGAGAACCACCCGTCGAATTTTGAAATCTATCATCCATTGGAAAATTCACACTACTGGACTTTTGAATTTCGAACGATACTTTCGACAGATTTAGAAGGAAGGAAGAATATTAATTATTTTCAGAAGGTAAGGGGTAATTAAAATTTGATGAGTTAAAATTATTTTAATCCTTTTCTCTATTATATTATAATAGAAATTAATGCCATCAATTTAATTTTTATTGAATTATTTAACATAGTTTTATCATTATTATTTTACTTAGTATAATTATTCTGTATGGTTCATTCTTACTATAATTCATAATTATTATTTTGGTTTATAATTATTACTTCGATTTATAATTATTGATTATCCTATTATTTGAGTTCATTTATTATTATTACTTGGTTATCGTCAGTTACTAACAAATGTAATGAAGGAATTCATAATATTTATATTAATTTTGATTATTTTAATTTTATTCATTCTCTTGGCATTACTTCATGATCAGTTGGGTAATAGATCATAATCTCCCTCATCCCCAGTAAATCCGATTAATGTAGAGTGACTGAAAAATATGAGAGGCATTTAAATAAAATAATTAAGTTAACTATCTCGGTATTGTAGTTCTCTATTATTTTTGTAACCGGGACGTAACACCTCTGATCGGTAGATAACCGGTAATCACCTAGATCGATAACCACCTCCGGTCTATAACGTCGCCTATCGTTAATATCGCGCGTTGTTAACGTCACCACCAACAATATCACTGCCCATCGGCAACACCTTTTTGAATTTAATAGGCAGAGAAAGAAAATTCGGCGCTTCTAGGCCCGCTTGGTCCGCCTCCGCGAGTAGAAATCCATCGTCTGGATAGAGCTTAAGTCGCGGGCAATTCTCTGGAGTTCGTCTCCCAAAATAGCGACACGGTCCGGCGCATGATCCGAGCACTCGCAAGAACCGCGACCCCGCCGGGACGTAACAATAATCTCTTTATTCTAAAAGTAATCTCTTTATTATTTTTAATCATTTTCTTCTTTGTTTCTTATTATAGATTTATTTTAAGTTATCTTTTTTTTGTAGTTTAATTTTTTTATCATATTCAATAAATGTCATGTAATTTAAAATAAGTTGAAATTATAAGATCCTCATTATTATAGAGTTATTAAACTGTCAGTTATCCTTTTGAATCTTTATTATACAAATAAACATAATTATTCTGTATCTCACTTTTTGTCATTTACCTTTAATCCATTATCTCAAAAAATCGTAATTGATCTTATACAAAGTTATTCACATAGATGTACGATATTGTGTGATAATATTGTAGATATTTATTGCTAATCTCTGATTATATTTGAAATTCAATGATAAATAATCTTTGTAATAAATATAATTTTGTTTCTTCATTTATATACATAGTCGAATATAATATTTATGACAAAAATTCAATTTAATTGCATTAAATCCGATTTCATTTTTATCCGAAAAATCTTAGAATTTCAAATTAAAACAAATTACTGTTGCTTACAGAAAAATTGGATTCTTATTGCATTAAAACCGATTTAGTTATTATCCCTGAAATCGGTGAATTTTGGATTAAACCGGATTACAATCAAATCAATTACTAAAAATTGGATATTATTATAACGAATTGAAATTGCATACTAGGCGGATTATTTTGGATTATCCAATCCATCCAATTATTCGTGTTTATTTAAATTGATAAGAATATGGATTAAAATATAATGATTTTGGATTAGAAATAATTCGCGAAAGCGATATTAAAACCGATTGTATTGATTTGTTCGGAATTAAAATCAATTACTTTTTAATCCGGGCGCGGATTGAATTGATTAAAACCGATTAAAACGGATTATGTTTTAATCGGTTTTAATCGACCATTTTCGGCAGGATAATGACATTAATAATAAAATAATTGTAACTTCATGACTGAAAAATGACATCAAAATAATGTTATATCAAGACGTCAATATAAAGTCATGTAACAAATCAGTCATTTTGACGACATATGACCAAAAATGACCAGTTTGGAACGTCAAAGTGACGAGTACTTGAGTTAATCTGGGTATCGGTGAATCATTGATTAATTGTATTTTTATAAATATGACATGTGATATATATAATATATTTAAATAATTATTATGTATATGTAATTATTATGTATATATAATTATTATATATGTGTAATTATATATCACGTAAATAATGTTAAGGTAAATGTCTAGAAGAACGACAACCTCACCGATGACCTTGACCTTGACATATGTGGTCAAGGTCATGATCCTGAGTAACCTCCAAAAAGTTTTAGTGGGCGGTCATTGTTTGTTAAAAAGTTGTGAGCAATTAAAGTTCAACGCACCAAGTACAACTTTGCATGCAAAGATACACACACACGGGGGAGTGCAAGGGGGGCCTTCGCCCCCTTCCCCCCTCCCGCACCCACCCCGTCCCCGTCGTGCATAGCGCATCAACTTTGCACCAAGTACAACTTTGCACACGACATCTTCTACTAGACATTTACCTAATGTTAAACTTAATTTAATTAATAATAAAATGAAAATAATTAAAATAATTAAAATTTAATTTATAAAATTCATAAGATGATTTATTTGAGACTTCAATTTTTGCTTTATGATTTAAATAAGCAGTAAATAGATAATTTTCCATTTATTTTTAATTATAATTAGTTTAGTATTCTAAATAATTAGTTTAGTATTCTAATTGAACATTAAGTTCGTATTAAAATTCAAAATGACAAAGTAATTACAAATATAATTACAAAAATAATTATAAAATTTTTAATTTTTCAGTTACGACTGACGAACCTTATATATATTTCTGATAGAATTTTAATTTTATGAAAAAATAATTTCACTTAGGCCTAATTGCACCAACATTATTTTAGTTTCAAGCGAAACTTAAATATATGTTTGTCTATATTTATTTAGAAAGAAAGATAAAGATAGACATATATTTAAGTCTCACTTAAAGCTAAAGAAACGTTGCTGCAACCGGGCCTCAACGATAAAAAAAAACTATCCATTTAAATTAAAGCATACTATATTTCTACTATATTCCTGCCGTTATAACGTACTTAATTTTGTTTTTACTAATTTTGCTGATATTCTGTTATAATACTGTGACAACAAACGTTCAATTTTAGTATATAATTTGTCGAAATTTTTTAAGAATTTATTTTTTTCTATCATTTATTACGCATTTTTTTGTACTCTTCTCTCCTTTACACGCATTTTCCCTCATATACAACATGTGTTCAATTCGAGCGTGACATAATACATATATAATTTGAAATCACGACATCAGATTATGAAAAAAACTCACCGTGACGCATATGACAAAGAGGCCGAGTTTTATTTTGTCTTCGTAATAGTGTCATTCCAAAAGTGTTAACGCGATGTTACATGATGGGCACCTTCCTTCCAATGTTTGTTTGTGTCTTTCTAAAATAAAAAATAGATGACAATTTTCATAAATATTATTATTGAAGAATAAAGTCTATAGCGTAATTATAAATTGTTAAAAAGAAAGAATAATAATACAGAAACCAAACAGATTATGACGCCCGTCTATGTCCTCTTTTGTTTTTAAAACATATATATATATATATATATATATATATATATATATCAGGGTAAGCCATTTTAAATAACGCATGCAATTATTTCGGAAACAAAGCATTTTAGAGAAAAATGTTTCAGACAAAAGTTATATGATTTCGAGGAGCCCATAAGACGGTATCATTAGTTTGACCTTGAAGAGTCATTTGAAGGTCACATAAAGGCCACTTCAATTTTCCTAAATGGAACACCCTATATATTTTTGCACATTCTTATAGCTCATCTCGAGAACTTTTCAAAACACTATAATTAAGTAAGTCTTCATTAAGTAATTTCCGAGTTATGAAGCTTGAAATCATTTCTTAATTTTATATAAATCGTAAAATATCTAATAAAATATTCATTTTTCGATTATTCTCTCTTAATATTTTTATGTACAAAATAATGAGAGAAATCAATTGATGTAAAGAAAACACAGTTGTTTCTAAGAAAAAATATGTAACTTGCAATTAACAATTCCATATTTTTTTTAGAAACAACTATATGTTTTCTTTACACCAATTGATTCCTCTCATTATTTTGTACATAAAAGTATTAAAAGAGGATAATCGAAAAATGAATATTTTACTAGATATTTTACAGTTTATGTAAAATTAAGAAATGATTTCAAGCCCAACTCTGATGTACCTGAAGACTTACTTAATTATAGTGTTTTGAAAGTTTTTGGATGAGCTGAAAAATATACTAGGGTGTTCCATTTAGAAAAATTGAAGTGGCCTTATGTGACCTTCAAATGACTCTTAGCCAAACAATGATACTCGTCTTATGGCGCCCTCGAAACCATATAACTTTTGTCTGGAACATTTTTCTCTAAAATGCTTTGTTTCCGAAATAATTACGTGCGTTAATTAAAATGGCTCACCCTGTATATATATAATATATATATATATATATGTGTATGTGTGCTTCTTTGTCTAAGCGAGCGAGCGCTCTGCGAGCACTCTCTCTTATCGCTCACTCTGGCTCCGCGCTCAAGTGCGAAGACGTGTCTATAAGGCGTGATTAATAAAACTATAACATTTTATAAAGTTAAAGTGTCTCTTATTGTGTTCAAAACCCAAAAACCTTTAACAGGTTATGGGCCCAGGTGCGTTTTTTCCACGCTTCCGCGAGTGCAAAGTGAGGAATAAAATAAAATAAAAAAAGGAAGAGTGTCAAGACGGCAAGGCGAGGATTGCTAGTAAGCTGTTCGGAAGTCGGTATTTTTTTTTTGTTTTGTTAAAGCTTCACTAGAGCAATTTTAGACGACATGAATTTTCAGCAACAAAATACTGAGGAGGAAGGTAAGAAGAAGACAGGTGAGTATATAAGCAATTTTTCTTTCATGGGAGTGTGTTTTGCGAATTAGATGAGTTTTTTTTTAGCGCAAACGCGATGATGATTTCGATATGTACAAATAGATGTGTGAGTTAATCGAAATTCAGCAGTGTGAAAGAAATCGAGGCAATGAAATTAGGCAAAAGCGAAATAAAGTCAGGTATGAAATTCGCTAATAGTTAAGGCTCCGGAGTAGTCACCGCGGCCATCTTGAAATTGTGACGTCATAAGCGAGAAAGTGGCCTCGTGAGCGAGAAATGACACCCAAATTTATATTGCGACTGACATCTAAATAAAAACATATTTGAATGAAATAAGACTACCAATCTCTTCAGCACACTTGTAAAAATGGACGGATATTAATTTTCTTTTCTTTAACAATTTATAAATAGCCGTAAATTGAGCCGAAATGAAGCCTTGAAAATGCGAAAAAACACGCGGTTTGACAGCTGTCGAAAGGAGAGGAAAATGTTACGTTCTAAAGTTTATTCCTTATACAGCTTAGTATCCGTCCATTTTTATAAGTTTTCTTAATACATTGCACACCACAACACTAGCACAAAGCAAATAATTATGAAATAGGACGCAACGTAAATTGGGTGTCATTTCTCGCTCACGAGGCCATTTTTTACGCCTTATAGTTCTTATTCCTACCATATTCTTTTATGTCGCCACCGTCAACTCAGAGTTTCACGGTGAGTACTCCGAAACCTTAAGAAAATCGGTGCAAAAATCAAAAGGCGCGCTATAACTAGGCGAGTTGAAACGTGTCGAAAGAAAGAAAATCGTTGCCGATTTATTGGACCCGAAACAAAGAGCGACCGACACACGCGCACAAAGGAGAGAAGGATAGAATAACGGCGATGCCGCGAGATGTAAACTCTATCTCGGACGAACGTGTTTGTGCTAACGCATCCTACCGAAGTCTTTGACTCGAAGAAAAAAAAATCAAATAGGCGAAAAACGATACATGAGTATATACAAATAATTATACAGTATATTGAAAGTTTGTGCACAAAGAGATGAGAACTAAATTAAATTTAATGAATCGATTCGAATTTAAAACAACTTTGTGGAAAAATAAGTACTTATAAAATAAATGTTTACAACTGTACAACAATCAGATTTATGGGAACATTTGGAACAAATGTTCAAATTGAATCAAAATCAAAGGAGAGAAGATTTATATTGAAATAAAAGAAGAGGCGCTAATTATAACTACTGAATTAGATGGAGAGTACATTACAGGTGGGTTTATGGTGAGATTAGATGAGAGACGAGAAATCAAATATGAGATTGAAATGTAAATATACGTATATATATATATATGAAGTGCATATGTATTCATAGGCTAGCATATGACGCATAATAATTAATAAAGGAATACATATTAAGTTAACTTAAAACAATATTACAAATTAAACTAACGATGTCTTAATTATAACAATAATTAATTAAAAATAAATAAATAAATACATCTTCAACTCTGAGAATCAGTTAGTGAGAGTGTGCTTGAGTTTGGTATCACTCGATCTGATTGATTAGGGCAGGCTCGGGAGAGGCCTTGTGTTCGGGCCCTTGCGAGCCTGTTCATTTTGAGATTAGCCATACTTGTTGTTCGGTCAACTGGTCTCAGAATAAGATCCATAGGCATTTTGTAATATAAATAAATAAATAAATAAATGCAAGTATATTAATTTTTGAATTTACACAGAAAAACGAATGTTACCTGAGCGTTCATGGAAAAATCTGCTAGAATGGCGAGAAGAGATGTTATTAGCTGGCCAGCCACTTGCAATGCCTAGGATCATCTCGGAGCAGCGCGTAGCTATTGAAAAAGAGGAAGGTGATGTCGCAGATAAAGGAGAGATAGGAGAGAAGAAGAGTGAAGAGATGGAGGCGAATCTGATGGTGAGAGAGGAGAGGAAGATGAGAAAATTGAGGCGAGTTGTATAACACAACAGACAATAATTAACGATAAAATCAGGTAAACCCCAACCTCAAATTCAAAAGCAATGTAAAAACCTAGACATAGACTTCAAAAATATATTGTCAAATAATCAACATATATCTATAATAAATGCGATTGAAGATATTAATAAAAATAAAAATATAAAATCAGTTGAGGTGAGATTAGAGTCATAGGAATGCAAAGTCAGTAAACTAATCAAAACAGTAGAGAAAATGTGCCTCGCTTCCGCCACAATGATAGAGCAGTTCACAAAAATTATTCAGGAGGTGAAAAAAGAATTGGCACAGAGCAAAAAAGAGAGGCAAAGTCCAAAAAGTATTGAAGAATTAAAACAACTGATTCGCGATGATTACACGAAACAGTTTGACGAAGTCAAAAGAACAATGAACATAATGGAAGATGCGGTTGAGTCACTTTTGCAAGCTAAACAAGAGTTCTTAAATTATGGAGAACCAGAGGTGAGTGGAAAAGATGATAATATTGAGGGCGAGGTATGGCCTATGGAGGAAACAAATCTTAATGTTAGAATTTCTAATATAGTCAAAGAGTGTTGTAAAGATTCTGGTTTTGAAGCTTTCGCGGCCAATGGAATCATTAATGCAAAAGGTTTCCGGATGGATGCCGCGTGATTTGACAGCGTAATGCCGACGTTTCGCAAACATTGCAGTTTGCATCTTCAGAGCTGAGAGCTCCGATATTGGGCTTTCTTGGGTTGTGGTCCTTATATATATTTTCAAAGGGTTTTCCATTTGCGAGAAAGTATTCTGTTATGAGGCCCCCTGATGGTGAGAATGCATACTAAGGACGGTGTGTCATATAGTGCTTGTTTGATAGCCTTTGTCGCCTTTGAAGTTGTCGGGATGTTTTAGAATTTCTAGGGCTTCCCGATGTTTCCTGGCGAAATAGTTTTGTGTGGAGGCTAATCTGGTTGTTTTTGTCATATTGCACCGAGTGTCTCGTCTCCATCCAATGTTCAGCCAAGCTGATTGACTAAAATGGTTGTACTTAGCACATCGTTGGTGTTCTTTAATGCGTGTACTGATCTTTCTCCCAGTTTCTCCTATGTACACTTTTCCGCAGGCGCAAGGAATCTTGTACACACCTGGTGTATCTCTGGTCCTTGGGATTGGGAAGCAATTGCGCAATCTTTCTTTGAGGTTTGGAAATTACTTTGATGTTGTGTTTACCCAGGATTCTGCTAATGCGTTCTGTTGTACCTTGGAAATACGGATCGTCCACTTCTTATCTCTCTTATCTTTTCCTTCTTCTTCTTTTTCACTCGATATCTCAATATTGGAAATTTTGTTTTTCAGTCTTTCTGTTGTTCGAATAATGTCTTTTCTGTTGTATCCATTCTTAGTCAAGACCTGGTTGAGATGTTCTAGTTCTTCATTCAGGGAAGTTGGTTCAGAAATTGTTAAAGCTCTGTATATCAGTGAACTAATGACAGAATTCTTTTGAGAGGGATGATGGGAAGTAGCCTGGAGGTAACGGTCCGTATGTGTTGGTTTTCGATAAACCCGATGGCCTAAGGTACCATCCTTGTTCTTCTTAACCAACACGTCTAGAAAGGGGATTTGATTATTCTGTTCTGTTTCCATTGTGAACTGAATATTGGGATGCTGGGAATTGAGAAAATCGAGGAATTGAGGGAGCGTTTATTTGCCATGGCTCCAGATGACAAAGGTGTCATCAACATATCGGAACCATGTAGAGGGTTTGAGAGGTGCGTTTTTCAGGATTTTATTCTCAAAATGCTCCATGAAAATGTTGGCAATAATGGGTGAAATGGGGGATTGCTGCTCCAGAAGTTTGTTCATAGAACTCTCAGAGTTCATACAACTCTACGATTTGTTATCGTGTTCATTGACGATAACACACCTTGGCATCATACCCCAATAAATTTCTCGCACTTCGCACAAACATTTCTAAACAATGTTCTACTTCGCATTTATTTTTCATGGGATATGTCATTGCTAATCGCGAATGATCGTCAATGAACACTGATATAAATCTATACCCTTTAGGATATGAAGATGGAGATATTGGACCCATTATATCAGAATGAATAATTTGCAAAGGTGCTGTGGCTCTAGTACGTGTTGAATTGAAAGGTAATTTCTTAAATTTAGATATCAAACATACCTCACAATCTAATATTGATTTATCAAAAATAGCATCATTTAATTCTTTATTATTTGGAAATTTTGATTGTAAGGCTTTCAGATAGGCTAGCGATGCATGTCCTAACCTTACATGTCACAGCATGGCTTTATTATTTTTATTGAACATTTTACTCTTATCTGAAAATGGAGATTTGCAATCATTTAATTCAACTATAGGTAGTTCATTAACGTCAGAATTGAAAGGTTTTCTAAATTAAAAAAAAAACAAACCACACAACAAAATTTATTTTTAAAAAAAAAAAAACAAAATAATTTTTTTTTTTTTTTTTTTTTGGGTTGGGGGGGTGGGGGGGGGGGGGGGGGGGGTGTCCCCACCCCAAAAGGCGCCGCAGGGTTTTTTTATAAAAAAAATTACTTATTATTATAAAAAAAAAAAAAAAATTTTTCGGTCCCAAATAGTCATGTCAAAATTTGATTGTTCATATGATCTATTTTTTGGTTTATCATATTTGTTTGAATCCAACATCTCATTTGAACTTATTTTATTCTCGCCTGAACCTTTTAAACTCTCGTCTCTATTTTCCTGGCTTTCAACATCAACCGTAATTTTTCTTAAGTTTTCAGTCTGCTGAATAGACTGTTATTGTATCAAATCTTGTAATTTGGCTGTGACGCTTCGCGTGACATATTTATTTTCTGGCAGCTCTCCTTCAGCCAAATTCGCGAATATTCGTCTATTATTACAGATCTGTTTTTGTCAGTTGCGTTATTTGTGTTACTTTCTAAATCAACAATCCAATAACGTCGCTTATATACACCAGATATAAATTACTCATTTGAAACAGGATCAAAAATATCTATTCTTTTATTATCCAAGTAAATAGCAAGTCCCATTTCGGCAAACTTATGTAACGATAATAGATTTTCTTTGAGTACATTCGCGAAAATAACTGTCGATTTCTAAACTTTTACCATTTTCCAGACTAATTTCTATTTTCCCTACTCTCTCCGTTTTTAAATTCGCTGAGTTGTTTTTATTCGCGCATCTGATCTCACCATAAACTCATCGAATGTTTTGAAAATCAATCTGGACTTGGTCAAATGTTCTGTCGCGCTCGAATCTGCTAGGAATTTTGTAACGCATCTATCTAGATCTGATTTACCCGTGGTAGTGTACACGTCATGAAATTTTCGGTTCCAAATAGTCACGTCAAAATTTCGTCTTCGGTGTTCAGTAGATTACATTCTATTATGAAATTATTTTTGCATTTTTCAACTAAGTTTTGTAATACTCATCTTTGTTTCGATTTTGTTGATCCGATGATAGGATTTTTCTTCTTTTCGTCGACTTTTCCACCATTGTCCTTATTGCTATTGTTTTTATAACCACCCGCATCTTTCGCACCTCTGAATCGACCTCTTTTCGAGAGATGTGTATGCCTACTTTCCATTTTCCTTTTCAAACCTCGCCTTGTAAAACCGCCTCGAAACGCACCGCGATTAAGATTATTATTTTGGTTGTACCTCACAGATCCTCTGCATCTACCCCTCGACGTACTTGACATGGATTCAACTTAGCTGGTGCACTCTGGGGCCTTGTGCCCAAATTTCCGACATTTATAACATAGTGGGTCTTTTCCAATGTTAGGGCAACTTCCGGCCATGTGTCTGTATGATTGACACTCGTAGCATCGTGGGCCTGTTGACTGCGCTAAGTTAGCCGCCCGAATTTCACTCTTCTCACCTCCACTCGCCTGGTTTCTCGCTGCTTCATCCTGCATTACCAGCATTTTTAAATTTTCATACGTCGGGCCGTTACCTTTGGTACTCTGAGTTACAAACTCTATTGTTTGCAGAGTTGGCACAGAGACTTTGACTGCGTTGTAAAATAGAGATCTTTTCTCATCAACAGATAGAGGTATGGCATTCGGAGAGTTTTCGTACTTAAACTTTAATTCTTAACAACATCCTCAAACCTTTCACTAAACTCTCCTGCTTTTTCTTTACCAATTATATTATATATTTCATATTGTATAATTGTTTTTTAATGTCGAAAGAAGTCACATTATTTTCACACCTTTTAATTTCTTTCAATTTATTTAAAATCTCAACTGGGTTATCCAAGTGCATGACCTTAGAATGATAGTGGTTTTCTAAGCGGTTTATTAAAATATCCCGCACTTTGAATTTTTGTTCGTTTAAAATCTTTTCGGTAAATGTTTACTTTACCGGACACCTCGCCGATGACCTTGACCTTGACATATGTTGTAGGGGGTACATTCCTAAGTAAGACATGATTTGAATTTTTCTCGTTTAGTTTCTGAGATATGCGATTTTGAAATATTATAATGGTAATTGTTGATAATGGTGCAAGGTGCAAGAAAAGTGTTAAAATTACACTGAACTATCCAAATTATATGATTTTATATAATTTTATATAAAAAAAATAACTACCTTGGGCGATAGACTTTGGGCTAAAGGAAATAAATAAAAACTATTTATCCGGTTCAACTAGTTTAAATACATTATAATTTTAATAAAAATTTTTAATTCCTAATCGCGGAGCCCCTCGGAGTGGGAAAGGCGGTAGGGCGCGCTTAGCACGCCCGTTAAGTCGCCTTCCCCCGGGAGGAGGTCGGGCAGCACTGTCGGTAGCGTAGCCCAATGTCTATCGTCCAAAGTAGTTATTTTTTTTTATATAAAATTATATAAAATCATATAATTTGGATAGTTCCAGTGTAATTTTAAAAATTAATATCTCGCTTCCGTAGCAGAGACGACGATTTTGTTAGAGAAAAAGTTTCTTTACGCATCAAAATCTATTTATAAAAAAGTTTTAACAAAATCAAAGAGGCCCACTCTCTTTTAGTATTATCAACAATTACCATTATAATATTTCAAAGTCGCATATCTCAGAAATTAAACGAGACCGCCGCAAAATTCAAATCATGTCTTACTTAGGAATGTACCCCCTACAACATATGTCAAGGTCAAGGTCATCAGCGAGGTGTCCGGTAAAGTAAACATTTACCATCTTTTCATATACAATATCACACCTTATTTTTTCATCTATATAATAAATCAAATGATCTTAATTCAGAACTAAAGAAATCATAAAAATATTCAAATTTCTTTCAATACCTGATGTTAAGTTGTAATCCCTTTTTACATCCATACTTTTATTTACTATTTCTAATTTTAATGTTTCTTTTATATCTTTAGATATTGAATTTATACCATTCTCATTTACTTTATTTTTCTCCGATTTCATAAAATCTTTACAACACTCTTTGACTATATTAGAAATTCTAACATTAAGATATGTTTCCTCCATAGGCCATACCTCGCCCTCAGTATTATCATCTTTTCCACTCACCTCTGGTTCTCCATAATTCAAGAACTCTTGTTCAGCTTGCAAAAGTGACTCAACCGCATCTTCCATTATGTTCACTGTTCTTTTGACTTCGTCAAACTGCTTCGTGTAATCATCGTGAATCAGTTGTTTTAATTCTTCAATACTTTTTGGACTTTGCCTCTCCTTTTTGCTCTGTGCCAATTCTTTTCACCTTCTTTCACCTCCTGAATAATTTTTGTGAACTGCTCTATCATTGTGGCGGAAGCAAGGCACATTTTCTCTACTGTTTTGATTAGTTTACTGACTTTGCATTCCTATGACTCTAATCTTACCTCAACTGATTTTATATTTTTATTTTTATTAATATCTTCAATCGCATTTATCATAGATATATGTTGATTATTTGACAATATATTTTTGAAGTCTATGTCTAGGTTTTTACATTGCTTTTGAATTTGAGGTTGGGGTTTACCTGATTTTATCGTTAATTATTGTCTGTTGTATTATACAACTCGCCTCAGTTTTCTCATCTTCCTCTCCTCTCTCACCATCTGCTAGATTCGCCTCCATCTCTTCACTCTCCTTCTCTCCTATCTCTCCTTTATCTGCGACATCCCCTTCCTCTTTTTCAATAGCTACGCATTGCTCCGAGATGATTCTAGGCATTGCAAGTGGCTGGCCAGCTAATAACATCTCTTCTCGCCATTCTAGCAGATTTTTCCATGAACGCTAAGGTAACATTCGTTTTTCTGTGTAAATTCAAAAATTAATATACTTGCATTTATTTATTTATTTATTTATATTACAAAATGCCTATGGATCTTATTCTAGACCAGTTGACCGAACAACAAATATGGCTAATCTCAAAATGAACAGGCTCGCAAGGGGGCCCAACAAGATCTCTCCCGCATTCACCTCCCTAATCAATCAGATCGAGTGATACCAAACTCAAGCACACTCTCACTAACTCAGAGTTGAAGATGTATTTATTTATTTATTTTTAATTAATTATTGTTATAATTAAGACATCGTTAGTTTAATTTGTAATATTGTTTTAAGTTAACTTAATATGTATTCTTTTATTAATTATTATGCGTCATATGCTAGCCTATATATACATATGCACTTCATATATATATACACATATATATATATATATATATATATATATACGTATATCTACATTTTAATCTCATATTTGATTTCTCGTCTCTCATCTAATCTTACCATAAACCCACCTGTAATGTACTCTCCACCTAATTCAGTAGTTATAATTAGCGCCTCTTCTTTTATTTCAATATAAATCTCCTCTTCTTTGTGATTTTGATTCAATTTGAACATTTGTTCCAAATGTTCCCATAAATCCGATTGTTGTGCAGCTGTAAACATTTATTTTATAAATACTTATTTTTCCACAAAGTTGTTTTAAATTCGAATCGATTTATTAAATTTAATTTAGTTCTCATCTCTTTGTGCACAAACTTTCAATATACTGTATAATTATTTGTATATACTCATGTATCGTTTTTCGCCTATTTGATTTTTTTTTCTTCGAGTCAAAGACTTCGCTAGGACGCGCTAGTACAAACACGTTCGCCCGAGATAGAGTTTATGTTTATATCTCGCGGCATCGCCGTTATTCTAATCTTCTCTCGCGTGTGCCGGTCGCCCCTTGTTTCGCGGGTCCGATAAATCGGCAACGATTTTCTTTCTCTCGACATGTTTCAACTCGCCTAGCTATAGCGCGCCTTTTGATTTTCGCATCAATTTTCTTAACTATTAGCGAATTTCACACCTGACTTTATTTTGCTTTTGTCTAATTTCATGCCTCGATTTCTTTCACACTGCTGAATTTAACTCACATATCTATTTGTACATATCGAAATCACCATCGCGTTTGCGCTAAAAGAAAAACTCATCTAATTCGCAAAACGCACTCCCATGAAAGAAAGATTGCTTATATACTCACCTGTCTTCTTCTTACCTTCCTCCTCAGTACTTTGTTGCTGAAAATTCATGTCGTCTAAAATTTCTCTAGTGAAGCTTTAACAAAACAAAAAAAAACACCGACTTCCGAATACTTACTAGCAATCCTCGCCTTGCCGTCTTGACACTCTGCCTTTTTTTTATTTTATTTTATTCCTCACTTTGCACTCGCGGAAGCGTGGAAAAAAGCGTTATGCACCTGGGTTCATAACCTGTTAAAGATTTCTAGGTTTTGAACGCAATAAGAAACACTTTAACTTTATAAAAATGTTATAGTTTTATTAATCACGCCTTATAGACACGTCTTCGCACTTGAGCACGCGGAGTCAGAGTGAGAGATAAGAGAGAGTGCTCGCAGAGCGCTCGGTCGCCTAAACAAAGAAGCACACATACATATATATATAATGTTTTAAAAACAAAAGAGGACATAGACGGGTGTCATAATCTGTTTGATTTCTGTATTATTATTCTTTCTTTTTAACATATACTAAATGGTATTAGAAAATTTTATTTATTCTTATTCATAAACTTACAATTTATTACTTTTTCTCAGACATAATACTGTTTATAATTATATTTTATTATTTCCTATGAACAAGTGATTATATTCAACTAACCATAAAAATATTGGAATACTATATTTTATTTTTGCAATCTGATCAGGAATAATTGGATCTTCAATAAGAATAATCATTCGACTAGAACTTGGCTCGTCTAACTCATTTATTCTTAATGATCAGATTTTTAATTCTATTGTAACAAGTCATGCCTTTATTATAATTTTTTTCATGGTTATACTCTTCATAATTGATGGATTTGATAATTTTCTTATTCCTTTAATGCTTGGTTCTCCTAGCCTATCCTCACTTAAATAATATAAGATTTTGAATGTTACCTCCATCAATTTCTTTATTAATCTTAAGTAATTTTATCAATGAAGGATCAGGCACAGGTTGAACTATCTACCCCTCACTAGCAGCTAATTCCATAATGGACCCTCTATTAACTTAACTATTTTTTCTCTTCACATTGCTGGTATATCCTCAATATCCTCATATCCTTGGTGCAATTAATTTTATTTCAACTATCCTAAACATACATAATTCTAATATTTCTATAGACAAAATCCCCTTCTTAGTTTGATCTATCCTTATCACAGCTATCCTCCTTTTATTATCATTACCTGTTTTAGCTGGAGCTATTACAATACCATTAACTGATCGAAATTTAAATATTTCATTTTTTAACCCATCAGGAGGGGGAGACCCTATTCTTTATTTTGATTTTTTGGCCACCCCGAAGTATACATTTTAATCCTTCCTGGATTTGGATTAATCTCTCACATTATTATAAATAAAAGAGGAAAAAAAGAAACTTTCGGAGCTTTGGGAATAATTTATGTTATTATCACTATTGGATTTTTAGGCTTTATTGTTTGAGCCCATCACATATTCACTATTGGATTAGAAATCGATACACGAGCATACTTCGCTTCAGCAGCTATAATTGCTATTCAAACTGGAATTAAAATCTTTAGATGAATTACCACCCTACATGGATCAGAAATTAGATATAATTCATCATTATGAGCAATGAGTTTTATTTTTCTATTCACTATTGGCTTAATAGGAGTAATCTTTTCAAATTCTTCTATTGATATCATTCTACATGATACTTATTATTGTTGTAGCTCATTTTCACTATGTTATATCTATAGGAGCTGTATTTGCCATTATCGAAGATTTATTCACTGATTTCCATTAATCACGGGATTTTCACTTAATAATTTTTTACTTAATGTTCAATTTATTAGAATATTCATTGGTATAAATTTAACATTTTTTCCCCCAACACTTCTTAGGGCTAAAAGATGTACCTCGACGATACTCTGATTATCCTGATAATTTTCTATCATGAAATATTATCTCATCTATAGGATCTCTAATCTCAATTATTAGATTAATTTTACTTATATTTTTAATTTAAGAAGCATTTTCATCCAAACGAATAATTATCAATATATTTTATTTAAATTCTTCCTTAGAATGATTAAATTCTTACCCCCCATTAAATCATATAATGAAATCCCATCAATTTAATCAAACATTTTAATTTAATCTATCTTATATCACAATTCATATTCAATCAATCCATAATATTATATTTAACATGATAGAAAAGTGCAATAGATTTAAATCCTATAAATAAAGATTTCATCTTTTATTAAAAATAAATACTTGATTAATCTCCTTACAAAATGCTAACATCCCCTCCTCTGAACTAATAATTTTCTTCCATTTTACCATAATTATTTTAATTTTTATTACATAATTCTATTTTCCATGATTTTCTTATTTTCATAAACTAACTAACCGTTTCTTACTTCATTTAATTGAAATAATTTCACCTATAATTCTCTTAATGTTTCTCGCTATCCTCTCTCTAAAAATTTTATACATTATTGAAGAAAATCACCTAAATAAAATAACAATTAAATGCACAGGCCATCAATGTTACTGAAGATATGAATTCAGATTTCATTAACATTGAGTTTGATTCTTATATAATTCCCTCTAATGACTTAAAACCACATGAATTCCATCTATTAGAAACTGATAACTGATGTATTCTTCCATTTAATTTTTCTATTCGAGTTCTCACTTCATCTATCGATGTAATTCACTTCTGAACTGTTTCCTCTTTAGGAATTAAAATAGATTCAACCCCCGACGATTAAATCGGTCTAAATAACATTAAATCCATGTTATTTATAAACCGCCCAGGACTATTTTTTGGCCAATGTTCAGAAATTTGTGGGATAAACCATTCCTTTATACCAATCTGTCTCGAATCTACTAATTTTTTTAATTTTAAAAATTGATTATTTAACGTAGAAAAATCTATACAATAAATTAATTATTAATTTCTCAATTTTCATCTTATACATTAAATCTTATACATTAAATGACTGAATTAAGTTTTGATCTTTTAAATCAAATATAATAGATTTAATTAACTCTATTTTTAATAAAAATTTTTTAAAACATATTCTTTAAATTTTTGTAAAATAAAGAATTAGTTTAAAAAAAACATTAAATTGTCAGTTTAATAATATTTTTTAATAAAATAAATATTCTTTTATTCCTCATATAATATCTATATTATGAATATTAATTTTTATTAAATCATTTTCATTTTTATTTCTCTTATCTTTTATAATTTACTTCTTTTACATGTCTACTATACCCTTAAAAAAATAAATATTAACCTCCATAAATGAAATTGAATATGATAATAAATTTATTTTCTATTTTTGACCCCTCTATTAGAATAAAATTTTCATTAAATTGATTGAGTATAGGATTAATTATTTTGATCTTCCCATTTCAATATTGATTAATTCCATCTCGTTTTATTATAATTTGACATATTATTTTTAAATTTTTAATAAAAGAATTTAAAATTATTCTCAAATATTCTCTATCAAATCTAATTATTTTTTTATCAGACTTTTTTTATTCATTCTTATTAATAATGTTATAGGTCTATTTCCATATATCTTCACAGCCTCAAGACACTTAAGATTTTCATTATCCTTATCTTTATCACTATGAATCTCAATAATACTTTTTAATATCTGATTCCTTTTTAATAACTTCTTTTCTCACTTAACCCCTCAAAGAACTCCATTTATTCTTATATCCTTCTAATTGAATTAATCAGCTTAATGTTCATTCCCCCTTATATTAGCAATTCGTTTAACAGCTAATATAATTGCAGGACATTAACTTTTAACTC
>JAPIVC010000376.1:112500-206128 GCA_030586385.1 Camponotus fellah | reverse complement strand
TATACTATTTGTATTCAAACCAAATTACGTACAATTAGTACCGATACATCCAAATTCAATCAGTGCAATAATGGTTGTAATAATTTCACTTTAGTTATAATTATTTCAAAACGTCATAAAACAAGGTCCAATCGTCTATGATTGTGTTTATAATCTCTAATTATATTATTATATACCGACAATAAACCAAATATTTTAATTAATGATTAAATATTAATTTGCACATATGTCTAGTTTATTATTAATGTAAATCAATTGGATAATTATACTGTCATCTCTTATTTACTTGTGATGATGATTCTTGTCGGAATATAAGTGTCAAAATATAGTTATGTATTATTTGTTATTTATAACACTTCTAACAACGTTCAGTTATCTATGATTAGATGTCGATTTATGTTCATATCTGGACTCATTCACATTAATTATGTTACTCTATCTACAATATCCATTAAAATTATTCAAAAGAAGGCTGGGTGTCACGATCCCGCATGATCAAGGCACAACCGATTCTTTTACCGCAGTATCACAATATATAAAATAGACTACAATTATATCTATTCAGACCAACAATTGATTTAAACAGCCGTTAACAATCTGCAGAATGTGCAGCAATTAATGCCTATTCATTGGTTTACATGTATGTAGTCTTATTGCTACCATCTCTTAATTAATTATGATAATTCTATCAGAACATCGATATATCGAGATACAGTTTTATGTCATTCAGTATTTATATCAATTATCTACCGTTGTGTAATTGTATGACATAACAACAATCTATCGGATATAATCCAGTCTCTAATAAATTTCTGATTACATATATAAAATTATATGTCAGATTATATATCTGGGCTTATTCAAATGATAATTAAACTTTCAGTTAACAAGGACAGTCCAGAAAAAAATTGGATATCATGAATTCAGCAGGATTGAACCACGACCAATTCCTTTACTGCAGCTAAGAAATCTATATAATCTCAAAATATTTTAGGGTATGCAGCAATTCAACCACGAGCCAAGCATTTGATGCAACATCTCATGCAATGTCCCCTTTTTTTATAGGTAAGTAAGCAGAATGCAGCTATTTGAAAGACTTATGTATATAGGATAAGTTATAAGGATCTTTCAGGATTTTACTATATCAACTACACTGAGTCAATTAACTAATTATTGTCTCAATCGCGTAGAATTATTACAAGATTACAACCCTCATTTTATATAAGCTGCCGCAAATAATGAGTTATCATGGCTCATACAGCCATATAAACAACACTATTATGGTTTGTTTATTGTTATACTATCTGTATATTATATCTATGGACAATCTAATTTAAGTCCAGTAAAATGGATTATCTAATATTTAATCCATAAAACACAATGTAATAGCGAACGACAAAAACCGACTTTAACCACTAAGACAATCTATTTCTCATTAAAATAAAGTTATCCTCCAGTCCATTTATGTTCATGTAGAAATTATTATAAGTTTAGAGTTATTAGAATTACTGGTAATTATTTACAAAAACGGACCCAAAAAAACTATTTAAATACATTACAATTTTTTAATATAAAATTATAAAAATCATATAATTGGATAGTTCCAGTGTAATCTTAAAAATTAAATCTGCTTCCCGTGCGGCGGTTGTTAGAGGAGAAGCTTTACGCATCAAAATCTATTTATAAAAAAGTTTAACAAAATCGGTAAAGAGACCCACTCTCTTGTAGTATATCAACATTACCATTATAATATTTCAAAGTCCCTCAGGAACTAAACGAGACCCCCATCAAATCGTACCCGCGGATTTGTAAACAAATACATGTATTACTACACTACTTATTTGCTTTCAATACTCAAAATAACTACTATAATTTTCTAATTTGTTTTGTTAATAACTTTTAACGAACAACGACCGACGGCTGAAATCTTCGGAATGTTGTTCAGGGTCGTGAAAGTCAGGTAAGGTCGTCCGTAAATAATTACCCGCCACACACTCATATGAACTTATACAGTTAGTTGAAACACAAATAAGTGTACAAATCTATAAACAGCTTAAGCGGCTTAAAGAGGGAGCATACCACGTAATAACATTTATATAAAAATGCACGCGATGTTCTTTTTTATGTTACTACCGCACAGACCGATTAATATTTAATCATTACTTCAGCGAGTTGGATCAAATCTAATACTAAGCACAATTAGCATACTACTTATCAGCAGCAGTATACATCATGAGTTATAATTATTACTTTATTTGCCTTCAGTATAGTTTCCCTAAGAATAACTTAAAGAGCAACTACTTATATTATTTTCCAGTTATAACAAACACTATTAATATCAACTTTATTAAAGACGTCTACTTATAAACTACTAATAAACTGTAAGCTAAGTAATTTAATCCAATGGTTTAAATTGAGTCCACCTTCTCAAGCAAAATTGAATATTAATAACATTAATATCAATGTTCACAATATTAACGCGTCCCAGTAACAATTGTATTTATTTATAAAATTGTTGGAATTTCCAACATTTCCAACAGTTAGCACCTGGGAGTGTAGAAAAGAACAGTACATGACACAACAATGTAGCTAACTTTATTCCGAACACGCGAGCGCTGCGCCGTTGACTATATAGTTAGAGGCTCCACGTAGTCAAGTACGTCATGCCTGGCAGGTGTGCCATCCCGAAGTTCAACACAAGCGTACTACGCAATACGTCCAAATATGCACACTGGGCACATATATTTATCTACACTCTACGATAACTAATCTTTACACTTTGAATAATATTCTTCAATTATATAGATATTTACACTGTTAACAATTCTGAAAGGTATATTAATACTACTATACACTGTAATTAACTCATTAACCAAACATCATAATAAACAACGCATCTAAGTATGCATATGACACTTCTTCAATAATGACTGTCAAAGCTTGTAACTAAATAATTATAACAAATTATTCAAATCGACAGCATTTAAAACCAAGATAATGGGTTCTTTTATAAATTAACTACTTAAATGACTATGTAAAGATCTATACTATGGCGAAAACCCAGTCAAAGCCTAGACATCCAAGGCACCTAATATTTAACTAATGATATGATAGCCATATTATTTAGCCATACACCAAAGATTAATAGATTAAAGATTAATATTCATAAGAGTCCTCAGTTACTAAGTTACCATTTGGATATGCTTAATTATTAATTATTAATGTCATGTCACAATCATACATGTATACACATATACACTTATATAAATGCATGTATACGTTCAACTACCCATCTCTACATGTATCCGAGTGTCAGAGTGCACTTGTAACTATTAATAGTAGTCTAATCATTGCATCACACAAACTTAATTGTTAATTATTTAGTTTATTATTTTACATCACAAGACAGGTGTGAGAGGTGCAGCAACTATATTTCTCCGAGTGCAAACACGATCGCCAACCTAGTCTAGAACACGCGCGCACTGCGTCCCAGATAAAGGACCCCGCAGAAAACATACGGAAAATGGCTTTCGATAAAATTGGCTGAAACTTTGCCATTTTGTACTTCAAGTAATGCTGATTAAAAGTTACCATTATCACAAGTCAATCCTACGAGCCGTTTTCGTTCTAGAAAGGCTCAAAGTTCGATAATAGTACCTATGATACTTTCTCGCTTTCAGCGTTATCCAGGATCAACGACGTGGACGAAGCGAGTATCTGATCCCTTTATGTGTATGCGTGTGTATGTGGTGTGTGTGTGTGTGTGTGTGTGTATGGGTGGGTGGGTGGGTGGGTGTCAGCAGAGATAAGGACCCCACGGTTTGAAGACTTCCGCGGTAATGAACGACTTCAAACCCTCTCTGTTGTGTATGTGTGTGTATGGGTGTGCGTGCGTGCGTGCATGATATATGTATAACATATTATGTGTATGTGTGTTAATTATTGCGTTTTTGTCATATTTATTGATTAATAATGTCAACATTCCTGGATCATCTGGAAGTTCTCGATCTGCGGCATCCAATGTGATGTTGAGCAACGACGTATCAGGATATTTGATATTTCCTTGATGTCGTGCAAAATCCAGGTACCATAAGACGCTGGCAACATGTGCGCATGTACCTAAAGTGCGAGCTCCAGATTGACATGTACAATAATACCCATTAATTGGATCATTAGCATTGTCAGCAGCATTTTCATCCCTATTATCGATCTCATATGAAATGAAGATCTGATGTCTTGTTGCATTACGAAATCTGAAATACAATCTAATTCTTAGAAAACCTGGCTCATTAATATGTTGATCAATTTGAAATTCCTCATCATTATCCTTTAGTAACTTATCTTGAACATATGAAGATGCCAGATTTATTTGATATATGCCCACAGTCAAATCTTTCAGGTAATCCAAATCAAGTATAGGAAAATCTGCCACATCATGATAATTGAGCCGTCTCCATTGGCCATTTCTCCTTTGCAAATTGTCTACCTCTACTCTCGCTTGTACGACATTAACAGATGTCGATCTTTGTAGTATATTTACAGCAAGCTGAGCATCCGCATCTTGCATTTGAAGGATGATATCTGTTCAGTATAGCTCCAGCTATACGATAGAAACCATTAAGATTCTTTGCGTGTTGGAGATTATTATACTTATTCGTAAGACATATTACCAAAAGAATGATTTATTATAAGCAAACTGTTGTTTATTGATTGGTGCTATATACTTTCTTTCATTCAGGAGAAATTCGCAAAATGTCTTTTGGAAGTTGAATTACAAATAACTGTGATAAATATAATTCGTTGGTGAATGTATATTAACTCATACCAATAAAAAGGTTCTGTTATTGCGTTAGTTGATTGAGTATTGAGTAGTTTGCTCAAGAAAATGTTGCTAACAATGCTAATGATCCAATTAATGGGTATTATTGTACATGTCAATCTGGAGTTCGCACTTTAGGTACATGCGCACACGTTGCCAGCGTCTTATGGTACCTGGGTTTTGCACAACATCAAGGAAATATCAAATATCCTGATACGTCGTTACTCAACATCACATTGGATGCAGATCGAGAACCTCCAGATGATCCTCGGAATGTTGACATTATTAATCAATAGATATGACAAAAACGCAATAATTAACACACATAATATGTTATACATACATCATGCACGCACGCACGCACACCCATACACACACCCACACACACCACACACACACACACACACACACACACACACACACACATCACATACACACGCATACACACAAAGGGATACTCGCTACGTCGTTTATCCTGGATAACGCTGAAAGCGAGAAAGTATCATACTATTATCAAACTTTGAGCCTTTCTAGAACGAAAACGGCTCGTAGGATTGACTTGTGACAATGGTAACTTTTGATCAGCATTACTTGAAGTACAAAATGGGAAAGTTTCAGTCAATTTTACCAAAAGCCATTTTCCATATGTTTTCTGCCTGCATATTGTATTTGGAATAACCTCTTCACAAATCATGTAACCGAAATAGTATAATCTCTTAATACATTCGAAATAATTCTTATACAAAGAGCTAAAGCGTTTCAAAATGTCTTTAAGATGGGAACTGTCATGAATAAAAAGTTACTTCAAAGACAAATGATGCAAAAAATTAAAGATAAAACGTTTCATCTACCACTTCCATTGCAAGAAACATTTGACAAATTATGTGATAAAACTGATCCTATAAATATGAATCACGAATTGTTTATTCTTGTTAGAGGTGTTCCAACAAAATCAAAAATTATTTGGAAAGAGATAGTTGATGTTAAAAAGGTATTTGATGCTTTAACATGGTTAAAAAGTAATAATCCTTTATATTCTCATATTATATTGCCAAATAATCATAATGAATTATGTTTGCCAAAATTAAAAGATTCTGAATTTCAAATGGAAAAAACAGAAGAAGCAGCATTAAATGATAAATTGAATGATTCAATAAAAGAAACAGAATATGATATAGAAATGACATCAGATAATGAGTTATTGAATAATTCAAAAGATACGAAACACGATGTGGAAATTACATTAGATGATCAACGAAAAGCAATGATAACTCAGGTTGATGGAAACGATGGTTATTATGAGCAATATACTATATACCCTTTATATGAAAAGAAAGCAAATAAAACTTCAACAGATTTATATCAAATGTTAAAAGTTCAAGATATGCTCTTGGATAACCGTGAAAAAAATTTAGATTTAATGTGTTTTCCAGATTTATACCCCTTTGGCATGTATGGTCAACATGAGACTAGACAAGTCAAACTTCATGATTATGAATTTATAAAATGTCTATACTGTGGATGTTTGATATCCAAACATCCACAGTATAGATTAAATCCACAATATTTATTTTATTTATTAAATGACGCAAACATGCGTCAATTAAGTCGAGAAATTTTTCATAAATTAAATATAACTGATCAACGAGTTCGTTATATAGCTGCAGAATAGATGCAATGTCAAAAGATCTGTTGGAATCTAATTTGAGTACAATATTTTCTATGCTCCGAAATACAGAACAATATTGGCGTAAATCGAAAAGTGATTTAAAGTGTATGATGCAACATTATGGACCTGCAACATGGTTTTTGACATTAAGTCTGAGTGAATGGTTATGGGAAGATTTAGGTGCATATATAGAGTAAATGGCTGGAATGATACTTCATTATCTGTTAGCGTATTAATTGCTAAAGATCCTATGTCAACATCAAGATTCCTTGATAATAAATTCCAGGCAATTTGCTTGATTTTATTAATTCAAAAGATAATCCTATTGGAGAAGTAACTCACTATTTCTGGCGTCGAGAATATTAAAAGGTAGAGATATACAACACTTTCATTTATTAATTTAGATTAAGGATGCACCAATTTTCGGTGAGTCTACTGTTGAAGAAGTTTCTAAATTTATTTTAGAATACGTAAGTTGTAAATTGCCGAATAAAGATATTTCACCGTTATTATATAAACGTGTTAATACACATCAACGACACATACATAACGATTATTGTCTTCGTTCTAAAAAAACAGGAAATAATAAGGTTCTTCGTGTGTGTCGCTTTGGATTTCCTCGTCCCGTTACTAAAACTTTGAAAATGAGGGATGTAGCAACTTCAATAGCAGGAAGGAAACAATTGAAACATAAAAGTAGACTTTATGATCTTCCTCGAACAGACAATGAAGTTCTTATAAATGATTATAATCCTGTTGTGCTTACTGCATGGGAAGGCAATATGGATATACAATTTATTGGTGAAAAATCAGCATTGCTTACTTATTACATTACTAAATATATGAATAAAGCGGGAAAAAGTGAATTGTCTGATTCTATTCTTAACCAAAGTAAAGATAGTAAAAACAAATCATTAGCAAGTCGTCTGTGGAATATTGCTTTGCGATTTACGAATAACAGAGAATGTGGAATTCTTGAAGCTGCTGATACATTGCTAAATAGTCCTTTACATAGAACTGATCAAAACACGATTATTAAACGGTTAGATGTTAATCAGATACGACACAGAAGATTAAAAAATCATAAAGAAATTGAAGCTCTTAATGCTGAATCTACAGATATATTTTATCCATCTTTGATAGATAATTATTATCCACAAAGACCAAATGAATTAGAAGAAAAATCTCTTTATGAATTTGCACAATGGTACGATATCACGAAGACTAAACCAAATAGTAAAAAGATTGAATATTATAAAATAAGTAATAATCAATATATTAAACGACGACGGCGTGGACATCTTATTAATCATTATAGATTTAATGTTAATAACCAACCAGAAAAGTACTTCTTTTCGTTTATTTATGTTCAATCCATGGAGGAAATTAGAGGATCTTAAAAATGGATGCGATACTTATGCCGAATCGTTTTATAAAGTAAAACTATATCTTACAGAAGCACTGCAATATCATGAAAAATTAGAAGAAATGCAAAGAGAATTTGAAACTGCAGAAGAATTAGTTAGACAATGTCATGATGATTTACAAAAACAACAATCTCAAGATGATCCTGAAAATCCAATAAGTGTTCAAAATGTAGAGGCTGATGGAGCAATGCAAAATTTTAAAGATCATGGTGAGAAAATAATTCCAGAGATTGATGTGAAGAGATTGAAATGATAGCAAAATTAAATACGGATCAAAAACGAGTATTTGATAGAGTTATTGATACTGTACAATCAGATAAATCAATATTACGATTATACATTAGCGGAGAAGGTGATGCTGGAAAAAGTTTCTTAATTAAGACTATTAAATGTTGGATAAAACAAAATCTTAATAAAGATACTGCTGTAGCAGCACCTACTGGAATAGCAGCATTTAATATAGGTTTGACAATTCATAGATTGCTTCAATTACTCGTTCAACATGGTCAGACTCCTAAATATAAACAACTATCTGATCATGTATTGAAAATTTTACGAGCGGATCTTAAAGATATTCTTCTTGTAATTGATGAAGTATCAATGATATCTAACTTAATGTTAATGCATATACATCTTCGATTGTCAGAAATATTTGACACTAATTCATTGTCAGAAATATTTGACACTAATGATTGTGACGATGGTTGGTTTGGCCGAAAGCACATTCTTTTATTTGAAGACTTACTTCAACTGCCTCCAGTACTCGAAGACCTTTTTTTCATGCACTTATCAGATGAAAAAATTGCTAAATATCTTGGCTCTTTAAATGCTATTAATTTGTGGACTACATTATTCGATTACGATGAATTAACAATTAATATGCATCAGCAGGGAGATTGCTCTTATCGTGAATTACTGTTGAGAATTTGTTTTGAATTAGTTTAGTCATAAAATCTGATTGTAAGATTCTTGAAAATAAAAAAATATCTTTTAAAGGTAATTCTTTCGAAAGTCGTATTGCTTCTGAAGAAATATTATTAATCGCTGAAGATACAATTGAATGTATTCCATATGTAAAAAAAAAATATTAAAAGTATTATCAAATAATGATGATGAATTCTAGAACAGCTGGGCTTTCCAAACAAATTACGATTAAAATTGGAGCTAAAGTTATGATACGGCATAATATTGATACTAGTTTGGGTCTCGTACAATTACTGAAGTGATTTCAATTGTACAAGATTCATCTATTAATAACATAGAAAAGATTAAACTTCTTTTACCATCAGGTGCAGAACATTTAATTGAAAGAGTAAACTTTAAATTTGAGGTGATGGATAGAACATATGTTATCAAAAAACAGTTTCCATTATCTCTAAGTTATGATATAACTATTCATAAAAACCAAGGATTAAGTTTGAAATGTGCTATTATGGATATTGGTAATTCTATATTTAATTGTGATCAAGTTTACGTTGTCACGAGTAACATCTTTAGATGGTTTACATTTAATTAACTTTGATCCTTCGTCAATAATGGCTAGTGAAGAAGCTATTGCTGAATATAACCGGCTAAGACATATACATAAACCAACAACAGAAATAATATTACCTCCAAAATGACGTTATCCGAAAGTAAAAGATGTTCTATGTTACCAAAAATAATTACTTCCATTCAACAGTCGGATGAAAAAATAGAGCGAAGTACTGCTTGGATTATACGTGGTTTCGAAAATACTGATAAAGTTTCATGCTATGCAAATGTAGTATTGCAATGTTTATTAAATTTTCATATTATTAGACAGCAATTGTTTCATTGCGAAAAATCAGATGATTTACGTACATTAGTATGTCGATATGAAAATGGTGTGTATAATCTAAGTACAAATTCAATACGACAATATTTAGGAGAATATTTTTCAAATTCCGTAAAACAAAATGCATCTGATTTTCTTATGGCTCTTTGCGAAAAATATGATTGCATAAAAAGTCTCATGAGAAATCAAATAGTTTCTACAAGACGGTAAAACCTGTGATAATACAAAAACTATTGTTGATAATATTATTATTTCTATTCCTATTAATAATTTCAAGAAAAAAAAATATGATGTTAATGATTTGAATCTTAATGATGACGAGAAAAACACTTTTTTTCCAGATAGCGCAAAACGATGCGACCTACTTGGATGCGTACAAACGAGAAAAACAATTTTTTTCCAGATATCGCTCGACGATGCGACCTACTTGGATGCGTACAGACGAGAAAAACACTTTTTTTTCCAGAAAGCGCAAGACGATGCGACATACTGGGAAGTATACTAACGAGGAAGAAACGCTTTTTTCCAGATAGCGCATGACGATGCGATCTACTTGGATGCGCACAGACAAGAAAAACACTTTTTTTCCAGATAGCGCAAGACGATGCGACCTACTTGGATGCGTACAGACGAGGAAAGAAATTTTTTTCAGATAGCGCAGGACAATGCGACCTACTTGGATGCGTACAGATGAGAAAAACACTTTTTCCGGATAGCGCAAGACGATGCGACCTACTTGGATGCGTACAGACGAGAAAAATACTTTTTTTCCAGATAGCGCAAGACGATGCTATCTACTTGGATGCGTACAGACGAGAAAAGAACTTTTTTTTGAGACAGCGCAAGACGATGCGACCTATTTGAATGCGTACAGACGAGACAAACACTTTTTTTCCATATAGCGCAAGACGCATGCGACCTACTTGGATGCGTACAGACAAGAAAAACACTTTTTTTCCAGATAGCGCAAGACGATGCGACCTACTTGGATGCGTACAGACGAGAAAAACACTTTTTTCCAGATAGCGCAAGACGCATGCGACCTACTTGGATGCGTACAGATGAGAAAAACACTTTTTTTCCAGATAGCGCAAGACGATGCGACATACTGGGAAGTATACCAATGAGGAAGAAACTCTTTTTTCCAGATAGCGCACGACGATGCGGCGTACTTGGATGCGTACTGACGAGAAAAGCACTTTTTTTCCTGATAGCACACGACGATGCGACGTATTTGGATGCTTATTGACGAGAAAAACACTTTTTTTCCAGATAGCGCCCGACCATACGACCTACTACCTATCTTGCAATTTATAATTTTTATCAAACGACGATGAAAGTCGTCGTTTGTTTTTATTGCTTGTCGCTTAATTTCGCGACTACCTGACGGCTTGGATTCATCTTCACTAAGCGACGAGAAATATTGCGATGGTGCTGCATGAGTATCTTTCTAATTGTGTGGCATTATATGTTACTTGACAAATATTTTGCAATTTAGAATCATTTTTATCAAACGACGATGAAAGTCGTCGTTTGTTTTTCAATGCTTCAGATTGTCGCTTCAGAATTTCGCGACTATCTGACAGCTTGAATTCATCTATATCAATCGACGAAAATTGCGTGTGTAGATGGGGTGGTACACTACTAACTCAACGAAGATATTTCTTTTTCAATGCTTCAGATTGTGGCTTAATTTCGCGACTAGCTGACAACTTGGATTCATGTATATCAAGCGAAGAAAAATATTGCGATGCTGCTGGAAGAGTAGTATCCTATAGTTGTGTAATATTGTGTAGTATATCTTACTTGATGAACATTTGCAATTTAGAATCATTTTTGTCAAACGACGTGGAAGATCGTCGTTTGTTTTTCAATTCTTCAGATTGTCGCTTAATTTCGAGACTACCTGACGGCTTGGATTCATTTTTATTAAGCGACAAGAAATATTGCGGTGCTATTGCAAGGGTAATATCTCGTAATTGTGTGGCATTATACATTACTTGATGAACATTTTGCAATTTAGAATCATTTTTGTCGGACAGTGAAGAAGATTGTTTATTCGTCGATAAATGAAATGATGGCTTTATACAAGTAGACTGGAATTTCAAATCTTCCTTGGTATGTTTCATTTCATTTTATCAACCATGTAAAGGTTTTGCTTGCCGTTTTTATGCCATACTGCTGGATAATTTTTATTATTTGACAATTTAGCATATTCATAAGCTAGAAACAGCAAATAATGCAATATATAAGCATGACAATTGCAAGATAATTTAGAATTTTCTTTTTCCTTTAATTTTTTTAATAATAATTTTTCTTTTGTTAATGTGAAAACTCCACTCGATCCTGGAAACTTGTCATATTCGAACATCTAAATTTACATATTTCTTTCCATAGTTTATCCATTTTTAATCCGTACTTTGATGCGACTTCTGATATAGTTTTTTCTCTTGATATAACAGCTTTATAAACTGCTGTTTCATATTTATTTTTTAATTTAGAAAATTCTATCTCATATTTCATAATATTTAATTTTTCAGTAAGAATTTTAATTGGGATTCCATTTTTTTGTGCAGACTTGATATCTATTTCCCTTTTTGTAATTCTACTGTTTTTTCAAGTTTATTTCTTAAATAAAGATAATTTTCAATTTGTATTCTAAATTTCAATATGTCCTATTTGTTTTGTCTCCTTTCTCTATACATAATAATCTACGAAGAGGAGTGGAAACAAAAATATAAACATGTTTATATCATAAACAAAAAGTTTAGAATAAGCTTAATCTCGTCACAATAAAATTATTTTTATCATTTTTGTCATTTCACGATTATTTTTTACTCACGATATTATTAAATATTCAAAAATGTAATACATATGTTGTCATTTAGTTTATATATAAATTTATATAAATTTATGCATATCAAAACATATTCAATGCGCATGGTTTGTGTTTAAGTATTCCTGCATTATAACTGTTGCTTATTCTAAAAACGAGCGTTATCATACGTTATGTTTCAAAGCAAAATAAAATAATTTAAAAAGTTATTTTTTTATTATATTATTTTATTATATTTGTTTCTTTAATAATAATTAACAATTATAATGCGAATATTAATATTTAGAGATGAGGGATAAAATGATAAGGCATTTTTTGTATGCGATTTGAAACTTGATTTGAAATTGTCGTTACTTTATCGAATAATATGGACTATTAGCTTTACATATTTTTTTAATTAATTTATCTAAAGCATTTAAAAAAAATCACTAGTGCAAAAGAATATTTTAAAATAAGCGCGCGTAGAGAAATTTCTCGACGTAACAATTAAATTGTGTGGAACATGATCTGACTAACATCTGACAAACACTGATTAAAGTCACCAAGTCAATATAAAGAATTCTGTCAATGTCAGAGAGATAAATAGTGTACTTAATATACAAAGAAAATTACAAATTATAATTTATCGAAGTATCGTAAAAAATATTCTATTTTTCCTTCTTTTTATCTTCCAATTAATATTATGCTCATTAATTTGTAGCAAAAAATAATATAGAATATATCATATATAAATAATACATATATGAGCATTTTTTTGTCAAGCTATTAATTAGTGACATTATTAATAAATAAAGCATCAATACATAAATAAATGCATTTTGCGAGTCTACTTATATATATGCAAATATATACATATATAAAGAAATAATAAGATTTTATGACAATAGCGAGTGTATAAATACAAATTCATTGTTATAATCCTTTTCTCAAGTGCGTAACTGTGAAACCGCTGCGAAACAATTTCGCCATAAAAAATCCTTTATAATAGTATAACAGTTTCTAACAGTTCACGAATAGTTCTCATCGTTTTAATAGATTTTAACAATAATTCCAGTCTTTAAATATTGTTTAACAATTTTTTGATTTTAGCGCGAGCACCGAATATTAGAAATTTAGAGGTGCTAGAAATTTCCATCGTTTTTTAAAATATATGCTAAGTTTAACTACTTTTTAAATTGTTAACGTGAAATGCTAAAAAAATTCTATTTTATAATAATAGAATAGTATAACTCTTAAAATTTTAAGCCAAATCTATAAAGTTAAAACTATAAAATCTATATAATAATCTAGTGAAGCTGGCACGACAATCTACAAATTTAAAAAATATACTAAAACTTCTAATAGCATTTTTCACAGTTCTACAGTTCCTGATAAAAATTAAAAAGAGTTCCGCATTCCTTATATTAAAAAATTGAAATTGAAAAAATGTACTAACTTTGCGAATATCAAAAGATCTTAAAAGACCTCAAAAGTAAAATTGAAGCAGACACATTGAAAGAAGCTCGAAGAGCTAAGAAACCTATCCAAAAAAAATTAAAATTTTTAGATCTATCACAAAAGAATTAGAAACAATTAAAAAGATTGCCACAGGGAAAGACAAAAAAAATTATGCAACAAAAAAAAGAAAGTGAAAAGAAAAACATCCCAGTATTCGAGCTGGCAGAAGAGGCAAAAAGAATGCCAATAAGTAAAAAACATAAATAAACATCATTGCTGCTCTGTTCGGTTTCTTCAAAAGTAAAATTGAAACAGACACATTGAAAGAAGCTCGAAGAACCAGAAAATCTATCCAAAAGAATTTATTAATATTTTTATATTTTTAGCCAAAAGAAACTCAAAAAAGAAGAAAAGCAACTTAAAACTGAGAAGAAAGAAAATAAAAAAAAACGGAAGAAGAGATTGAAAAAGAAAAAATGGAACCTGAAAAAAACCATTTCAAGATCATTTAAAAAATTTTACTATACGTTAGAAAAGAAAATATAGAAAAGACCTCGAAAAACCTCAAAAGTAAAATTTGCAGTCAGATTAAACTGTGTCGCAGTTCGCTCGTCAAACCAAGGCGTGAACTTAAAGGCATGTTAAATATAAAAAAAAAACGCAGTGATTATTATATTTCATGGACATGTAATAAAATATCGAGATGACTGTAGGAAATGGAGATTAGTAATTTTATTGAAATTATTAATTTTAAAATTATTAAAATTAAAGTTATATATACAGTCCTTGAAATGACCCTACATTTTGATGACAATGACATGCTAAAATGAGACCAGCATTATCACCATGTGAAAAACCCCATTGATTTTTTAGATTTCAAGTTGCCCGTTCTCACCCTCTAATTGCTCGGACAGCAAACGAGGAGATAGTGAGATATATCGGCAGGAAAAAATGCCACAGTTTGGAGTGATTCTGACGTGGGTCAAAAGACGGCCTTCACCCCTCACTTTTATATATTAAATTTTATATAAACTTTTATATAAACTTTTATTTTATTAAAATTTTTAGACCCAATACAAAAGAAGAACAACAATTAGGCACTATCAAAAAAAACTACCATCATCACAGAAAAAGACGAACAAAAAAAAATTCTGAACAAAAATATGAAAATAACAAAGAAAACGTTCAGTAAACGAAAAGCTTCTAGAAGAGGCAAAACAGATGCCAGTAAGTAAAAACTATAAGTAAGCAACATTGCTGCCAGGTTGCCTAGCAAACACAGAATATTGCCGCAATATTGCTGCAATATTCTGTGTTGCTAGGTGTAAAGTAAATGGCACGGTGTATACAGATAGAGTGCGTTACGATCTCAGCCTACCTAATAAATATATAATAAATGACGAAGTAAACTTGTGCATCCTTCATTAAACATAGCGCAGTCGATAGTTAGACAAACAGACAAAAAAAAACAACGGAATTAATCAGCAGAAAAAGACAAATGACAAGAAATGAAAACTGCAAGAAGATAACAAAAAATGGGTGATCACAGAGGAATTTCGCCCATGAACATGTCGGGCAACGTGGCTGAAAACTGGAAAACATGGCGGTCCTGATTCGAGAATTATCTTGTAGTATCCGAAATTAATAAGAAAGCGGAAGCGACGCAGTGCGTTCAATTGTTACATTGGTGATGAAGACTTCAAAATTTAAACAATCTTCACTTTCTCTCCTGAAGAGAAAGATAAAATAGCAATATTGATTGAGAAATTCGAAGCACATTTCTTGTCCAAGGAAAATTTAACCTATGAGAGATACAAATTTTTCTCTTACAGACAGCAACATGGCCAGACGCTTGAACAATTTATTGAACTAAAACAAAGACCATGAAATGTAAACTGGGTGAACTTCAAAGCAGTCTCATCAAAACAATGATAATCTGTGGAATCAATAATTCTACAATTTGAGAACAAATGCTGCAAAAAGATGAGCTAACTCTCGACAAAGCCATCGAACAATGTTTAATCATAGAGATGTCAAAAGCGAGAAGCGACATTATTGAGAGAGCAGCAACAAACGGTAGCAGTGTGGACGCCATCAACAATCAAAAAAAAGCCGGCAATCAAAATGCAGGGAGCAGAAGACGTCGAGCAGAAGACAACAAGGTAGAACGAGACCCGGCGGCGGAAACAACAAGCAGACGAAGAATATTAGAGATTGTACAAAATGCGAAAGATCATATGCGTTAAATAAATGTCCGGCGTATAGTGTGTAACACGTGTCAAATTAAGAATCACTTCGCGAGTTAATGTTTTAAAAATAAAAATAAAACAATTAAGTCAAAAAATAAAGCGTTTGAAGTAGAGGAAGTAGGGAAACAAGAAAATTACATGTTTGATTCGATTGATCTCGATACAATAGATATAATGAGATAAATAAAATTCAGACAAAAGAATGGATAAAGGATGTTAAAATAAGGGACAGAGATATACATTTTAAAATGGGGGGGAACTCAGGATCGCCTGTTAACACTTTGCTGTTAAAAACGTTTAATAAATTAGGATTTCTAAGAAGCGTGTTAAAAAGATCAAACGTAGCTCTAGACGTACATAGGCGATTTACTTAAGATAGTAAGAAATTGTATCTTACCATGCGTAGTAGGTTCAAAGCGCTGTAATTTTTCGTGATAGATACAGATAAAAAACCATTCATAGGTTCACCGACTTTAATTAAGTTAAATTTAGTGCAAATGATAAAAGTTGTCGATTTAATAGAGATCAGTTATGATAAAATTATTAACAAATATAAAGAATTGTTGGAAATCGTGGCTGCCGACCAAAGATCAGTGGTTAATCTAAAGGAAGAAGAAGATTGACCAACAAGAATCAGTACTATAGAGATCATTTAAATATTCATTTAATTTGCGCTGAGTAACGGTGCCCTTTTTTATTAAATCAGCCGCCAGGAGGGAACACCTGATGGAGGAACAAAGTAATTATAGAGAGGAACCAAGGCGCTCAGCACGATTGCAAGAAAAATATAAAAAAGAAAAAAATGAAGCAGTACAAAATAACGTATCCAGCAGTAAAAGTCAAGAAAAAATAAAATATCGAAAGAAATTAGCCACCATAACCACAAGCAGAGATAATTTGAAGCCCGTAAGCTCGAAGCCCACACCAACAAAGGCCAAAAAACAAAGACAAGGGATACAATATTGAAGCCGGTAAAGACCTCGAGAGCCCAAATGAACAAGAGCCAAAAAACAAAGACAAGGGATACAATATTGAAGCCCGTAAAGACCTCGAGGGCCCAAATGAACAAGAGCCAAAAAACAAAGAGAAGGGTCAAAAAAATTAAAACATCGAAAGAAATTAGCCACCATAATCGCAAGCAGAGATAACATTGAAGCCCGTAAGCTCGAGGTCCCACATAAAACATGGGCCAAAATACAAAGACAAGGAATACAATATTGAAGCCCGTAAAGATCTCGAGGGCTCAAATGAACAAGAGCCAAAAAACAAAGACAAGGGATACAATATTGAAGCCCGTAAAGACCTCGAGGGCCCAAATGAACAAGAGCCAAAAAACAAAGACAAGGGTCAAGAAAAAATAAAATATCGAAAGAAATTAGCCACCATAACCACAAGCAGAGATAACATTGAAGCCCGTAAGCTCGAGGGCCCACACCAACAAGGGCCAAAAAACAAAGACAAGGGATACAATATTGAAGCCCGTAAAGACCTCGAGGGCCCAAATGAACAAGAGACAAAAAACAAAGGGATAGAGCAACATTTGCTTTCTGTTGCTCTACAAAATTTACAAAGGATATCTACAGTGATATCAGAAGAAACATACAATCAATTAAAAGAAGCAATCGAAGCTTTATTACTTATTAAAAATGATCGACAACAAACGAGGGCTTATGTAGCTCCGAGAATTAACAGGAATGGTGATTTTTCTCCATTATTATTTCCAAACTTATTTGAAATATTCAATGAATTTTTAACGATAGAATATTTTGGAATAAATTTCTGTCTGGTGTTATTAACTTGTTCTAATTTGTAACTTACAATAGAAATTTATTATTTAAAGGATTAGAGCGCCCCATCATTTATATAAATCAAGGTCAATTAAAAATACTTTATGATGACGGACAGTAAGTGAGATGGCAAAATCTCTTGGATGTTCAAAGAAAACTATCTATCAAAAGTTATATTCTCTAAATATGCCCATGCGTGCACGGTATGCTCAAATTCCTTATAATGACTTAAAATTGGAAATTATAAAAATCCATGAAGAGCATCCAAATGCTGGACAAACGGTAAAATTCCAATTACGTCTAAACATTGTTCTTATTTTCATTAATATTTTATTCATTTACATAGATGGTACAAGCGTATTTAAGAGGAGAAGCCTTCAATCGGACATAATACAATTGGACACGGGGCAAATGGACACGGAGCAAATGGACACGAAACACTGCACACGGTTCAATTGGACATACAAAAACGCACACCGATGAGTTAGACACGTAGAAATGCACACTGATCAGACGTACACCGTTCAGTTACACACCGCTCAGTCGGCCACGAACAAATGCACACCGATCAGTCGCCCACGAACAAATGCACACCGATCAGTCGGCCACGAAAAGATGCACACCGATCATTCGGCCACGAAAAAATGCACTCCGCTCAGTCAGACACGTAAAAATGCACACCGTTCAGTTGCACGGAAGCGGTGCATTCGGACACAGTACAATTGGACATGGGACAAATGGACACGGATCAAATGGACACGAAACATTGCACGGTTCATTTGTACACGGTTCAATTGGATACATAAGAACGCACACCGATCAGTTGGACACGTAAAAATGCACACCGTTCAGACGTACACCGTTCAGAAATTGGACACCGTTCAGTCGACCACGAAAAAATGCACACCGATTAGTCGGCCACGAAAAAATGCACACCGATCAGTCGGCCACGAACCAATGCACACCGCTCAGTCGGCCGCGAACAAATGCACACCGCTCAGTCGGCGACGAATAAACGCACACCGCTCAGTCGGTCACGAACAAATGCACACCGATCAGTTGGCCACAAAAAAATGCACACCGCTCAGTCGGCCACGAACAAATGCATACCGATCAGTCGGCCATGAACAAATGCACACAAAGTTTTAAATTGCGTAATCTTTTATGCAGATATCGATCAACAACAACCCTCCTGATGTTGTTGATCGATATCTGCATAAAAGATTACGCAATTTAAAACTTTTTTAAAAAGTTTTAAATTGCGTAATCTTTTATGCAGATATCGATCAACAACATCAGGAGGGTAACAGTTATTAGTTAAAATTCGTTTAACGGTGCGTATGTTACTAACATGAAACCGTTCGTCAGAAAGTAAAATCGCGTGGTCAACAAGGCTATTAATAGTATTAATTTTGTACTTTAGCGGGTGACTTGAATGAAAATTTAAATATCTGCCCGAACATGTAAGTTTACGAAACCAATTTGTCAAGAGCTTGCCATGAGACCTTATAACTGTACTATTTAAGAAATTAAGAGTATTATTATTTTCGATTTCATGGGTAAATTGCAAACGCTGATGATAGCTGTTAAAAGTTGACAAAATGATATCAATATGTGCCCGAACCACAGCAAAAATGTCGTCAACGTATCTATAATATACCGGAATGTCAAAATCCAGCAAACTCAAACATTGTGTTTCTAAATCATCCATAACCAAGTCTGCCAAAATAGGTGATAACGGAGAGCCCATCGAGCTACCAAAAATTTGTTCATAAAATTGGCCGTCAAACACGAAACTCGTAGATTGCAAAATAATCTCGACCGCATGGAGGAATTGATGTAAATTGAACGTTGTGTGTTTGGAGATATCGGTCCAACGCTTTTCAATTGATTTAAGAACCAATTCTTTCGGGATGTTCGTGAATAGCGAAGTGACGTCAAGTGAGAGTAGAACCTCGTCATCCTTAATAGTCAAGTTCCTAATAATTATAGAGTAATTATATGTCCAACCATCTTTCATGTGAGATGCAGGTTTCTTAGTTGAGCGTTCCAATATGTCATGAATAAAGCGAGCAATATTGTAAACATTTTAAATTATTTGTAATTTTTCTTATTATAGACTTGAAGAGGACCTAAACCTAAGGTCGAAACGTTGTCAAACTTTCAATAAATAAAGCTTTACTTGCCAGTTTGGTCGTTTAAAGCAAAATCCTTTTAATAAATTGTCTTTATCAAGACAATTGATATACATAATCAAATAATGCAGCACTTCAGTTTCTTCATTTGTAAGATAAAAATCAGTAACTAAACAATTAACGATTTTAGTCGGACTAGGTACTTGCATATCTAAAAAAATTGTAAAATCACAATGTTTCCAAAAATCGGGATATTTTTCTGGTTGTACGCCCTGACGAAGTTTATCGATTAACTTCCGCGGCACGTCGATCAGCAATTCGATAGCAATTATTTATAATTGTTTTAAAAAAGTCTCAGAGTTGGGTTTTGCAAAAAATTTATTCGATTGGAAAAAATTCCCAATGACTTCCTGTTCTTTTTCTGTCAGAGTTGAGAAATTTTTTTGATTTTTTTTAAGAATTTTTCTTAAATACGGATTTACATAATTCATTAATTCTTGCAATAACATTGTGAGATTAATATTGGCATCAGAATTTCCGATCAACATTAAAGTGATCCTCGACAATTTTGCTGGAATACTCTCAGTTAAAATCAACATGTGTTTAAGAATTCGTCCAATTACGATAAATTTGTCTTGTTCGTTTCGTTTGTTTAATGGCAAGTACGGAACAAGACAATCTTCTCCTTGAAAAAATGTGCCTGAGCATTTATCAAAAAAGATGTTAAATAATTCTTTTGTGAGGCCACCACCATCAATTCCTATTTCTCCGATAAATTTCACATTTAAATTTTTGCTTAAAAGTTGCTCATCTGTATAAAGGTTCATTAATTCATTGAGACAATTGCTTCTAGAAATCTCGATAGTTTCAGTTTCTGCGTTTTCAGATAATGATGGAAATAAAACAAAATTATTTGTGGGATCAAACTCTTCAATGAGACCTAAAAGAAAATAAAATTCTATTTTTATCTTCGCGTTAATATACAAAATGATTGTAAAAACGATCATAGAAATAAAAATAGCACATTTTTATGAATTTTTGAGAACTCCTTTCACTATAAGAAGAACATACTATAGACAGAAGAACATTCTACAGACAAATAATAATTGCATACTCAAATGATAATCATCATCCTCATTTGAATCCTCTTCATTCATTTCTTGAAACCTCTGTTGCTCCGTTGTCCTTGTCGAATGACGGCGTTCACGAAGAGTGACATTGAGCAATGTTGAAGGTGAATTTCGTTCTGGATTACTTATATTCCGTTCCAGATCACTCGTTCGATTTATGTTCGAAGCATGAGTTGGCGATGGAATGGAATCAGTGTATGACGATGGGCTATGAACGAAATCTTCATCTGTATGTGCAAGAATTGGCAAATCGTTTGGAAAGTCTTTCAGTGATAGTATTACTATAGTGCTTTGCCCTATTTGAGCCTCCAAGTCAGTTCCATTGTCGAAATTGACGATGCGAGTGATTTTTTTATTTTGTTGCTTTTGCTATCATGATTCCGCACATTCGCAACATGTGTTGAATGTGCGGATGAATAAGAAGAATTATATCTTTTTTTATTTCTTCACAAGAACTATCTCTTTGTACTGTATTCGCTTCACCTAGATATAGCAAGTTTTTAGAATCTTAACACAATACTATTCTTTAATACTAAAGAAATTTATTTCTTCAAACAAAACACAATAAGCATTTTACTATAAATATCTAGTCCTCTTTGCTTTAAAAATTTCAGTTCTGGCTTTGATGGGAAAAAATCGGCGTTCGATAGTTTCATTAAAACAACTTTTCTTTTAAAACTTTTCTTCCTTTTTCGACCTCTGCGAGGAGTGAATGTTAATTCCTGTCTTTTAAAATTTCTTCTTGTTGATTGAATCAGTGAAGAGAAATTTCTTTCTTCTGAAGTTATTTGACTCGATGCATTAGCTGCGATTTGGATTAGCCGATGAGCTATATTTTCGTCACTCGACATTTCTGATTTCTTCTTTTTTTCTGCGTAAGAGTTGAATATATGTAGCTTGAAATTAAGATACAGCAAACAATTATTTTATTTGATTACATGAAAGATTGAAAATCATATTGTTGAAAATAGTCATCGATGAACACGAGGAAATGTCATTAACTGAACATAGAACTTTAAGGTTATGTAAAAACGCGGCAAAAAACACATTGAGATTGCGTTCGTAGGACGGGGGCATATGTGTAAAGCCTTGAAGCTATGTGTCCATGATGATAAAATTAAAGCGAACGCCATTCAAACTATGTTTATTTTAAAAAAATAATTATAATTATAATTATCATATTTTTTATATACTTTAAATATATTTTATTTTTACCCATTTTTTTATTAAGTTTTCTTACATTAATCTAAGGTATTTTCTTATTTAAATTATTTGCAATATTTTCAAGTACAACTTGATTTTCTAAAAAAATAGAAATAATAATATTTATAATATTAAAGTTATATATTTTGACATATAAAAAGATTATAAAAATCATGTAAAAATAATTGTATTTAAGTTAAAATACCATGTTTAGCTAATATATTATCTGTTCCCTTTTTTTCTTTCCTTGTGCACACACGATAATTTTGATTTCTCTTTATTAATAAGTAATGTGGTTTTTCCATTTTTCCTAAGAAATAATATTTTTATCCAATAAATTTATAATTTAATGCACTGTGCACATCAAACGTTATCACATATTTGACCTAAAATATACCAAAAACATACTATAAGTGTCTTGATTTATAAAATATTCGATAATACTGAAAGAGAGTTCCTTCCTCTCTGATTTTGGTGAAACTTCACAATATTGTATATTTTTCTATATTGCGTAGAATAGGAATCTGTATGCTAAAGTCGCTTCCAAGTAGAAAAAAAATTACAAGTTGTTAAGAAGTGAGTTGTGGGGTTAGGTCTTTATTTGTAGAATTCTACATGAATTTGCAACTTTCCTCGCAAAACGAGATCCACTTCCATCACCCAGTTTTAATGCGAAACAAGGTATATATTTGCAAAATTCCACATGGGTTTGCAACTTTCCATCCCACACGATATGATAGATTTTCTTACCCCACAGCAGTCACTTTTTAACACTTCGTAATTTTTTTTACTTGAGAGCGACGATTTTAAATTACTAGATTCGTGTTTTATGCACAAAAATACACAATATTATGAAGTTTCAGTATATCGGAGAGGAAGGAGCTCTTCTTTAGTATTATTAAATATTCCACATAACCTGTCAAACAACACGAAATATCAAATAAATTGATAACTTTTAATATCGATATATTATTAATCTCTATATTAAAATCATTGCGAATAACAATAGATATTAAATTTCAATACAATTAAACATTGAACGTTTAATAAATATATTAAGAGCCACGGTCATATCAAGTAATAAAACAGTAATGCAGCAATAAAGCCGAATCTACAATAAACGTAGTAAGCCTTAAGCCGTAAGAAATTAATCAACATCATACTCGATTATTTCTCACATTTAATTGTGATTGATAAATTTCTTATAGCTTAAAGCTTACTACACTTATTGTGGATTGTAGATTCGGCTTAAGCGGCGTCTACAATGAGATTTTAAGGAGACTTAAGGCGTAAGATTTAAGAAATTGACCAATCACAATCGAATATTCTCTTAATACTTGACTGTGATTGGTCAATTTCTTAAGTCTTACGCCTTAAGTCTCCTTAAAATCTCATTGTAGATGAAGCTTTATAAGTATAAAAATTATCGATTTGCTTACTGTTTACGTCTTACTGCTTACATTTTTGTATGTGTCACTAGCTTAAAACCTGTATCAGATTATGCATTAAAGATTAAAATTGAAAATTGAAAATTGTTTGACTAATTAAGACAAAGAAATAGATTTTTTGTTTTGATTAGTCAAATTTCAATTTTTAAGCTTCAATCTATAATTTAGTATAAACTTAATATGATTTGAATGATATTCAATTTGTTCTTATTTTCAAGATCATCTTAAAGCTGTGTTCATCTTGATGTTAAAAGCTGGAAAACGATGCTGAAAACGTTTGATTGACTAATCGGAACTAAGAAATTGCTATGATTAATTAATCAAATACTTTTAGCACTTTTAACCTGTTTCCAGGTTCAGACTCACGTACATAAGATCGCACGCACACACGCAAAGCAAGTTTGTCAAGGCGCATTTGCAACGCACATGTACGATTATTCGTCGAGTGTGCAAATGCGCCATAAGAAATAAGATTATATGTATACTGCGCGACAACGATTCGTTCCGTGGCCCCTCTCGCGGGGTAAGGGGGACGTAGATATATATCATAGCGCCATCCGTCGGCAGCGGCCAACTAGTCCTGATTTATCGATCTAATTACCGATCGTTACAAAATAATATATGAATACTCTGGGTCGATAATGGACAGAGATGGTAATACACACGCGCGATTTAATTATACAAAAATAAATCATTAATATAAGGAGACAGGAAAGGAATAAATACGGAAAGGAATGATACGTTAAAATACAATGTTTTTAAAATTTTTTTAATTTCCGCACGAATGATTCCAACGTAAAATAAATTGTGGCTCCGAAAAGAACCGTTTAGTTTAGCTCTAAAAAGAACTGTTTAATAATCAGTCCACCATCCATTTCGCGCAACAACTTGGTTTAGCCTTTTCTCGACGGATTCGCGTAGGTTTGTGAAAAGTTCAGGCTTCTGCCTGAGATTTTCCCACGCATTCTTTGCATGCGTAATCAATTGCGCTTTAGTTCTTTCATGGCCAGGATCCCACGAATTTACAATTGCTGCCCAAACATTTTCAATTAAATTGAGATCCGGAGATTTCGCTGGCCAATCAAGGACTTCAATTTGTGGGTGTTGAGCAAACCATTCCTATACTATGCCGGCGGTGTGCACTGGACTATTATCCTGAACTAGTCGAAATGTCGGCATATCGTCTTCACTATAGATTCTGCGAACACTTGGCAGCAAAATGTGCTCCAGAATATCTATATATTCCAAGGCGTCCATATGCGATGACACTTCGACTAGTTCTCCCGGACAATGAGAATTAATCCACCCCCACATAGCACAAGTAATGCGTCCACTCTTCCCATAAAGAAGCACATATTTTTCATTTAATCGATGATCTTCAGGTCTCCAGACAAACAGACGTCAATCATCTGCCGAACAAAATACCTTTTCGTCAACCCAGATAGTTCGATCCCAATCTTCCGGTAACGCGGTGTTTAATTGATGCAGCGCAAAGGCGACACGATTATCGCGATGTCGATTCGTCAATGGAATTTTACGTGCAGGATGATAACAGTGCACATTCGCGCAAACGCCTTTGCGCTGTTCTATTACTAATCTGTAAATTCAATTCCTTTACAGAGTGCGAGACCGGAAGAAAAGGATTTTCATCTACCTGTCTGACTAAAGATATATTTTCTTCAACAGATGTAGATCGCCGTCCACGGTTGTTTTTACGTCTCTCTATAAGATCGCGACCCTCTTCCTGCCACCGATTAATTAATTTTCTAACCGTTCTCTCATTACATTCAATGCGATGAGCAATATCATTCACACTCATACCTGCTTCCCACAAACCTACGATCCGATCACGAGTAAAATCGCTAAGTGACATTGTTGCACGAGTAAAGAAGACTTGATAAAAAACAATTGAACATCAGTCCTGGCGAGTGTCTTTTCATGATGTTCATTTGTATAGAATAAACAGATGTTAATATATAAGAAGATAGCCACCGTGTAATTAACATTATTCTTAGTAGAATACTAGAAATGACTTAATTTATTAAATAATTTTTTTCTAAACTATTGATTAAAACGATTCTTTTCGGAGCCACAATTTATTTTACGTTGAAACATTCGTGCGGAAATTTCATTAAAAAATTTTTAAAAAACATTGTATTTTAACATATCATTCCTTTCCGTATTCATTCCTTTCCTGCCTCCTTATATTAATGATTTATTTTTGTATAATTAAATCGCGCGTGTGTATTACCATCTCTGTCCATTATCGATCCAGAGTATTTATTTATTATTTTGTAACGATCGGTAATTAGATCGATAAATCAGGACTAGTTGGCCGCTGCCGACGGATGGTGCTATGATATATATCTACGTCTCCCTTGCCCCGCGAGAGGGGCCACGGAACGAATCGTTGTCGCGCAGTGTACATGTGCGTACATACACGTGTAATATATATGTGTGCGTGCGTGCGTGTTACCGCGCGCGCGTGTGTGTGTGTGTGTGTGCATACGTGTGAGTGATTAATTTATCGTATAATTTACAAAAATCATCCCTTGGGAGATGGAAATTAATATCTCAAGAACGTAAAAATATGGAACTTATTTAATTAAATAAAATTTCTAAAAAATGATTGTCATATAATAACAATTTTGAAAAATAGTAATAATTTAGAAACAACCCCTTGGGAGTGAAATCTAATATTTCAGAAACGGTGAACCACAAAAATATAAACCCTGCGCCGTTAGTTAAGATTCCTACAAAGACTAATTTAGCGTATAATAATAATTTTTAAAAACCACCCTTTGGGGGTGAAAGCTAATATTTCAGAAACGGTGCACCACAAAAATATAAAAGCTGCGCCGTTAATTAAGGTTTCTACAAAGACTAATTTAGCGTATAATAATAAATTTTAAATACCATCCCTTGGGGGTGAAATCGAATATTTCAGAAAAGGTGCACCACAAAAATATAAAACCTGCGCCGTTAATTAAGGTTTCTACAAAGACTAATTTAGCGTATAATAATAAATTTTAAATACCATCCCTTGGAGGTAAAATTTAATACTTCAAAAATTGTGAACCACAAAAATATAAAACCTGTGCCGTTAGTTAAGGTTTCTACAAATACTAATTTAGCGGATAATAATAATTTTTAAAAACCACTCCTTGAGGATGAAATCTAATATTTTATCCTCAAGGAATGGATTTTAAATAATGCATCGCAAAAATATGAAACCTGTACTGCTAGTTATAACTTGTAGAAAGACTAATTAAGCGTATAATAACAATTTTTAAAAATAAAAAAATTATCCCGAAAAATAATTTACTAATATTTTTCCCAAAATATAATGTACAGAAAGTACATAAAATTTGACAAAAAGATGTAAAATCCCTCTAAAAAAACCTTGCGAAAGTAAAAAAAATACACTAAGTACATAAGTACATAAAAAAAATTTCGCTTTGTATGCAACAAAACGTTTAATTAAAAAATGTTCCTAAAAATAATTTACAAAAATTTTCCCCACAAAATTAATTTGTAGAAAAGATATAACATTTTACAAAAAGATGTGATATCCCTCTAAAAAAACTTACAAATGTTAAAAAAATACGCCAAGTACATAAAAAATAATCTTACCTTATATGCAACAAAATGTTTAATGAAAAAAGTCTTTAAAAATAATTTATAATAATTTTCCTTTACAAAATTACATTTTTCAAGAAAAAACAAAACCTTAACAAATAATTATCATAAAAAAAGATAAAAAAATGAAATATCAAAATTAAATAGGAAATCAATAATTACTATTAGCCAAGTACTTAAGAGCAATTTGTAAATTTGATATAATATTTGCCATGAAATCAATTTTACATTATAGAAATATTATACATAAATTCTCCCTAAAAAATTAAAACGCATTTATTCAGAGAAACTTGATTTAAAATATTTAAAATCAACATTAAATTAGAATTAGGATTCTTTTCATTCCTAAAACATTTTTTATATAATGTATATAATTAAAAAAAATGTTGTACGTAAGTTTTAAGTCGCACAATCTTTAAATCGAAATAAGTTACGAAAACTTGGCATGTCCGGATCGTAATCAAGCAGATTTAATATTTAATTGCATAATGTCTAAGATTTAACATTTTACTGGAGATATATTCGTTTATAATGTAAACGATTGAATCTGAATCATTTTTTTCTACAATCAAAATTTAAAAAGTTATAAGGGTTGAACTTTTAAAATGGAACATCCTATATATACATATACATATATATATATATGATAGTCCTGAAAGTAATCATTTTGTATATAAAATAATGAAAATCTTAAAAGTAAACTTGTGCCAAAAGTAATAAAAATATACAAAATTTTGTCCTTATAGTAACTGATATGCATATATACGCGTACATATACATATATGAATAAATATAAAAAAGAAAGAAAGCATAGATTTTATATATCTTAATTTTTTTTCGATGTCCAAGTGCAAAAGTTAAAACAAATTAAACATTACTGATATGCATATTGATATGCATATGATTTTTTTGACAAAGAGGAGAGGAATTTATTTTTTATTATAACAATGCGATTGAACATAATCACTTATATGAAGCAATTTTTAAAGTAACTAGCACGAATTGGCTAATTAGAGAGCCCTGTGTTTAACTGGTTAATAGATAATATGTCCAATTGAACGTAATCCACTAAGTAAGTTCCTAAAGTAATCCTTGCTTATATACCTTTATTTTGGGGACAGTCCTCAAAGTAAACATTTGTCCCCAAAGTAATCAGAATATATAAGATTTTGTCCTTGAAGTAACTGATCTGCATATATATATATATATATATATATACATATATAGTATATTATATACATATAAAAATATATATATACTATATATAGTATATTATATATATATTATATTACATATATAGTATATTATATATATAAAAAAATATATATATATATATATATACTATATATATTCACAAGACCTTTAAATGCAGAGAGATAGAGCGAGAGAGAGTGTCCGTAACAATAAAGGAGAAAGTGCGAGAAAAGTCCAGATGGCGATACTGTTTACTCGTTAACTTCGCGCATGTGCACTCCATTTTGGACTTCATAAATTTTAGGGAGTTGCGCTACTAGATATACTGTTGTACTAATTTGCATTTCTGTAATATCTTACAGAGATTGAGTGTTATTATATGTGTGAGATTGCGAGAATGAACCGGGGAGTGAGCACGGCACGAAAGAAATTGAAGAATACTCTCGTTAAGTCTATATATATAAACAACGTTTATATTCACTTCACGATTAACGATTACAGTTTGTATAAATCACAATTTTTAGCTAGCGGACAATAAAACAGAAGTTAATTAGAAGAAGAAATATTCACAATACGCCCAGCCACGTTTTTATGTTCCGCGAGCAACGGCGATATTTAAGATTTTCCGCGAGCAACGGATAAACTACGAATTGAAAAAGCGAAATGACTGCGTCGACAACCTTTTATTAAAAGCGAGCGAGAACGTCGATCGCGTCAAATTTATATACGAGCCCTTCTCGAAAAATCCAGATCTCTCATGAACTCGATGTTATTAATATAGTGTTTAAATTTATCGATCTAACGGGCTGTTGTGTTGTTGTGAGATCTTTCGAGAAGGACGCGCTGTTTTTGAATTTACGTTTACAAATTAATGTATCGATATCGGCTGCCAAGGGCGCCGAATGAGCTATCGGGGCCCTTGACTTTCTCATTTAGTGAATGAGAATTTTCTGAATTTTATTCTTCTTGGTTCGACTAGTTTCGAACATTATAGAATAGCGTTTTGGTTACAGTTTTACATTTTTCGAGGTTATAGAACTTACAGAGCGAAAATCTTCTTACAGAATAAATTAGTTAACTATTACATTGTGAGAAATAAGAAAATCACTGTGTCAAGATTCCATCAAGTCAATCTCCATCAAATAGAGAAAGAAAAGAGAAAAATTTAACATGCAGTCTATAAATAAAAATCAAAAAAGAAGTAATATTGAAAATGTAAATGTGCAATATATATATATATATATATATTTGCTATTATTTGCTTACTAATATTTGCTATTTTACTAATGCATTAATCTATTATGTGTATATATATAGATCAATAATTATGCAATTATAAAAATTCGTCTTATATCAAAATATATATTTATAGATTGTTTCTGAAATATATGTAAACAATATGAAATATATGTATACAATGAAATATATGTAAACAATATGAAATATATGTATACAATGTGGACCTGTACCACCAAAAAATCCACCAGTTCAGTCAAAAAACGACATTGATATAGTTCTTGCAAAATTCTTTTTTGGATGCAATATACCATTTAAAGAGTTATTGAGTCAATACATTTTAAAAATTTAATAGCTGCACTTATCACGTTTGGTTGATCTAAAATAAAGGTTAGGTAATGTATGATACGTACACATATGTATGAAACTAAGGCACGTATCATATTTAGTATAATACGTAGGATACCTATGTATGATTCATAAGGTATGATACGTTCCCAACCCTGTAATATGTTGTCAGCCGAACTCGTACATAGTTTTCGAGAAATACAAGAAGAAGTACGAGACTTATGCGAACAGGTGCAAAACGTACATGTTAAACAAAGTAACTTTAACGAGCCACGAGCAAATATAAACAATGTCCCACACGACGTGATGTACGGACTGAACGCAATATTAGGAACAGACGTAGCGTAGCTCCGCACTATCTACCATTAAAAGAAGCGCGATCAATGATTCCCGAATTTGACGGATCATCGCGACAAAAATTGCAAGAATTTTTAAATGCATGTACATATGCGTTACAAAATATTAATCCCGCAGACGAGGAATCATTAATGCAAGCAATCTTGTATACTAAATTGAAGGGTAAAATCATGCAAGACTTCGAGACGCGAAATATACAAACATACAAAGATCTAAAACAACAGCTTCAAACGTGTTATCAAGCAAAACAAAGCACAACTCACTTACAAATAGAGTTCAACTCGCTAAAACAAAAATCAAGTGAAACCGCACACGCATTCGGACAATGAGTCGATATACTGGCCATGAACTTATATGAGTCTATGATGGAAGGAGAGGAATGATCTCCTTCATTCAAACAAGCGATACAAGAAACAATTAAAAAACAAGCTCTAATAAACTTTCAAATCGGATTACGCGATGAATTAAAAATTCTCGTGCGATCACAACGATATACTACGTTCCAAGAAGCGATAAATAGTGCGAGCGAGGAGAAGCTCATCGGACCGTCTGTTACACGAGCATCCGGCTTTTCTAATAAAAATTAATTTGACGCTAAACACACGTGATCAACGCGAAATACAAACATACAATGTTACAAATGCGGAAAATATGGACACTACGGACGCGAATATCGTAGCAGTAAATATACACTACCAAAACCGGAAAAATCTACGCGAATAAATAAATTTTGCAAATATTGCAAAAAATTCGGACACAGCCGCGACGAATGCTGGAACTTAAATGGACGACCAAAAATTAATATCAAAAATAACAATAAACAAAATAATAAAAGCAATTATAAAGATAACACGCGTGAGCAAAAGACTTCGCATCGACAGCGAAAAAAGAGCACCGACTCTACAAACAATAGCGATGAGGAGCAGGAGGAAAAGAAGAAACAACCGCGACCTGCCCTAGAATATCGCGTAACGCATGTTAAAAATATGCATGCACCATCGAAGGATAAATTATTACAAGTTACACTACCGATTCGCAAAGTAAAAAAGGATAAAATAAACATGTTATACGATTCCGGATCGACAATTTCCTTAATAAAATTAAAACATTTAAAAGACGACACATTAATATATGAAAAGAAAATAGCACTGATAGGAATAAGCGGACATAAAATATATACATTAGGCAAAATGTACACACAATAACACTCAATAAACACAAAATTAAGCATGCCTTTTATGTAATAAAGGACGATACCGCCATAGAACATGAAGGAGTCCTAGGAATAGACTTTCTTAAAAAACAAGCTGCTAAATGCGATTATGAAACTAACGAAATAAAAATAAAAGACAACACATTAAAACTCCACTCTTGCAACAAAATAATTTTAAACCCGCGTAGCGAGACAATAATAAAAGCTGCGACTAATCGAAATCGGATAGGGATCCAAACAGAAGAAACCACACCAGGAGTTTATAAGTTGTCTGGTAGAACCAAAAAATTTTTCATGCGTGAGTATCATAAATACGACCGATAAAACCATCGCGTTAGCAACCCCCATTGTCACATTAGAGGACATGGAAGATAAAACTAACAACCGAAATAAATACAATAAAATCGGGGACGAAGAGTAAAATCAACACTCCGCGAGCCCAGCGTATTTGACAACCATTGCGAACTCAGCATCTAAATAAAGAAGAGGAGCAACACTTAAAAAAATTTGCGAAGAATTTAGTGATATATTCTTTTTAGAAGGAGAACCACTGACATGCGCGACGGTCGAGCATAAGATAAGTACGCCTGCCGACATCGCGCCTGTCAACGTGAAACCGTACCGGTTATCCCAGAAGCATAAGGCGGAAGTAAATAAACAAATCCAAGAAATGCTAAAAAACGAAATTATTCGAATTAGCACAAGTCAATGGAACGCATTGCTATTAGTTACCGAAAAAAGCAGACGCATTTGGAAAACCAAGGCTCCGAGTAGTGATAGATTTTCGGAAGCTAAATGAATTAACTATAGGCGAATCATTTCCATTGCCTAATATAACCGATATCTTAGATCAACTGGGAAACGCGAAATATTTCATCACATTAGATTTAGCGTCAGGATATCACCAAATCCCAATGTCTAAAAGGGATAAAAATAAAACAGCTTTCTCAACTTCCTACGGTCATTACGAATTTAATCGAATGCCGTTCGGATTAAAAAACGCCAGCAACGTTCCAACGACTAATGAATTCGGTTTTAACAGGAATACAAGGACTTAAATGTCTGGTCTACCTCGACGACATTGTAATATGCGGATCGAGCTTAGAAGACCATAATAAACGTCTAAAAGAAGTACTACAAAGGCTGCGAAAAACTAATTTAAAATTGCAGCTGGAAAAATGCGAATTTCTACGCAAAGAAGTAATCTATTTAGGGCATATTATTTCCGAAAACGGAATATCACCAGACCCGTCAAAATTAACGGCGATAAAAGAATTTCCAACGCCGAAAAAGGTAAAAAATATTCAATCCTTCATAGGACTTGCAGGATACTACAGGAAAATTATTGAAGATTTTTCAAAAATAGCCAAACCGTTAACAAAATTAACAAAGAAATCGGAGAAGTTCGAATGGACAACGGAACAGCAAGCAGCATTTGAATTATTAAAAGAAAAATTGATGATTACACCAGTGTTAAAATATCCCGACTTTACAGAAGAATTTATTGTGACCACTGATGCCTCCGACTATGCGATCGGAGCAGTGCTATCACGAGGAAAGGTAGGCAACGACCGACCGATTGCTTACGCTAGCAGAATACTGACTAAAGCGGAGCAAAATTACAGCACAATCGAAAAGGAATTATTAGCAATTGTATGGGCTGTAAAACATTTTAAACCATACGTATATGGTATAAAATTTAAAATTGTCACTGATCACAAACCAATAATATGGCTATTTAACGTTAATGACCCCGGCTCAAGATTAATCCGGTGGAGATTAAAACTTGAAGAATACGATTACAAAATCATACATAAGGCCGGATGAGCGAACGCGAATGCCGACGCCTTAAATCGCAACACGATACCCTCAAAGGAAAATAATAACGAAATCTTAATAATAGAAGAAGAAGAAGAAGAAGAAGACGAAGCAAACAGTGAACAAGCGAAAACATATACGGAAGAGGAGAAGAAACAAATACTCTCTGAATATGATGCACCTACAGGAGGGCATCAAGGAATAGAACGGACAATAAAAAGAATCCGACTTCAACATAACTGGAAAGGCTTGACGAAAGACGTCGAACAATATATTGCAAGATGCGAATCTTGTCAAAAAGATTCGCAGATTGAGATATTGTCGATGGCTTCTTAATGTGAGTGAGGAAAATTATTATTTTTCTAAATACGTTCTGTTTTCGGACGAATGTATTTTCCATAATAATGGCAACGTCAACCGCCATAATTCATATTATTGGGTCACCGAGAATCCTCACTGGATGTAGCAAGCGCATACGCAAGTCAGGTGGTCAATGAACATTTGGGCGGGTACTCATGAAGACCGTATCATTTCCTGGTCATTGATGGTAAGGTCGATGGTGACGGATACCGAAGATTTCTCAACAATGAACTTGTTGATTTGTTGGATGATGTGCCACTGGAATTACATGCTAACATGTGGTTTCAGCAGGATGGCCATCCTGCACATACCGCCATGGCAATAAGAAAATTATTAAATGAGAAATTCGGTAACCGTTAGATCAGCTATCGCGTTCACCAGACCTCACACCGCTAGACTTTTTTCTGTGGGGTCATCTTAAGCAGCAAGTTTATGCAACGCAACCTGCTAACGCTCAAGATCTGAAGGATCGAATCGTACGCGCTTGCTGTGCAATAAATCCACAGATTTTGCGCCGGGTGCGTTACACAATCTTGAAAAGGGCAATATTTTGTGAGAGGATGGAGGGGGATCACTTTGAATCTGTGCTGAAATAAAACTATGATAAATTAATGCTATGTTGCGCACAATCATATGTTGATGTAAGTCTTCATCTGCTCTTACGCAATTTGAAATTAATATATCTGTATGAGCTCTACATATTATAAAAAAATAGGTCTTAAAATATATGTGGTACAATATGGCTCTAGGCAAAAGTCCACTTTAAAAAACATAATGCGCCATTGGTGGTACCTCAAAGGTGGTGTGGAAGTCCACTGTTATTATTATTAATTTTCTAAGTTATAACTTTTACATTCTTAATATCTACAGCAGAATATTTATTGTAGAATTACGCATTTTTTTATAAAAAAAGTATACTTTTACCAATCCAACTCATTTTACACGTTAAAATGTTCTGTGTAAAAATGAAAAAAATTGGCCTCAAATTCTATATATTAAAAAACCATTATTTAAGAAAAATCGTATTAAAAAATACACGAATGCAAAAGATATCTGTTCTTACGCGGCAGATACATTTCACAATAATAAGGAATCGCGTTATTATAAAAAATCGTGTAGAAAGAAAAATATGTACATAAAAGAGTTAAATATATTAGAAAAATATGCATAGAATATGTATATTATTTGATTCATATTATTTAACTCAGTTGTACGTTGCACGACCGATCCAAGCAGCTGTAATCTATGAATCATTCAATTGATTATAGTTGCAGTAGATAATTGATCTCTGATGGTAAAAGGTTGATACAACCATTATGATCCATCATGTGTGTATATATATATATATATATATATATATAATGTATTATAATATATTATTATAAATATATTACTGTGGCAGCTACGATCCATTACACATTCAGCGCCTACTGCACCCTACGTCGTACACACGCTACGCATACGGCGGTGCGAGCCATAAGGCAATTCAGTTCGAGGCGAACCGACAGATGGCAGCAGGGGCAAATCATTTCGCGTAAGAGAATTCGGGCAGTCTCCGTATATAAGACCGCAACAGATTGAAGACTGGAAGTGATCGGCTCCTAATAAACATACTAATAAAAGCTAAAACTTCATGGTATTGAATCCAGATGGTAAAATAGTAAAAAAATATCCGGCATATTGGTTATGGGATGAAATGATGGAGGAAGAGAATTTGGAGCAGGAGGTCGAAGAAGAGGAGATGGAGAAGGAAGAAGAGATGAAGGATGAGGAGGTGGAAGAACATGGGGATGTTGTTCTCGGCTTTCCGCCAAGATCCCCTTCGTGTTCTCCACCCTCCATTCCATCATCTACTCCTTCCTCTTCCAGGGATCTGGAAAGAGAAGAGGTTGCCTCAATTGGCTCATTGCAGTCAGACGAGGAAGAGGACTAACAATAGCGGTTGCATTATTTTGTTCCGCATTTTGTCCGTCCACTTGTACAATATGATTGAAAATAAATTGTAATTTTATAATTCTACGTGTTATATCACGTAGAATTCATGTATCCGCATGTAAAATGAAAAAAATAAAATTAAAAGCATTAAGACTTTCAAAAGCGCGTATAAGACGCATAAGACGCTCACGCGTCCTTACCTCCACGCGGTGAAAGTGAACGGCAACGTCGAGAATTCAAATGGATTTATCGACGGCTAACGAGGCTTTGACTTATCACACAAATTGGATTGGGTTTTGACCGGACAGTGAATGACGAGAGAAAGTATGTGCGTGTTTTAAGTTCATTCAGCTTCGCTTACTTTGAATTAAACCATTATGGGACCATTCTTTTACTATCAATTTACGAAAAATTAAAAAATTAATAAATATTTTGCAAAATTTTTTACTATCTTACTGTCTTTTCTACTATCTTACTGACTCAATATTTTACTTTTCACTACGAGCCCCACAATGTATACAGCTATGACTCGTCCGACTCTTGCACAAGAGATTACAGCTTAACGTGTATCATGTTATCATTTGATCATAATACTCAATGTATGAAAAATATAAATAAGAAAATCATGAATCAAGATGCAGATGCAGAATATTATGCATTTAATATTATGCGTAATATATAATGCTTTATTATGTATTACTTGGTTTTATGTTATAATTTTATTTTTTCATATCTAAATAAATAATATCTTAATGTTGTTATAATGTACCTATAAAACTTAATACATTGATTAAACGTGGAAAAGATAGATTGCCTATTAATAGCAGGACTGAAGTCGTTTATAAATTTGACTGTAAACATTGTAATACGTCATATATATGGCCAAACGAAAAAACATACTCCTGTGAACTTGACACACCATACTTAAAAATCTGTAATTTTTTTTAGAGTTCTGATATCCTTTTGAATAGTTCTAAAGTTCTATATATAGATTTGAAATAGTTCTGATGATTAAACATAAAAAAATCGAATTTGAAAATATGGTGTGCCAAGTTCACGCAGCGCACCAAATCATGAAAATCAATTATTTCTTTAGAATTCTAATTAGTTTGACAATAGTTCTACAGTTCTATATTAAATATATCAATAGTTCTAGCAATTATAAGCAAAAAATCGATTTTGGAAAATTTAGTGCCCAAATTGTAATTTGTAAAAAATTTTTTTATAAGTTCCAGCCAATCTGATCAGAGTTCTGGGCAGCGTTCCTTGAGTTCTATAAAAAAGTCTTATGACTTTTTCCTGTAAAATGATTATTTTTCAAATTAACGGCATTTATAATATATGTATAAAATCAACTTTTATTGACAAAAATTTTTTTCTAGAGTTCCAACTGATTTAATAAGAGTTCTGCGTAGCGTTCATAGTTCTACAAAAAACTCTTACGACATTTCCCCGTAAAATCATTCTTTTTCAAGGTAACGTCATTTTTAACTTACAAAGTGGACTTTTATCGGCAGAAATTTATTTTGCGAGTTCCAGCTGATTTAATAAGAGTTCTGCGTAGCGTTCCCATAGTTCTACAAAAAAGTCTTACGACATTTCCCCGTAAAATCATTATTTTTCAAGGTAACGTCATTTTTAACTTACAAAGTCGACTTTTATCGGCAAAAATTTATTTTGCGAGTTCCAGCTGATTAAATAAGAGTTCTGCGTAGCGTTCCCATAGTTCTACAAAAAAGTCTTACGACATTTCCCCGTATAATTATTTTGCTGTTTGTTTTTCTACAGGTTGATTGGCTAGTTGTGCGTTATTTTCTTTTTGTTTTTCCATTAATAGTTTCTGTAATTTTTCAATTTCTGCTTTCAATACCTCATTGTCTTGTAAAGCAATGTCTAAATCTGTTAACGAGTCTTCCCTCATGTCTACTTCGTTGATCTTATTTTCTGTAAAAAGAGTTATTCTGTCAAATTGGATGTTTACAAAGTAGTATATGTATACTTTAAAAGTTATAGATTAGATATTATAGAAATATCAAGATAAGATTTAGAACTTAGTATAAATGTTATATTGCATGTGAGAAAAGTATTGCATAAAAAAGAAAATATTAAAAATATTAAAAATATTTTAAATTCTTTTTTTGCTTTCTTCTAAGAGTCGTTAATTACAAGTTTTACAGTATTAATAATCATAATCAAACGGGACAAAAAAAAGATACAAAAAATATATGCAAACAATAAAGATATGACTGTTGTATAATATTTAACTAAGGTAAATGTTACATACATCGTACATGTAACGTATTTGTATCGTATTTGTAACTTCTCATAGATGTAACAAACTTTTGTTACATTGTAGTTATATTCCACATAGCACAGTGATTCATCGGTACCATAAATGTCGAGAGTCTTTGATATCGGTAAATCATTGTGTTATATAGGATATAACTACAATGTAAATATTATATTTATGAGTGGGAAATTATAAATATACATTACATGTAATATAATAGACAAGTATCTGTTCACGTTAATTACGTTATATATCAGTCATATATCTGCTGTTTGCTGGATGGTAATTTGAAATTTATATAAAGATTTTAACTTTATAAATAAATAAATACTTACGCTGATTTGCTGTCATTATATCTCGTCTTCAGTAATCTCTTCTTTATTAAAAATCAGTACAAATTTTAGTACGTAGTTTTATGCAATGTGATGACGCAGTGTGATGACGCAGTGTAATGACGCAGTTTTTCACGTTCTGATGATGCAGTTAGCATATACAAATTACCAACCGTATCATAACCAAATTTTTATATCAGCACTAGTTACCAACTTAGATTATCGAATCTCAGTGTAGGATGCACCACGTATGTCACTAATATTGCAAAGCTAGTAGCACAGTTTTCCGTCGAACAAATTAATCGCAAGATAGAAGGCGAAATAGTGTGTCATTTTTTCTCTATTGAACAAAGACAGAACATAGAAGATAGAATGATGCATTGTATCACCCTCTACGTTGCTTGCTGGAAAGCCTAACTTACACATACACAACAGTAGAAATGTGAGTTAGTCTTATAATTAACTTGTTCGTTGGAAGATTGCGCTAGCTCTGCGATACTAGCGACATACGTGATTAACTGCACAGTATAACCATTTTGTTGTGCAAATCCACTCTCCCCCCCAGCAACTTATTTTTGTGACTGCCCCCCTTTTTTTTTTTTGTGTTGGTGGGGGTGGGGTGCTTCCCCGCACGCAATGTAGAGGGCGATACAATACATCACTCTGATAATGTAACAAAGGCTAATCTTTTGTAAAGTGTGATGGTAATACTATTTAACAATAAGTGCGTATTTAGTAAAAAGCAGGCAATTTTCTTCTAGTAAATAATCAAATAATCACTGCATATCAAAATAATATTTATTTATTATAAATAAATCAGTGCATATGTTCTTAAATCATTGCAAAATATACAGATATATGACTGTTTTATAAGATGTAACTAACGTGCACGTTACGTGTAACACACAGTGGGAAATTCCCACTTATATATGTAGAAAAAAACATGTCACATTAGTTATATTCCACATTGCAATGATTCGTTAATATTAATGGCAATAGCAGTTATATATCTATGTTTGCTGGGATACATTGTATACATATACATGCATCTTTATGAATAGCATGATTAGAAAATAACAAGAATTATATATAAGAAATACTTATGAAATATATTGTTTATTTAGTTAAAATGTTAAAATTTAGTGAATATACTTACAATTAAATATACCTATTACAATTCTTACTATTTTCCAGTGAATCATAATTTATTTGTAAAAATGCATGTACAATATGACTTTTGCATATGCATTAATGATTTAAGAGCATATGATAGAGTTTAAAATTATTAATCTAATTTAAATGTTACAGGAAAACACTTTGTTTATATAAAGAAGTATAGCTATAAAGAAGTATAACTGTACACTATACGTACTTCTTTTGTAAAATATTTGTGAGCTCAACATTGAATTGTCAATCAGGTAATTACTTACGTGTGCAATGTAACTCATGTAATACATAGCGAATACCTTGATTCATTGAAACATTACAAGAATTATATGTAGAAAATATTTGTGAAATATATTGTTCGTTTAATTAATACAAATTTGTAAAAAGTGTATGTGTGTGTATGTGTGTATGTGTATACATACACACACACACATATACACTTTTTACTAATTTTGTTATCCAATGAATCAAATTACTTGTAAAAATGCATGAACTAAACGAGTTATCTTGTTAAAAATAAATATATATTATTTTGTTAAAACAAAAAAATTATATTTAAGTAAATTATCAATATTAATTCTAATTTTTATAGATATTATAAGTGTGAAAAACGATTCAAGTAAATAAATAACGATTCAAGGTAAGCAAATAACTTAAATTTTGATTTAAATTAAATTTTAATTTAAACTTTTTAAAAAATATTTTATTAATATTTTAAATTAATTTAATTTTATTTTTATTTTACTTTGTTTTTATTTTATTTAATTAATTAATTTTTTATTTATATAATTAAAAATTTTTTATTTATATATTTATACAAGGCTGCTGTGCGCCTGAAAAAAGCGGCTGCTGTGCGCCGATACAAGGCTGCTGTGCGCCTGAAAAAAGCGGCTGCTGTGCGCCAATCTATATTGTTTTACATTTTTTTATATAACATAATAGAAGCAACAAAAATGTATGATAAAGATATATTATTAAAAACCTTAACAAATCCATCTTTTCGGACAATCGATTTAAACGGGAAGGTTTTACCTCCACGTGATGCAGTTTATGTTAAAATTTCAGATGAAATGAAAAATCAGGGGAGCAACATTATCCCGAAACATGTGTATACTATATTAAATAATAATCGAGGAATCTTCCTGTCAGAAGTTTTACGCGTTTATAATATTGACGATAGCAAAAGACGAATTGTACAACAGAATGAGTCAAGTGATGTTATTCATACTGACAATGAGTTACAAACTGAATAGAAGATATCTATATCATACAAAATAATAGTATCTTCTGAAAAATGGAAAGAAATGAAACCTGAAACCTGAATCTCTTGTTTACGGCGATAAACAATACGTTACGCTGAAAAGACGTGTATGGACACATATTATAGCCGAAAAAATTTATTCTCAAACTGATATTCCATGTGCCATTACGTTCAAATGTGGTAGAATTTATAAACATTCATCTGCACATTGCTATATGCGCATTAAAGGATGTTGTAACGAATGCGGTGCTAAAATAGATGGTAAATTATTCTCAAAACCGGTTGCAGATAGAGATTGTATTTTTGATTTCTTATTAACAGATTTGGATACAAAAATTATCCACAAAAAAAAAAGACTTTTGGCGGGATACTTACGCCAGAAAGTTGCTGCTCATCTAGTTGATGCTAATAAATCTGCATCGGTTTGGCGAGCTGAACAAGCAAAATTGCTAATGAAATTTGGTGATAAAGTACCTCCAAATATACCACATGAACATGTTCTACGCAAAGCGAAACAATAGGAAATAGACAAATGTCTTGGTTTAAAAAGTATCCAATTATTAACTTAAGCGTTGCCAAATATGAAGAACAGATTGGTTCAATACATGCAATAGGAATGGATCCTTTCTATTGCATGTATTGGTTAAAGGAACAATTAGAAATATACAAATTAGGACACCGTTCTTTGGATAGTTACATGATAGTCAATACTACGGGTAGTGTGTGTAAAAAATTAATTGTGTATGGCGACATAACATCTCCTCATATCTTTTTATATCAATGTGTTCTTGCATTCGAGGATAGTAGTAATCCAAGTATACCAGTTTTCCAAATGGTGTCTTCGAAGCAAGACGCATCGTTAATTACATATTTTTTTTCTGAAATTATAAGATCAGGTGTTCGTATTCCACGAATTGCAACATCTGATTTTGGTAGAGCTATCTTAGTTGCTCTAGCGAGAGCATTTGCGAACTGTGCCGATCTAAAACATTATTTGCAAATATGTTTTGAAATTTGTTTTACAGAAGTAGACTTATCACCTGAGAGCTGGAATACAAGAGTGCCAACATGTTTTTTACGACTTGATATTAGTCATCTAATAGCAATGGTCGCAAAATGGGACTGTTTACGTAAGAAACCAATAAAAGTTCGCCAATTTTATATCAGGTCTATTGCTCAAATATACCAAATGTCTGATGTGCAAGATATTACTTATCTATTAAAATGTATTTTGATAGTAGCTTTAAGTCAAGAAATTGGCGTCAATGATTCGAACGATCCAGTACCTTCAGAATTATGTTTGCGACATGTTAATCGTATTATTAAACAAGGAGTGCTTGTTAGTAATGTACCGGAGATTGATGACGAACTAGAGAAAGATGACTACGAAACAATTTCAGAATTTGACGATGGATATCTTGTTGGAAAACATGGTCTCACAGAATATTCACCACTGCTCAAGAATTAGCAGAACAATCTGTTGATGGTAATGTACTCAATGCCTTATACAATCAAACTGCTGCATCTAAATTAAAAGATTTAATCACATGTTTGTACCTTTGTGGACTGGTATAATGCGTCCACATTTCAAAATAGGCGATACAGTGGCTAAATCGTCGCCAGTTGAAGGGGCATTTTCTAATTTAAAAAACGTAATTTTCAAAGGTAAGTTACCAATGAGAGTGGATAAGTTTATAATTCAACATCTTAATTATCTCGATGGAAAAAATTAAAATTAGCATATACCGAGCACAATAAAATTAAGAATATAATCTCAAATCCTGAAATTACAAAATCACAATCAGATTCCATAGTTAAATCTATATCTATTGAAGAAAAAACGCAAAGTTCAACATACACGTCTAACAAAACATCACTCAGTACAACGACAGAAGATGATGTACAAGTTACAGTAAATGATATTACAGAACAACTTTCATTAAATGAAATAGAAAAAAATGTATCTTGGATTAATAATAAAGTTAAAATAACTAAAACATCTACATCATCTACCATTTCTCTATCGCTTTTTAGAAAAAATTCGAAATTAAGCAGTAACCCTCTTTCATCCGAATTAGAATCAATTGCACATTATGCAAAAACCTCCACTCCATTAAAAGAAGAGCCACAAAAGGAAAAAAATACGACATTTGTTGTGTCTTATGAAAGTGAAAATGCACTAAATAATAAAGAAAACTGGCGGGGAGAAGGTAAAACCGATGCAAATAAACGAAAAAGAAAAATTGACACAAATAATGAAAAACAGTGAAAGAAACTTAATTATTTAGATGCCTGCCCCGATTGGGACTTTTTGCCGAGCAGCACTGCAGTAGGTATACCTCTGATTTCTAATGGGAATCTATGTAAACCAGTGCATTGCGATGGGATTAAAATTATTGTAAGGGACATATGTGCTTTTGACTCGTTATTACAAGTTATAATGAGTGCAATAGCAACAAATCCTTCTTATAAAGAAGCAATCCATGCAATTGACAACAAAATTATAAAATTAGCTGAAAGACTTTTAACGGATGGCAAGGTAACGGCAGCAACTAGAATTGAGAGAACTCGAATTTTACGAAATGTTCCAATCTTTCAAAAATCGCAATATACATGACAATTGGAAACTGTAAATGCAAACTGCAATGCTGCTCATCTTGCGGAATACATTTTCCATCCGAGTTATACAAGATCCCTTTCCTGCGATACCTGTAAAACAACAAGCGAACGTAATTTTACGTTTTTGAACATCAACGTTAATATAATCTTCCAAAACGGACATGTGCAAGACGCAATAAATAATGCGATTAATACAAATTATATTTGTAAAAATTGTAAAAAAGTGCAAGATTATAATATAATATATGGCCCTCATGTTCTTATTGATATGAGCATTTTGACAGATTTAAATTATATTCAATCATCAAAGTTGCCCTTAGGTCATATGAAGCTTAATGCAATAAGTAAACGCATTGAAGTTGGGAGTAAATTTTATAATTTAATTGGGGTAATTAGATACATTGGACACACTGGAAGAAACGGGCACTATACAGGGATTGAATACACAGGTTTGAAGTGGTATGAATACGATGACTTAGTGCATAAACGAAAACCCCTACAATCCACTTTCGAAATAATTCCACATGTTCTTATTTACAGACAATAGAACTAATAATATAAACACATAATATTTACTATAATATAATGATAGAAGAAAACAATGTAAAACTATACAACAAAAAATATAAAAAATAGATTCTAAAAACAAAAGGTTATTAAACATATTAGAAAGAATTAAAAACCTAAACAACAAGAAAAATTAATAAACAAAACATAGAACCAATCTCCTAGAACACGTCCTCGTCGTGGTTCTGATATCGCTAAGTGTGGGGATTAAGATGCTACTCAAAATTTTGAAATAGAATAGTGGAATTGTGAGCAAATCAAAAGAGTAAAAATCTATAATAAAAAAATATATTCTAGACTAATGTTTTATTGAAAAAAGGAAAAAACAATATTATAATAGTAATAATAACAAAATTTAATTACAACGAATACATATGAACTATGCGTTACTAATAGTATCACCAATTTGTATCATCTCGAATAAACTCCAATATTTGAAAAATAATTTTACGGAGAAATGTCGTAAGACTTTTTTGTAGAACTATGGGAACGCTATGCAGAACTCTTATTAAATCAGCTGAAACTCGCAAAATAAATTTCTGCCGATAAAAGTCGACTTTGTAAGTTAAAAATAACGTTACTTTAAAAAATATTAATTTTACGGAGAAATGTCGTAAGACTTTTTTGTAGAACTATGGGAACGCTACGCAGAACTCTTATTAAATTAGCTGGAACTCGCAAAATAAATTTCTGCCGATAAAAGTCGACTTTGTAAGTTAAAAATGACGTTACCTTGAAAAATAATGATTTTACGGGGAAATGTCGTAAGACTTTTTTGTAGAACTATGGGAACGCTACGCAGAACTCTTATTAAATCAGTTGGAACTCTAAAAAAAAATTTTTGTCAATAAAAGTTGATTTTGTACATATATTTATAAATGTCGTTAATTTGAAAAATAATCATTTTACAGGAAAAAGTCATAAGACTTTTTTATAGAACTCAAGGAACGCTGCCCAGAACTCTGATCAGATTGGCTGGAACTTATAAAAAAATTTTTTACAAATTACAATTTGGGCACTAAATTTTCAAAAATCGATTTTTTGCTTTTAATTGCTAGAACTATTGATATATTTAATATAGAACTGTAGAACTATTGCCAAACTAACTAGAACTCAAAAAAAAATTTTTTTTTTTGTTTTGGTGCGCTGCGTGAACTTGGCACACCATATTTTCAAATTCGATTTTTTTTATGTTTAATCATTAGAACTATTTTAAATCTATATGTAGAACTCTAGAACTATTCAAAAGGATACCAGAACTCTAAAAAAAATTACAAATTTTTAAGTATGGTGTGCCAAGTTCACAGGAGTCAAAATTTTGTATATTTTTATTACTTTTGGCACAAGTTTACTTTTAAGATTTTCATTATTTTATATACAAAATGATTACTTTCAGGACTATCATATATATATGTATATGTATATACAGGGTATCCCATTTTAAAAGTTCAACCCTTATAACTTTTTAAATTTTGATTGTAGAAAAAAATGATTCAGATTCAATCGTTTACATTATAAACGAATATATCTCCAGTAAAATGTTAAATCTTAGACATTATGCAATTAAATATTAAATCTGCTTGATTACGATCCGGACATGCCAAGTTTTCGTAACTTATTTCGATTTAAAGATTGTGCGACTTAAAACTTGCGTATAATAATTTTTTTTTAATTATATACATTATATAAAAAATGTTTTAGGAATGAAAAGAATCCTAATTCTAATTTAGTGTTGATTTTAAATATTTTAAATCAAGTTTCTCTGAATAAATGCGTTTTAATTTTTTAGGGAGAATTTATGTAATATTTCTACAATGTAAAATTGATTTCATGGCAAATATTATATCAAATTTACAAATTGCTCTTAAGTACTTGGTTAATAGTAATTATTGATTTGCTATTTAATTTTATATTTCATTTTTTTATCTTTTTTTATGATAATTATTTGTTAAGGTTTTGTTTTTTTCTTGAAAAATATAATTTTGTAAAGGAAAATTATTATAAATTATTTTTAAAGACTTTTTTCATTAAATATTTTGTTGCATATAAGATAAGATTATTTTTTATATACTTGACGTATTTTTTTAACATTTGTAAATTTTTTTAGAGGGATATCACATCTTTTTATAAAATGTTATATCTTTTCTACAAATTAATTTTGTGGGGAAAATTTTTGTAAATTATTTTTAGGGACATTTTTTAATTAAACGTTTTGTTGCATACAAAGCGAAATATTTTTTATGTACTTAGTGTATTTTTTTTATCTTCGCAAGGTTTTTTAGAGGGATTTCACATCTTTTTGTCAAATTTTATGTATTTTCTGTACATGTATTTTATGTATTTTTTGGGAAAAATATTAGTAAATTATTTTTCGGAATAATTTTTTTATTTTAAAAATTTTATTTTAAAAAATTGTTATTATACGCTTAATTAGTCTTTCTACAAGTCATAACTAGCAGTACAGGTTTCATATTTTTGCGATGCATCATTTAAAATCCACTCCTTGGGGATGAAATCTAATATTTCATTCCCAAGAAGAGGTTTTTAAAAATTATTATTATCCGCTAAATTAGTCTTTGTAGAAACCTTAACTAACGGCACAGGTTTTATATTTTTGTGGTGCATCGTTTCTGAAGTATTAGATTTCACCCCCAAGGGATGGTTTTTAAAAATTATTATTATACGCTAAATTAGTCTTTGTAGAAACCTTAATTAACGGCGCAGTTTTTATATTTTCGTGGTGCACCGTCTCTGAAGTATTAGATTTCACCCCCAAGGGGTGGTTTTTAAAAATTATTATTATACGTTAAATTAGTTTTTGTAGAAACCTTAATTAACGGCACAGGTTTTATATTTTTGTGGTGCACCCTTTCTGAAATATTAGATTTCACCCCCAAGGGATGGTTTTTAGAAATTATTATTATACGCTAAATTAGTCTTTGTAGAAACCTTAACTAACGGCAGTTATTTGGCTGAATCACCCAAGGGTGGTTTAAAAATATATATACGCTAAATTAGTCTTTGTAGAAACCTTAACTAACGGCGCAGGTTTTATATTTTTGTGGTGCACCGTTTCTGAAATATTAGCTTTTACCCCCAAGGGGATGTTTCTAAATTATTACTATTTTTCAAAATTGTTATTATATGACAATCATTTTTTAGAAATTTTATTTAATTAAATTAGTTCCATATTTTTACGTTCTTGAGATATTAATTTCCATCTCCCAAAGGATGATTTTTGTAAATTATACGATAAATTAATCATTCACACGTATGCACACACACACACACACACACACACACACACACACACACACACACACACACCACACACACACGCACGCACACGCACACACACACACGCACACATATATATTACACGTGTATGTACGCACATGTACATATAATCTTATTTCTTATGGCGCATTTGCACACTCGACGAATAATCGTATATGTGCGTTGCAAATATACGATTGACAAACTTGCTTTGCGTGTGTGCGTGCGATCTTATGTACGTGAGTCTGAACCTGGAAACAGGTTAAAAGTGCTAAAAGTATTTGATTAATTAATCATAGCAATTTCTTAGTTCCGATTAGTCAATCAAACGTTTTCAGTATCGTTTTTCAGCTTTTAACGTCGAGATGAACACAGCTTTAAGATGATCTTGAAAATAAGAACAAATTGAATATCATTCAAATCATATTAAGTTTGTACTAAATTATAGATTGAAGCTTAAAAATTGAAATTTGACTAATCAAAACAAAAAAATCTATTTCTTTGTCTTGATTAGTTAAACGATTTTCAATTTTCAATTTTAATCTTTAACGCATAATCTGATACAGGTTTTAGGCTAGTGACACATACAAAAATGTAAGCAGTAAGACGTAAACAGTAAGCAAATCGATAATTTTTATACTTATAAAGCTTCGTCTACAATGAGATTTTAAGGAGACTTAAGGCGTAAGACTTAAGAAATTGACCAATCACAGTCAAGTATTAAGAGAATATTCGATTGTGATTGGTCAATTTCTTAAATCTTACGCCTTAAAGTCTCCTTAAAATCTCATTGTAGACGCCGCTTCTACAATCCACAATAAGTGTAGTAAGCTTTAAGCTGTAAGAAATTTATCAATCACAATTAAATGTGAGAGAAATAATCGAATATGATTGGTTAATTTCTTACGGCTTAAGGCTTACTACGTTTATTGTAGATCGGCTTTATTACTGCATTACTGCTTTATTACTTGATATGACCGTGGCTCTTAATATATTGTTGCGTCCCCGTGTTCCTTTCCTGCGGATAACTTGGACACCCGTGACGTTCGGCTGAAGATCGCGTTGCTAAGAAGTTGTTGACAGTTGCGGCTGTCATCTGAGTCGGAAAATAGCTGTCAAGCTATCCGGACGCGTTTTACATACGAGCCGTTCCGTTGTGCAATAATTCTGTGTTCTGTGTTATTGTGTCGTTTAATAAAGTTCCCGTGTTCTCTTTAAAAGTGTTCGTTCATTTCGCGCGGTCCGCGACAGCCGTCCTCTTTAGCGCGCGCCCTTCGATATATATCGAAGTCCTCGCCTCGAGCGCAACATTTTGGGGGCTCGTCCGGGATAGACCGGATTAGACGGACGTTTAGTGTTCAAAGTGCTCGTTCAGCAGCTTTAGAGTGTGATGGCATCCGGTGAAAGTGCAGTAAATCCGGAGGTTGCGGAAACGTCGGCCGCGGCGGCAACGCGGAAGAGGATGCGTGCCGCTACGCCTCTCCGAGCAGCGGAGCAGACGGCATTACAGGCTGCGATGCAGGAGATCCAGCAGCTGCGGCAGGAGCAACGGCAGCAGAGAGCCGATTTTGAGGCTCTTCTACGACAGCGGGATCAGGAGATTCATCGAATGACGGAGCAGCAAAATCGAAACCAGCTAAGTCATTTTCAAATAAGAGATACCCCGGTAGAAAATAGAGATCGGGGATTGATAAATGAATTCGGGTTTAAATTGAAGCCGGATATTTTCGACGGAAGTGTTCCGTTGAGGGAATATTTCGCGCAGTTCAATTTGATAGCACGAGCTAACGGGTGGAGCGATTCCCTAAAAACGGTTGCTCTCGCGTCGAATCTGAGAGGGAAGGCGCGTTCGGTTTTGGACGGTGTTAGCGAAATCGAAGACCTCTCTTTCGGCGAGCTAAAAAATAAATTGGAACTCCGTTTCGGGGAGGGACATTTAGCACAAACCTATTATACTCAATTCACGAACCGAAAACAAAAATCAGGTGAAGATTTGCCTTCTCTTTCCGCCGATATAGAAAGATTATCGCGGTTGGCGTATCCGGAGTGCTCTCATGAGGTGAGAGATAAAATCGCGTGCGCGCAGTTCATTTCCGCATTATCTGATGGTTTTCTGAGAAGGACACTACAATTAGAAAGTGTCTCTTCATTAAAATCCGCCGTGGAAAGAGCGATGGCGGTAAAGGTAATTCAGGAAAATTGTTTTCCCAAAAGATATGAAAATCGTAACATTAACGGTTTTAAAAGAAGTTTTAATTTAAATAAGGAAGGTAATTTATATAAAGGTAAAAACGGGAAAGATAACGATATCAATAATAAGAAAAATTTTAGTAAGAACGGGAGACAGTTTGATAGAAATAAGAATTCCCAAAGGAACGGGGAACAACGCAAAGGGTGTTGGAGCTGTGGCTCCTTGGAGCACTTCCGTTCAGAATCGTCCTTCGCTTACGGAGGGAAACAAGGATTAGTCGTACTTACTGGGGCAAGTTCGACGAGCATGCGGAAAGCCCCAGATGAAAAATTTGTTAATTTTATAAATAAATGTGACAATTTATCTAAAAATAGAAAATTATTTTATTTCAAGGGATTTATTGATGGACAGGATTGTATTTTTAAGATAGATTCGGGCTCGGATGTTTCGTTAGTTAGATGTGACTTGATTAGGATGCCGAAAAAACAAATCCCTCTGGGGAATTCCATTCAATTAAAGTATCCGACTGGAGAGAAAGTCTCTGTTAAATTTAAGACGGTGGTGTTGGTAGAATTAGGGAAATACTTAATCGAACATCCTGTTTTTGTAGCTGATATGGTTGAAGACTGTTTGTTAGGAGTTGATTTCTTTTCAGCAATTAATAGGGAAGATATTTTTGAGTCAATTTTTGGAAAAGTCGATTTATGTGAACAGGGGCAATTTGTTTGTTCGCGGATTGAAAGTTGCTTTAATGAAGTTCCTCAATCTTTAAAAGAAATTTTTAAAAGGGAATCTGAAAATTTGACGGGAGAGCAGAAAGATCTTTTCGCCCAGTTCTTAGTTGAATTCAGGACATTTTCTCTGATGGAATTGTTGCCGGGAATTGTAATGTAGTCGAGCATTCTATTAATGTGGCTAATTCTAATCCTATTAAACAGGCTCCCCTCGTATCTCTCTGAGGATGAGAAGAGAAGTTGAACAGATTCTTGAGGATATGAAGCGTCAAAAGGTTATCGAAGAGTCCCAAAGTCCTTGGGTTTCTCCTGCGGTGATGGTTAAGAAGAAGGACGGTTCCATTAGATTTTGTGTGGACTATCGGAAATTAAATTCAGTGACTTCAAAGGACTCTTATCCAATACCACGGATAGACGATATGCTCGATCAGTTATCCGGAAACTCTTGGTATTCTTCCCTAGATTTGAAGAGTGGATATTGGCAGGTTAAAATTCGTCCTGAGGATAAGGAAAAACGGTTTTTTATTGGAAAACGGTTTATGGCAATTTACCGTTATGCCTTTTGGTTTATGTAATGCTCCTGCCACTTTCGAGCGTTTGATGGAAAAGGTATTGCAGCAGTTGCTATTTAAAATATGTCTGGTATATTTAGATGACGTTATCATTTTCAGTAGCAGTTTTAAGGAAATGTTGGACCGTTTGAGGCAAGTCTTCTTGCGTTTACGCATGGCTAATTTGAAATTGAATCCAAAGGAGTGCTTTTTCTTTTAAGAGAGAGTTAAATATTTAGGTCATGTTATTTCTGAAAAGGGGATTACTACGGATCCAGAGAAAATTTCTTCCATAAAGGATTGGCCAATTCCCCGCACCAAAAAGCAAGTCCGTAGTTTCTTGGGATTCTGTTCTTATTATAGGAAATTTGTTAAGGGATTTTCCCTGATAGCAAAACCATTATTTTCATTGACTGAGAATATTAGGAAATTTGTTTGGTCTGAGCAGTGTGACGCCGCTTTTAGAGAATTGAAGAAACATTTGATGTCTTCTCCAATTTTATCTTTTCTAAAGGATGAAGGACAGTTTATTCTCGACACCGATGCTTCAAATCACGGGATCGGTGCTGTATTATCTCAGGTTCAAAATGGTGCGGAGAAAGTCATCGCTTATTATAGTCGTGTTCTCAGCAAATCAGAAAGGAATTATTGTGTCACACGCCGAGAATTGCTTGCTGTGGTGGAGTCTTTGAGGAATTTTCATCATTACTTTTACGGAAACAAGTTCTTGATCAGAACTGATCATATCTCTTTGCGTTGGTTATTATCATTTAGGAATCTAGAAGGTCAATTAGCTCGCTGGATGGAGCGTATTCAGCAATACGATTTCGAGATTATTCATCGGAAAGGGAAGTTGCATGGGAATGCCGACGGACTATCTAGGCGACCTTGTGAAGAGAGTGGTTGTAAGTATTGTGGTAAAATAGATTCTAGGGAGGAGGTGTTGGTCGGAAGAATAGTTCTAGGAGAGGACAGTTGGGGAAATTGAAGGAAAGATCAATTAGAAGATCCGACATTGGGTAGGTTTCTTCGCGGAAAAGGGGAGGACCGACGTCCTCTTTGGCAAGAGATTGTTTCTGAAGGGGCGCCTAGTAAGCTCTATTGGTCACTATGGGATTCCCTGGAACTTAAGGACGGAGTTCTTCATAGAAGGTGGGAATCTCCAAATTTAAAAACTAGCATTTTTCAGACAATAGTCCCAAAAAGGGTTTCTCAGATCTTAAAGGAGGCTCACGACTCTCCTACCGGAGGACATTTTGGGGTAAATAAAACCCTCGGTAAGATTCGTAAGAGATTTTATTGGGCAACTTGTAAACAAGATGTTGAGGATTGGTGTAGGTCGTGTAGAGTTTGTTTAGCTAAAAAGGGTCCCTCCGATAAAGGAAAATCTTCTTTGCAAATTTATAATGTCGGAGCTCCATTTGAAAGGATGCAGATGGACATCCTTGGTCCATTTCCTACATCTTCTGCAGGGAATAAATATTTATTAGTTGTCTGCGATTGTTTTACTAGATGGGTGGAAGCATTTCCATTAAAGAATATAAGAGCTTCCACTATCGCGGAGGTCTTTGTGAACCAAGTAATTTCTAGATTTGGTGTCCCCTCGGAGTTGCATACGGATCAAGGAAGGAATTTTGATTCGCGGATCTTTCATGAGCTGTCTCATTTATTAGGAATTAGGAAAACCCGTACTACTCCGTTTCATCCGCAATCTAACGGGATGGTAGAGCGTCAACATCGGACGTTAACGGAATATTTAGCTAAGTTTGTTTCCGAAAATCAGCGCGATTGGGATCGTTGGTTAGGAATGAGTCTTTTAGCTTATAGGTCTGCCAAACATGAGACCACAGGAATAACTCCGGCTGAGTTGTGTCTAGGGAGAGATTTGAAATTACCTTTAGATCTTCTTCGTGGAAACCCGCTTGGAAGTGAAGAATTTTCGGGAAAAACTATGTTTCGGAATTGAAACAAAAGTTGAACAAGATCCATAGCGAAGTCAGGCAACGGCTGAATATGAAATCTTTGAGGGCAAAAGCTTTGTATGACCGCAAAGCCCGTCGAATATGTTTCGAGCCTGGTCAGAAGGTATGGTTGTTTAATCCTCGAAGAATTAAAGGAAAAACTCCTAAATTGCAAAGCAATTGGGAAGGACCCTACGAGGTCGTCAAAAAATTAAACGATGTTGTTTATTGTATTAGGAAGTCAAGTAGACATAGAAATAAAATTGTTCACTTAGATAGATTAGCTTCTCATTTTGAAAGACGAGATTAGGGAATAATTGTCATACATCCGAGACCCGATTACTATACCATAGTATACGAGACCTTTAAATAAAAATATTTCTAGTTACTCGTTTGGTTTTATTTATTTTCAAGGAAAGGGATGCTGAGTTGCATCGGAATTGTTGGAGCGTCTAGCCGGATTAAGAATGGTTGAACGGAAATTGAAGTCAACAATTGAAGACTGCCTCGCCCGCGGTTTTTGAGCCGTGGTTTTCCCACGGGACGAAGGGCAAATGCCGAGGCAGGGGTTTGAGGAGTCCCTAGTGGACGTTGGGTCCACGGTGATTACCCCCCTCTTATCCGAAGTCACGGGACACCAGCCGAGGAAAATGGAAGTTTCGAATTTTTAAAGACATCATTGGATGTGAATTTCGTCGATGGAGATTAGAGCGTGTCGCTCGGTACCCTGTAGCAGCAGCTCAGGCTAGAGCAGGAAGACACGGCTGATTTTCCGGGTTTCGACTGGCCATGGTTCTACGGAGTCGTTCGCTACTTTTAGCAGAAGCTAAAAAAGAACAAGAAGACTCAAGATCCTTCTGGCATTACGAATTGTCGGGACGACAATCTTTGAAGACGGGGGGCAGTGTTGCGTCCCCGTGTTCCTTTCCTGCGGATAACTTGGACACCCGTGACGTTCGGCTGAAGATCGCGTTGCTAAGAAGTTGTTGACAGTTGCGGCTGTCATCTGAGTCGGAAAATAGCTGTCAAGCTATCCGGACGCGTTTTACATACGAGCCGTTCCGTTGTGCAATAATTCTGTGTTCTGTGTTATTGTGTCGTTTAATAAAGTTCCCGTGTTCTCTTTAAAAGTGTTCGTTCATTTCGCGCGGTCCGCGACAGCCGTCCTCTTTAGCGCGCGCCCTTCGATATATATCGAAGTCCTCGCCTCGAGCGCAACAATATTTACTAAACGCTCAATGTTTAATTGTATTGAAATTTAATATCTATTGTCATTTGCAATGATTTTAATATAGAGATTAATAATATATCGATATTAAAAATTATCAATTTGTTTGATATTTCGTGTTGTTTGACAGGTTATGTGGAATATTTAATAATACTAAAGAAGAGCTCCTTCCTCTTCGATTTTACTGAAACTTCATAATATTGTGTATTTTTGTGCGTAAAAACACGAATCTAGTAAGTTAAAAAAGTCGTCGCTCTCAAGTAAAAAAAAATTACGAAGTGTTAGAAAGTGACTGATGTGGGGTAAGAAAATCTATCATATCGTGTGGGATGGAAAGTTGCAAACCCATGTGGAATTTTGCAAATATATACCTTGTTTCGCATTAAAACTGGGTGATGGGGGTGGATCTCGTTTTGCGAGAAAAGTTGCAAATTCATGTAGAATTCTACAAATAAAGACCTAACCCCACAACGGTCATTTCTTAACAACTTGTAACTTTTTTTCTACTTGGAAGCGACTTTAGCATACAGATTCGTATTCTACGCAATATAGAAAAATATACAATATTGTGAAGTTTCACCAAAATCAGAGAGGAAGGAACTCTCTTTCAGTATTATCGAATATTTTATAAATCAAGACACTTATAGTATGTTTTTGGTATATTTTAGGTCAAATATGTGGTAATGTTTGATGTGCACAGTGCATTAAATTATAAATTTATTGGATAAAAATATTATTTCTTAGGAAAAAGGAAAACCACATTACTTATTAATAAAGAGAAATCAAAATTATCGTGTGTGCACAAGGAAAGAAAAAAAGGGAACAGATAATATGTTAGCTAAACATGATATTTTAACTTAAATACAATTATTTTTACATGATTTTTATAATCTTTTTATATGTCAAAATATATAACATTAATATTATAAATATTCTTAATATTTCTATTTTTTTAGAAAATCAAGTTGTACTTGAAAATATTGCAAATAATTTAAATATGAAAATATCTTACATTAATGTAAGAAAACTTAATAAAAAAAGGGGTAAGAAAATAAAATATATTTAAAGATATAAAAAAATGATAATTATAGTTTTTTAAAATGAACATAGTTTGAATGACGTTCGCTTTAATTTTAACATTGACTTTGACTTCCAAGAAGATCAATAACTAAAATTGAGATTATGATATTAATGTGAAGATCAAAGCAAAAATAATTTAAACTGTATTGAAAAAAATAATTCAAAAATATTTTTAGTTTTTAATTTTTGAAATTTATGACAGTTATTTAATATGTATAACATTATTATATAATTCTAATATATTTTTTTATAAATTAGGTGAAACGTACTTTAAAAAGCGGAAGCTTCCAATTATAACTGAAGAAAAAATATTAAATAAATTTCAAATAAAAGGTATTTTTTTAATTTCTTATTATAAAATCTATATTTTTATTTTATATATTGATTACTAAATGCTTGTAGAGAATTTGAAATCTAATTATTACATCATTATATTAATATATATTTTAAAATATTTTTACTTTATTTTCATTAAAATCTTTTGATTATTAATTATCATGTCAAAATTATTATTATTAAAATTATTAATAATACACTATAATATTTCAAAATTGTTAATTGTAGTTATAAAAAATAAGTTAGAAGCAAATTGTAAAAAGAAAGAAAAAGATCAAATTGAAATATTTAACAATTGTGAAACTAACAAAAGTGAAATAAATGTAGAAATAGAAAAGATAGAAGAAAATGAAATAAATTCAAACATTTATTTGCATAATAATGACAGTGAAAGAACGAATGATTACATAATGAAAGAAAACAAAAATATTATATTATATGATGTTCTGCAAGATAAATCACACACATGTAAGTTGCATTATTATATTTAAAATATTTTTTAAACTTTTAATGTGTGATTATATGTATGTAATATTATTATTATTTATGCAGCTAATAAAACGTATATATTGCAAAACAATTGTGAAGATAGAAATAAGAACAATGAAACAACTGTAGACAAGAAGATGAAGGATAAAAGTAATTATGTGCTAGTATCGTTTTAAAAAAAAAAAAGTAAGAATAATAATCATGAAATTCAAAAAAAGAGTGAATTAAAATCATATAATAATGAACAGAAAGAATTAGGAAATACAGGTATAATTTTTGTGTCATGAACAAATGTCTTTTAAGAAATAAATATAATATTTACAGACTATTGCATATTATTTATTAATACATAAACAATTGGAATTGAAGATAAGTAAAATAAACGCTGTAAATTATAATAATGTTTATGTCAAAATAATTATTAGAAAAAATTTAACAAATATCTAATATTATACAAAACAATTCAAACTTACAATTATAGTAATTACAAATTAATGTCTGATAAATGAATTTTAATATTTCCATTTAAAATATTTTACAATATTCGTTTACTTATCAAGTTTACTTAGTATATGTTATTTAAATTTGTTATTTTGAAATAATAAAAATTTTATTTCAACACCTGAATATTTCTTATAGATAATCCATTTCTATTTGCTGCATTTAATCGTATTTTTACAAAACTTAAAATGACAATTTCAATATAAAATATAATTTGTAATAAGGAAAATGAACCTAAAATAATTGCAATAGAACCAGAAGTGTGCAGATAAATATCTATATTTTTATATGTAAACTCTCTTAATGTTGCATAACATTAATGTTATAAATCAAACTTCAAACAATTTAATAGTTATTGCAAATATGTGTAGTAAACTATAATTTCCTCTGTTAGGAGTTGCACAGTTATAAAATTATGTAAAGATTTGTCATAATTTATGACAACAGGACACTATTTTGTAAGTACATATGAAGTACATGAAGGACACTATTTTATGTACTTCATATATAGCATAATATCAGTACTTGTAAATATTGTCAATGCATGATAAAATTAAAACAATATACAAATACAAGCTATATATACATGTGTACAGGATGTCTGGATAGAGCGGATTAAATCGAGTAAAAAAGTTCTCTATCGTTTTGCAATTTTCGCGCAATAATTAATGCTAAATTAATTTATTAATTTATTAACTAAATTAATTTTGGTGGAGGTGAAAAAAATTTTTATGCAAAGTATATTTTCTATTTGTTGAATAATTATAGATATTTTGAAATGTTTTAATACTAATGTCCACTTTTTTGTGAGTTACATCAAAATTTATTATCAATTACAGCAAATTATGTGCATTTCTATATAATATGCAAACGTTATGTCAAATATAATATATGTGTTTATTATATTTGATTATATAGGTATCAATCCGGAAGCAACCTGTTAAATTTACCTATATGTGATGAAAAATCAATTTTAGAACAGATCGAAAATAATTATAATAATGAAGAAGAAGAAAACTCGTTAAATTATGCTGATATTAATAATATGTCTTTTATAGATGAATTGATACTTTTAAATAATACATATATAATAGAAAATTTTCCCGAAATAGGAGATACTATCGAAAGTAAGTTAATAAGAATTTAGATTTTATTAATAATGTTTTGCCTAAATGTTGTATCTATGTTTTATTAAAACGTTGTTAATGTAATTAATTCACATTATACAATGGTTATATATTATGTATAATGTATATATACAAGGTATCACATTTTAAAAAATATGCTTAAATATATAATATAAAAAAAGATCGCGTTTTAGAAAACAAGATTTCGAACAAAAGTTGATTTTGAAAGTTTGGCTTTAGAAAGAAAAGAAATTGATCTTGAATTTTAACTAAGATCATTTTAAAGATCATTTGAAGATGTGCTCAATTTTTTTAAATTTATAACTATCTTAATTTTTTTATAAATCGATTCCTCGCAATATTTAATATAAAAAGTTATAAAGGTACAATGGTCAAAAAATGAACATAGTTTACAATATATTTTATACTTTAATAATATTTTTTACTTTAATTTGACAATAATTTGACAATAATTTTATAAACTATGAAATATCTTGTAAAATTCAGTTTTTGATTACTTCTATACTTTTATGGACAAAATAATCAGAAGAATCAATTGGTGTAAAAAAACACGTAGTTATCTTTAAGAAAAAATATGTAGCTACTAGCTGTAAATTATATACTTTCATCAAAAAATAAATATTTTACGAAATATTTATTTCGTAGTTTATGTAAAATGTATGTATGTACATGAAATGAGCGAACATACTTAATTGAACATACAGTAAAATTTTAATGTTTAATAGAATTAGAAAGTACAAGACAAGCAGAAGATGATCTAGAGGAAGAACAAAATATCGAAAGTATCAATTATGTAATTACTTAATTATTCACTTTTGTATTAACGCTCTGGATTTGCATTGTCTAATCGACTCACGTTAATAATCGATTTTATTAATCTCGCGTTTGACGAATTTATCTACTGTCTATTACTCAGTATTTTGGTTTACAACAGACAGATGTCATTAATAGAAGCATCATCACGGTATTCATTATTAATAATTTAATCAGAATTCGTGGTTGCCGAGGCTCTAATACGTTTCGTTTAGCGAATTCCAAGACATTCTTTACACTTCTTTTTTTACCGCGTGACACGTGATACCTCGGTGATCGCGCTCGAATACCGGCTCGTCGCTGCCGGTGAAACTTGCCATAATCGGTTGTATAACATCTTGTCATATCAACGTGAATCTATCTCGTATTGAACATTATCTATTTGTTAAATATATTCATTTTTGTTATTCTAATATTCTGTTTTATTTGCAGCCACCTTGTATTCTCGATCCTTCCTTGTTAATTATTAAAACGGACTACTCTCTCTACCATTTCCAAGACGGGGTTACCCGAGCGTCCGTCGCGATTAATTGAAGAGCATCCATTCTTATTATATTGAGACATCGAATTACTTTTTTTGAAGTGGTTCGGATTACCGCATCTGGCGTCCAAAAACTTTTTGAGATAAATTTGAGTAGAAATCGCGCCGAAGGTGTGCCGTGGGCCAGTAACACCGGCTAGAGATTATCAGCCCTAATTAATAAAATAACAAATTGGCGCCCAACGTGAGGCTCACTAACAACAGGGCAAATAATAATTTAAAATTTTTCCATTGAAAATTCGTTGTCGCAAGAAACAAGGAACTCGAAAATAACAACTGTTAATGTATTGTCACTGTTAATGTATTGATTTTTGAATGTTTCTGATATCTCTTTGTGCTATGTATTTGAACATATATTGCCTTTGTATTTGAGGGTCGCGAGCAGATTTTGAAAATAACTGTCGATTGTGTCGAGATTTGTAAAAGCAAAAGTATTTTAAGGTTTTATTCTTTTCGCTAGAAACTTTTAGCCTATCATTAATTTAATTTTAAAGATTTATTTCGTTAAAATAATTTTTTTGCTGTCTTATGAAAAGGCTATTATAGTAATTAATAGAAAAGTTATTAAAATTAACAAAATCGAAATCTTTACTTTTCTTTTGGGAATAATATCGAATATTTTAAAGATTTATCTCATGTAATTTAATTTTCAGAATTTTACTAAATTTTCTTAATATTCTATTATATATAAAATTAATACTTTTTCTTTAATTGTTGTAATTAAGACTCTAACCTTATTTTCGAGTATTTCTTTATGAAATTAATATCAGCCGAAAATATCTAAAAATATTTTTACTTTCGGGATTTCTTTTATCAATTTGCCAAGAATATTTAAGCGTTCTCGACTTATACTTGCGCACCCTCACAACTCTCTTGATATATTGGCGCTTGTTGCTGCCTAATTTTGCTATGCATTTTCATTGATGTGTTATTATATATTATGGAATTATGCATTATTAAATGGTTATTATTTGATTCTTTTTGTGTATTAATTACTGCCATTATTTTTTTGATGTGAATTTTTGTGTGTTAATCTTGCTTCTTTCAGGAGATATTGTGTCATTATATTATTAAACTTGTTATTATTTAATTATATTTGGAGAAATTACTCGTGGAATTTCGGCGTGATTTAACGCGATTGGCTTGAAGGAATATCTTGGCTGTTTAGGATTTTGTTTAGAGATTTAGAGTCCATTTCGTATACCATTACTGTTTATATTTCTTTTGCGCGTCAACCGTTTGACTTGTTTAAATATTTTTAAATTTTAATGATTTGCGGTAATTAGCTTCTCTCTGAGATCGATTCGTCCTGCTGTGAAATAAATATTCGTACCTTTGGGAAGTCACTCGATTAAGACTATTAAAGATTTTTTTTTGTATTCGAGTTTGCTGCCGTTAGATAACGACTTGATTTGAGTTTCGAGGTTTCATATTTAGAGTTCGTCATGAGTTTAGAAAACCCGAGCGATACCGAGTGGATGCAAGAGCTGTCAACAGATCAGCTGAAGGGGGAATTAGAAAAACGCGGACAGAGAACGGATGGAATCACTTCCGCATTAATAGACTAATATAAATATGAAGATATCTCGCAACCAGGGTGAGCGACACCGCGTACTCCTGCTGAATTTGATCTTGCGGTCGATCAGCGACCGGAGGACGCGCCTTCGAGGTTCGGCGACAGGGGCGAATGGACTGCGATAGTGAGCGAGACGGGCGAGACGACCCGCGACTGGCTGCAATCGCGACCCCCGCAAATTGAGCTACTCTCTCGTACCAAAAGTCGACCGCCTGTGAGATCCGCGTCTTCCGCAATGGACGTCTATTATATGATGAGACGCTGGAATTTACAGTTTTCTGGCGCAAGAGGTAGCGACACCGAGACTTTCTTACGAAGATTGGAAGAAGGACGCGCTCTAATAATTGTTAGCGACGAGGAAATTTTTAAATGTATTCCTTTCTTTTTATCGGGTGTCCCGCTTTATTGGTATTGTAGCGAGCGTGATCGGTGGAGAACTTGGAGAGATTTTGAAGCCGCATGGCGCGCGAGATTCGGTAATCCGGATTTACAATTTGCATTATGAGATGAGACGCACGCAGGACATGAGTCCATTGCTGATTTTATACGTGTATTAGAGCTCTTTTCAATCATTTGAGTCCGCCGTGGAGCTTAGACGAACAATTAAATTACACTCATCGTAATATGTTGCCACGATTGCAGATATCAGTGTTGCGTCGTACCGTCTACGATTTCGCTTCTTTGGAGGACGCAGCCACGCGAATAGAACGAAGCTACAAAGCAATATCACAATATCATGCCCCTCCGACACCGGAACAATCTATCATCCCGGATTTAGCATACCGACCGCCGAAGAAATCCTCGGAAGGTCCCGCTGCGATAGCTGCTATCGGAATAGCCGGCGTGCAATCCGCGAAACAGAAGAAGGGTGAAAAATGGAATAAGAGCGGGGACACTCAAACTGTGCCGGTGATCGCTGCCGCTGTACCATCCACGCTCACAACCTCGAGTACTTCCACCACGACCGCTGGTTCCTTAACCTCTGCCGCGCGGAATGTAAAATATTGGAACTGCGAGAAAACCGGCCATATTGTGCGCGAATGTTCTGAATCTCGTCTTCAATATTGCTATTGATGTGATAAGGCGAATGTCACAGTAAAGACATACCCTTCTTGTTCGGGAAACGAGATGATCTTGTCGTATAATATGATCGATTCCGAGAATACGTTATATCTACCACCGCTACACTATTACATGGTCGATATAGAGGATGAACCCTTAAGAGCCCTTGTAGATTCAGGCTCCACTCGCACAATTCTCGGCGAAGCGGGAATAAAGATCGTTCAACAATTAAACTTGCCCATCCATCAGAAGATTACGAGAATTTGCACCGCCAAAGGGCGAATAGCGAGAGCAAGCGGGGAGGTAGATATCGCGTTCTCTTTAAGGGAGCGGTGCAGTCGGACACAGTACAATTGGACACGGGGCAAATGGACACGGAGCAAATGGACACGAAACATTGCACACGGTTCATTTGTACACGGTTCAATTGGACACATAAAAACGCACACCGATCAGTTAGACACGTAAAAATGCACACCGTTCAGACGTACACCGTTTAGTTACACACCGTTCAAATGTGCACCGTTCAATTGGACACTGTTCAGTCGACCACAAAAAATGCACACGGATTAGTCGGCCACGAAAAAATGCACACCGATCAGTCGGCCACGAAAAAATGCACACCGCTCAGTCGGCCACGAACAAATGCACACCGATCAATCGGCCACGAACAAATGCACACCGATCAGTCAACCACGAAAAAATGCACACCGCTCAGTCGGCCACGAACAAATGCACACCGATCAGTCGGACACGTAAAAATGCACACCATTCAGTTGCACACCGTTCAGTCGGCCACGAAAAGCCCGCCCCCCAAAATGCACACCATTCAGTTGCACACCGTTCAGTCGGCCACGAAAAAATGCACACCGATCAGTCTACCACGAAAAAATGCACACCATTCAGTCGGCCACGAACAAATGCACACCGATCAGTCGGACACGTAAAAATGCACGCCGTTCAGTTGCACACCGTTCAATCGGCCACGAAAAAATGCACACCGATCAGTCTGCCACGAACAAATGCACACCGCTCAGTCGGCCACGAACAAATGCACACCGATCAGTCGGCCACGAACAAATGCACACCGATCAGTCAGCCACGAAAAAATACACACCGCTCAGTCGGCCACGAACAAATGCACACCGATCAGTCTACCACGAAAAAATGCACACCATTCAGTCGGCCACGAACAAATGCACACCGATCAGTCAGCCACGAAAAAATGCACACTGCTCAGTTGGCCACGAACAAATGCACACCGATCAGTCGGACACGTAAAAATGCACGCCGTTCAGTTGCACACCGTTCAGTCGGCCACGAAAAAATGCACATCGATCAGTCTGCCACGAAAAAATGCACACCGCTCAGTCGGCCACGAACAAATGCACACCGCTCAGTCGGCCACGAACAAATGCACACCGATCAGTCGGACACGTAAAAATGCACACCGTTCAGATGCACACCGTTCAGTCGGCCACGAAAAAATGCACATCGATCAGTCGGTCACGAAAAGTTGCACACCAACCCGATAGCGCACCAACTTTGCACCAAGTACAACTTTACACACGAAGCGAGGGGGACGGGGTGGGTACGGGAGGGGGGCCGAAGGCCCCCCTTGCACCCCCCTTGTGTGTGTATATCTTTGCATGCAAAGTTGTATTGCATGCAAAGTTGTGTGCATCTTTTCGTGGCCGACTGATCGGTGTGCATTTTTTCGTGGCCGACTGAGCGGTGTGCATTTGTTCGTGGCCGACTGATCGGTGTGCATTTATTCGTGGCCGACTGAGCGGTGTGCATTTGTTCGTGGCTGACTGAGCGGTGTGCACTTATTGTGCGCGGTGGGGTGGTTACTTTATGATGTACGTCTGATCGGTGTGCGTTTTTATGTGTCCAATTGAACCGTGTCCAAATGAACCGTGTGCATTGTTTCGTGTCCGTTTGCTCTGTGTCCATTTGCCCCGTGTCCAATTGTACTGTGTCCGATTGAAGGCCTCTCCTCTTTAAAAGGTCGTGTACATAAGATCTCGGCTTATTTGCTACCGAAATTGACTGTCTCATGTATAATAGGCATGGATTTCTTACGCGAATTTAATATGGTTATCGATTACGAAACTTCTGAGGAGTTTCAGAGCTATTCTTTCCGTAACGTATTCTTTTGAATCGCATTATGGGGAACCGCATATATGCAATGGGCTTCCCGAATTAACGCTTTCGCAGAGTGAATATTTAGAGTTATTTTTGAAAGAGAAAATACCGAAAACTATCAAGAACCCCGGTGTCACCTCTTTTACAATGCACATTATCGATGTCGGTCAACAAAAGCCAATTAAAAAGCGATGTTATTTAGTTTCGCCGAAAGTTCAAGAGGCTATTCGCAGGGAAGTGGACAAGGTGTTAGTTGCCGGCAGATCTAGCTGCAAATACCGCCAACGAATGGTATCTCAGGCGTTTCAGGGAGGTATCTGACAGGACTAAAAAATATACGGATTGGAGGATAGTGGACGGTCAATTGTATTATTGCAGGCCGAAAGCTATCGTATCGGAAATAGTTGACGACTTAGATCGGTGGAAATTAGTATTACCGCAGGAATTAAGGAAGGAAACTCTGAAGAAGGCACACGACGAGCCGCAATACGATCATTTGGAGGTGGAAAAGACTTTCCAGAGACTCGCGGTCGCGTACTTTTGGCCGGATATGTTTAGAGACGTCGCGAAGTATATTAAGAGGATGCCGGAGTCGCAGTCGAACTCCGACGGGTAAGCGCCCTCATTTTAACAGAATTAAAAGTGTCATTACCAACACTTATGGTTATGTTATCGACAATATTATCTAATATAAAAAGACATGCATATTTTAAAAAGAGCAATGTGAAAACTTTTCTTTATATTGTATTAATTGTATTTATTGAAACAAAAAAATATGTTGCATTTTTATTGCTCTATCGTCTCGCACAAACAATTTTAGAACATAAATCTAACTTTTGCGTATATATTTAAACATAATTCGAATAATAATATAATTCTAATAATAAATATCATTGCTCTCGTTTAGCTATGTTTACATATATAACAAAAATATATTGTGAAAATATTTTTAATTATTATGTACTTATAAATTTTACGAATACAATATTACATAAAACAATTTGCATAAAACATTTTATATTGTTAGCTTTTGATTATATCAATTTAACAAATGTCGTGCATAAATTGTAATTTGTAGAAAGTTATATGCAAATATTCTTTTTATTGTGTATACAGAGTGTCGCAGAGTACTACATACATATGTATACATATATAAGTGTTTGTGCTTCTTTTTGAAAGCAGACTAATTTTGCAATTTGAGTTTTAGGATTTAGAAATATTAAAGAGCTGACGGCTGTCAACGTTGGTTGGTAGCCGAGACCTCCTCGGAGGTCCTCTCCTAGGAGAGGGGAGTTATGACTGACGCTTGGTGATCCGTCACAAGGACTGCGAAATCTGACCGAGAGTATTTTTGGGCCCTCGTTCTCCCCTGATTTAGGGAGAGAGAGCGAATATATTGGAGGCGAAGATAGGCTCGCCTCCCTTACTTAGAATTAGTTATTTGCGATTATAAGAGTAGAGTTAAGCGAATGTGATGGAGAACGCTAGCGGAATCTCATCCGGTAACTCGACCCGGCGCAGAAGATCAGTTTGGAAGAGATACAGGACAAGCGGAGGCGTTAATTGTAAGGAGAATGCCGAGCTAAGTACCCCTCTGTGATTTTTATAAATTACAACATCAATTTGAGAGTATCGCTGCCGCTCCTGTGAACCTCAATATGCTCAGCAGGTACAAGGAACCATCGCAGGGATCCCGAAACGGAGTCAGTTTCGGCCGGATTAAGCGTTACAGAAAATCTATAAAAGTAATGACGAACGGCTACCGGAAAGACACCTTATACCGAGTAATCGAAGAGCCGAGGAAATTTTGAAAAGAAACAGAATTGCGGCAGGCGCAGATACGGCCTTGAAGGCCGTAGGAGTAATTAAGACCAGCAACGATCTTGAGAGTTGGGGAAGCGTCACAAGTGTGTTGCCGAAGCGTCACAAGCGTCACCTACTTACGCATTAGTTTGCCGGCACGATTCCGACGGGCCTTCCACTCATCACTGTTCGGCGGATCAGCGAAGAATACGACGACAGAGATATCGATTTTTAGTGTGAATGCCGAAAGCGCCGAGGACCTCAAGGAATCATCGATCAGATGAGCGTCGACCTCATCAGGCCATTTTATCGTTTGCGTATCAGGTAGAAATTTAGTAATTAGCCCGAACAGAGTCCGTGTCAAATTGTGCCATCATAAAATTCTTTGCTAGAGATTAATTCGTGTTTTCGACAATTATGTAGTAGAGTGCGACGGCTGGCCGACATACTTTATTCGAGCTACGATAATATAATATTAAGTGCCCCCTCTCTCTTGGTTAAGCGTCGACAGTCAAATTTATTGTCTTTTCTTGTTATGATTATTGTTGCATTGAGAAATTCTTTGTTAAGTAAATTTTCGATACGAAGAACTCACACACAAAGACGATTGCGATATTCGATAGTGTTGCGGCATCGACTCGCGTATCTTTGAAATGAATCGTTTGATATTCTATTGGCTTATTGTTCGCGTTTTTGATGTTTTATTACCGTTAATTGTTCGCCCTTATGTTCGATCATTTATATTATGTAATTATTTAGTCATTCACATTTGTATTAACGCTCTAGATTTGTCTAATCGACTCACGTGTTGTGCCCGCACCGTGGAGGACAGGTCTTCGGGATTATTCGCCCAAAGGATTAAGATCCAGGCAACAAATGAAGACACTCCGTACTTGACAATAAAGGAATATTTCGGTCGTTCTTCTTACACTGGCCTTACACTCTTACGTTTGTCTTACACGTTAAAGTTAGACGTATGGCGAGCTTACTTAATCTTTACGGCGACTTGTATTACTGATGACTTCAGATTCACTGCGTTCCCGTCGCGGTAATCGATTTATATATCATTTAATTTGGTACAGGAAGATGAGGTGTCCCCGGACCGGAGCGCGGTTCGTGCTCCGTGCTCCGTTTTGTAATGTTTATTCAGCTATGGCCGTGACTTGTTCTCTTTTTGTCACGTTTTATTTTTATTTCTTAATATCTCTTATTTAGTTTTAGTTTATGTTTCCTTTGCTGTTCTTGCTTGCTTCAGCGTATTTCAAGGTTTGTTTCTTTTTATTTAATTAAATTATTATTTCGTCGGGTTACGACATCCTTCCCTCCTTGGGAAAAGAAAATTTACTGGCTACTTAAATTTTCTTTACCTGTTTTACAATTATATCTATTTTGTTTAGTACTACATTGTTATGTTTTTTGTCGGTGAGTCTAGTTAATAAGGTCTATCATAGATGTGTTCTCTTGATACTCGCGGTATGCTTATTGGATTTAACTTTACGTTGACGCATGGTGAAAGTATACAAGGTGAAGCAATCCGGTGGATGCGCAGTGTCTACCAATCAGAAATGCCCCAAATATAAAATCCATTATGGCCGACACAGATTGTGTCAGATCATATGTTTAGTATTCTGCAGCTTTGCGCAAACGATCAAAAATGCCGAGCTGCTTTGTAAAAAATTGTAAATATCGGACGAATGCCCTTTTTATGAAAAAAGTGAATTTTTATTCTTTTCCCAAAGATCCAAATTTAAGAATAAAGTGGTTGGAGGCTTGCCAAAGGGATAAAGATTGTAAGATGAAATGTGGTATGTAATGAAATTACAGTTTTAATCTGTACTATTTCTTAAATTGTTACCTAAATATTGTAATGCTATTGTAATTTTTGATATAAATTACTTTTAGAAAGAGTATGTGAAGTACATTTTTCATCAGATTGTTTTGAAGATCAAATGACGAAAGGAATTGAACGAAAGCTGAAACGTAAATTAAAGGCAGGATCTGTACCAACAGAATTGCTTCAGTTGCCGAAAGAAAGGCAGAAAAGAATGCATACAAATAAAATTAATAACACTGATGATGCAGAACCCCTGGAGAAATCAGTGTGGTAAGAATAAAAAATTTTTATCAATATCTCCAGACAACACAACATCTAAAATTGGAGCATAAGACGCTTTAAAGATAAATAATAAAATAATTTTATTATTTATCTTTAAGGCGTCTTATGCTCCAATTTTAGACATTGTGCTGTCTGGAAATGTTACTATGGGTCTGTTCGTTTTGCTGAACTCGCTGCATTACTTCAGAGGTTGTCTTTTTTGCTTGACATTAGAAAGAGATAACCTCTGAACTAGTGCAGCGAGTTCAGCAAATTAAAACAGACCTTATATAATTCTTTCTCCAACTTATAATTTGATTCTCTGTAATTTTTAATTTCTATTTCGCACATCAATATAGTCCCTTTAATCGATAATAAAAAATAAAGTTGATTAAAGAAATAAATCCTATATCAATGAAAATTAAAGAAATTTTGAATTTATTAATTTTAAAATAAATTTACTAAAAATATAAAGTTACATCACATTCAGTTGATGAATTGACTACATTCTTTTTTATTATTGTTGGATGTCATTGATTTTTAACTTATTTTTCTAATACATTTATTAATAATTATAGCACTGCAATACCAACCTATGTTGAACTTGTTGAATGTACAACCAAAGAAATTGAAAACAAGTCCAGTTCAGAACTTACCATATTCAATAAATCTGCTGTGGAAGATGTATTAATGGAAGACATTGACCTTACACACAAGTATGTATCGTCTTTAGTTTTAATGCTGATTTTTATTTATCCATATCATTACTTTTTTATCCATATCATTACTTTTTTATCCATATCATTACTTTGTAAACATATTTATTTTATTAACTATGTCAAGTATTACACTTTTCAGAAGTGTACAAGTTGATACAGAGGAAAGGAAGTCAGAGGAAATGAAAATACTTTCAGAGCGTGTTGAAGCATTAGAAAAAGAAAATGAGCAACTCACACAAACGATAAGAAGAATGGAAAAAGATGCGAATATTTGTGGAGAACGAATTGCAACCAATATTCTCCACTCTATATTTACGCCAATTCAAATAAAGAAAATTATCTCTCCGGAGAAGAGGATAAATTGGTCAATTGAAGATATTTCCTCTGCTATTGCTCTTCGCTCTGTCAGTGCAAAAGCATATAATTATTTACAAGAAGTTCGGAAAATTCCTCTACCTTGTGTGAGTACTCTCCGCAGATGGGTTTTAGAATTTCAAATTAACCCTGGAATTCTTCACGAAGTTTTAAAAATAATGCAAATTAAAGGAGAACATTTAAAAACTGCAGAGAAGTTGACTGTACTGACCTTTGATGAGGTCTATATTTCTAATAAAATAGATATAGATAGGCGCGAACAAAAAATGTACGGACCTCACAAAACTTGTCAGGTTGTAATGGCTCGTGGTTTGTTTTCCAAATGGAAGCAGCCAATTTATTATGAGTTTTCAAAACCTATGACAAAAGAGATTATTATAGTTATAATTGAATCATTGTATAAAATTGGTTATACAGTCATAGCTATGACAAGTGACATGGGTCCTACGAATACAGGACTTTGGAAAGAATTGAATGTCGGAATTTCAACAGTAAAAAAAATTAATAACGTTAAAGTCGATGAATGTATAAAAATACAATGTTCTTTTTCACATCCATCAAATTCTGATTTAAAGGTATTTGTATTTGCCGACGTACCTCACCTTATTAAGTTATTAAGAAATAATTTAATAGATTCAGGCTTTATAGTCGACGATGAAATATTAGATAAATCCTTATTGGAAGAGTTACTGCAATTGAATTCAAAGGATTTGAAAATTGCGTTCAATTTGAGCAGAGAACACTTAGATGTTAAGGGATTTCAACGACAACGTGTAAAGTTAGCCGCACAAGTATTTTCATTTAAAAATGCAAAAAGTTTGGAATATTGTGGCACAAAAGGTTTCTTGTCAAAGAACAATTGGCAACAAATGGCATATATGTTGATGACAATTAATAATTGGTTTGATGTTCTAAATAGCCAATGTAAATTTGGTAAGCATAGCGGTATACATGCTTACGGAGTCGAGCTAAATAAGCAAAACGAAATTCTCGATAAGATGAATAATTTAATTTCAAAATTGAGAGTAAGTAATAAAACAGGATTTCTGCCATTTCAAAAAGGTATTCTGTTAACAAACGAGTCGTTGAGAAAGCTTCTTCCCTACATAAAAGAAAAATACTCCGATGACGAATTTCAACCGCAATATATAATTACAAGAAGATTATGCCAAGATATTCTTGAAAACTTTTTTTCATATTTGAGAGCAATGGGAGCAACAAATGACCATCCATCCCCTGTTGAATTAAAACATCGATTAAAAAAGTACATTCTGAGCAAACATTGCAATCATGCCATTTCTGAAAAAGGAAACACGGAAACGGATGTTGAAACTGTACCATTAATGGGCCTGCAAGATTTTCATGCTGAAACTGAAATAAATATTTTTATAGATAATATGGAAGATCCCCAATTAGTTTCGGAAGCTGCATTATTTCTTGAAAAAGATGACAAGGAAAATGAGGATTCCTTTAATGATGGTACTTGGAGTACATTCCAATTCACGCATGATGTGCATAAAGTGACAGAAAATCTATAATATATGTGACATGAATTATAGATTTTAAACTGAATTTTGATAGAAGCTTATAATTATTAAATGTGCTAAAAATTGAAATTTCTTTTAAAAATAGGTTCTGTGTTAAGGCACAAAAGGTCAAACAGTATTATAATAACTATCATATTGATTATCAAACTTTTTAATTATGTATCTCTTTTTTCATACTATATAGCTCCCCAGATAACGAATTTTTCGGCAACAGATCTTGAATGGAACTTATTAAAAGAATTCGAGATCAATATCGCAACAGAAGACATTGAATCTCAAGGATTACGTTATATTGCAGGATATGTTGCACATAGATATCGTCATCAGTATTCTCAATTAGGTAGTACAATTAAAACGGTGATTGATTGTAACGATTGGCTATCGTTTATTTCCCGAGGGAATTGTATTTGTCCTTCTGCAGACTTTTTAAATGTTGCAAAAATTATGAATAATCAATTCATGTTATTTCATGGAGATTATTTTAATGAAGAAGACAAAATTTTTGATAAATTAACTGAAATTGTTTGCGTGAAAATTAATAACATTCCAATACATAATATTCCAAAAGAAGCTATTGCATGTTTAGTGCGTACACGAACTTATTTACGTTTACGAAAATTAAACAAAGATATAAAAATGAATAATTCATATAAAAAAAAAGCAAATAAAACTAAAAAAATTTGTAATATATTAGTTTAGTTTCTTTTTATTCATTCATATTTATTTTATGAAAAGTTTATTTTATTAAAAGTTTATTAATTGTATTAATAAATACATATATATATATATATATGATAATAATGTATTAATAAAATTGTTTTTTCTATTTTGCAAAACTTTTTATTTCATTCAAATGATTTCATTTCGAATTCCCATCTTTTTGTTTGGGGCAGTTCTGATTGGTTCTCTGCCCATGATACCGCCATTATGCGCAATGCTTCACCTTGTATACTTCCACCATGCGTTGACGGATGCTTTCTTTTTCGCTTGGCTCTTTTTTATTGCGTAAGTTATCGCTACAAGGCTGATTATTATTATCCCTGTGATACTTGAGATTGCCGGGTATATTATATGGTCCCGTATCTGTAGGTTGTCTTTGTCTATTTGTTTGTCTATGTCGGTTAATGTTTTGCTAAGTTCCATTAATTCTGATGGGGTTTTTATTAGTTTTCGTAACTTCATTGCTTCAATTCTATTTAGTAGTTTAGTCTGTTTGTTTTTGTGGCGTTAGTGTTAAATTATAGTCTGGTATGTGTTTTGATGTATGTTACTAGTGTAGATTTTTTCGTTCTTATTATTATGTCGAGTGTTACGACATACTTTACATTTCCTTTTAATCGTTAACTGTCCCGTTCTATCAATCTTGACTTTCCGTGTCGTCTCGTTCTCGCACGTTATTTCTACCTGCTGTTTCGCTCGCGTGGAATATATCCATGTATTCGTTACTTAACGTTGTCCATATCGTTGTGTTCGCGTGTATGTATCTTATGTTATAATTATCTGTGTGCTTTCCTAATTGTACATATGTCTGTATTTCACATAACGCTTGGTCATCTACATGATGTATCGGATTGTTTTGTTCGCATACATATTCATTGTTATTTCGCATACATCTTCCTAATTCGTTTTTCGTGGTTACAAAATGTTCGTGTCTATCGCTATTATGGATTGGTTTACCTCTATACATATAAATTTGTTGTTTTGTTTGTGGGTGGGTAGGGGTGTTGCCTTTATTATATCATATGTAGGGAACATAATTAGTGAGAGTTTTATTACCGTAATTATGCCTTCGTCATAGTATGCGCTAATCGTTATAAATTTTTCGATTGTTCCTCAATTTTCCTTTGCTATTTGAAACGGTGCGTTCCTTGTGGTACTTGTGTCGTTATTTCCTTAAGGTTATCGATAATCGTTTCAATCGGTATTAATCTTATGTTTATTATTCCACTTTTTGCGCTGGTTAGGGCAATAATGTCTGTAGTATCGATTATTAGGTCTCTGATGATTGCATTTAATACGATGAAGTGTTCGTCCATCTCTTCTCGATATCCAAAACTTGTTGCCTTTTGTAGCCAACTTTATCGCATTTTTTCCGTTATATTTAGGAATCTTATATTTAGGATCTTTCTTCGTTTTCTTGTATAATTTTTTTCTAATTCGTTCATGTGTGCGATGGTTGCGTTTAATACTCTTACTTTTTAATGCGTGCTGTAGCGTTTGTTGTTTTCCCTTTATTAATTTTAATTGTTCGGTTATGATCTTCTCATCGTCGGCGTCCATTGTGCCGAATAGCGTTTTGCTTGTTCCGAGGCCGTTTATTAGTCTTCTTCGTGTTTTCTTCATTAGTTGGTAAGTTTTCCTTAATTGTATCAATAAGGTTACTGCTTTTTCATATTCTCTTTCTGTTACTTGTAGTAATATGCTGCATGTTTTTTTCATTTTTTGTTCTAATGGTTTGTCGTAGCATAATGCTCTTGTTTATGCCATATATCCCGTTACTTGTTTTTGTCGGTGGTCCATTGCTGTGATGTCTGTTCTGATCACCATTTTCCGTGGCCTCGACTTGATTAATTTTTCCTATTTTTTCAAAGTATATGCCTGGTTCGTGGAATTTTTCTATCCACCAAGTCTCATAGGTATTAGGTTCTTCTGTCCTGCCTTCGCTCAGGGTAAGACTTCTGCAATATATGGGTATTATATTATGACGTTGCGTTTTCTTAAAGAGTTTTATGCTTCGCTATCTTTCATCTAATTCTTTTCCAGGTTTGTTAGCGTTTCTCTTTTTTTAAATGTTCGATAAAGGCTTTTAATTGGTTCACGTGTACGCGTATTGTTCTTCTTCCCATTTTGATCATGTAATTCACGTCGGAATTTTTGTCGATGATTACGGTAAGGCCCTATCCATAACGAATCTAATTTTTTTGATCGTCCTCGGCAAACTGTTTCGTCATGTAAGAGGACTTTTTCTCCTACTTCGAAGTTCGTTTCACGTTTTCCTGACATAGTTTCTTTTTGCCTTCATTTTTTCGTTGCGTATATGCTCTTTCGCAACTTGTTGCGTAGCGCACAATTTTTCTTTGAGTTCGTTCGTAAACTTCGTACGAATATGTGGATCTTGGCGATTGTGATAGTGTTGTCGGTAGATTTGCAGTATGTCCGTTAGATTGAACGAGGAATCCTGTTGCTGTATGTGGGATTGTATTATATCTGAACATTGCGTATGGAATCCTTTGTCCCAGTCGGTCTGATCTGCATTTATATAATGTCGTAGATATTCAGCTAGTGTCCGGTGTGATCGTACCGTTCTTTCCGGATGATACGCTGTCGTCTGTACTTTCTCGATTTTCAATGTTTGCAAGTATTCTTGAATATCTCGCTTAGGAAATTTGTTCCTTGGTCGGTTAGGATTTTTTCTAGTATACCGTGCTCGAATATGATTTTAGTTGTGAATTCCCTCGCGATTGTCCTGGCTTCTTGGTTTGCTATCGATATCGCCTTGCTAAATTTCGTCAGATTATCTTGGAAAGTTAGTATATATTTGTTTCCCTTATTTGTAATTGTTAACAGTCCTACTATATCTAATGCGCATTTCTCGAATGGTTTGTCGGCGATATCTGTTAATATTAATAGCGCTTTGTTTTTTCTTGACAGTTTATTTTTCTGACAGAGTTCGCATTTCGTTATATAATTTTTGACATCTTTCGTCAACCTTTTCCAATTGTGAACCATTCGAATCCGATTTATTGTGCGTTCGATTCCCTGTTGTTCTCCTAGGGGTGCGTCATAGTAGGTGTAGTATGTTGATTCTAACTCACTTTTCCCATTGGTGCGAAAGAGACCTCTTAAAGAGCGAGGGAGATAGAAAGATATCTGAAAGACGTATCCATTGTGACGCTTGCGCGGGTGAGTAGGAGGAGTAAGTAGGGCGAGGGAAGCCGCTCGCCGTCGGGTAGGTAAACGGGCGAGTCGTGACGTCACAGGGGAAGTAAGCAGGGCGAGGGATGAGCGGCTCGCCGTCGGGGATAAACAGGGTCGAATCGCGACGTCGCCGCGCAGTGGCGTCGCGGGCGCGCGAAGCGTCCCTGGTTACCGCGTCGCGGCGCGCGGAGCGTCCCTGGTTACCGTCATCACCGCCGTCGCCGTTCTCGGACGCGCTCTCAAGCCTCGTCTACAATAGTCGCAAAGGTTGTGTCGCATGTCGTAAGTAATAGTGTCGCAGAAAAGTTTGTCGCATGTGTCGCTAGACAAGTGTCTACAATAGTCGCAAGGATTGTTTACAATGGATCTGCAGCAACTATTAATTTTTCTGCAACTTTGCTCAGAATTTTTAAATTTATTATCCCTATATACCCGTTTGCTCAGTGAATCAAATAATAGAAGATGGTGGGTGCCAGTAAATAATGAAAAAAAAACGGCGTGCTAAAGGCTTCCATTTAATCTATTTTCGTGAGCTAATAGAAACAGATCTCTCTGTCACTGAGATACTCCTCTAATTCTTGTTCACTCATTTTTAAATTAAAAAATAAAAACAAATAAAAACGAAAATATACCGCGGATCAACTAGCAACACACGCGACTGTGCTGTGATTGGCTGATTTCTTGCGACATGCTTGTCGCAGTCGCAGAAAGTTGAAATTGGTTCAACTCCGTGCGACAAGAGTTCTTGCGACTGCGACACACTGCGGCAGCCTACGACATTCGCATATGACATGCGACACAGCTTGTGCGACTATTGTAGACAAAGCTTGCGACTATTGTAGACGAGGCTTCAGACGACGAGCGGCGGGCGTTCTTTCCCGCCGGTTCGCACGCGCGCGTGAGGATCGAGAGGAAGGCGGCGGCGGCGGCGTAGCGTTCGTTCGTTTGCGCGCTAATTCCCCTCGCGCCTCCCCCCCCCCTGAGAGGACCCGAGTTAGAGAGAAGGCAGCGTAGCGTTCATTCATTCCTTCGCGCGCTAGCGGGAGAGAGAGGGAGATGGAAGCGGATAATGACGATACGGGAGAGAGAGAGACGACGAATTTCGAGTAAAGTGTTCTTCTTTTTTTTATTAGAGTTTATATCGTTATAAAATATATATATAATAATTACGTATAATTAAAATTTTAGCCTCCTGGAGCCTTTATGTGTAACCGTAATCTCAACTGTTCTTCCTCTCGCCCGTTCCACGAGTTCCGCTATTACTCTTCTTTCCTCATCTTCCTCTATTCTTCGTCTCTCCTCGTACTGCATGATGGATATTTCTTGTATCTCTTTGTACAAATCTTGCATGTCGAAGAGGAGTCGCAGATTAAAGATGTCGTAGTACCTTCATCCGTTTACCTCGGCATCTTGACGGCTCTCCGGAGTGTCGCCCCATTCCTCCGCGAGATCGTGTCGCGCGTTCCATTCGTATCCCGTGCCGATGTTCGATGTTAACGAATCCCGGAATTTCAACGTCGATGATGGACTATAAAAATAGTATATATATATATATATATATATACATATATATATATTATATATACGCGCGCGCCTAATTTTTTTTTCGTAAAAAAGAACAAAACATTATTTACCCTCCAGAGAAACATCACTTTCACCACGATGCAGAATAACAGATTGATGAAGTCCTTTTTCCACAGAGAATAGAGATTCCTGTCGGCATTATCCATTTTGATTTGTTAAACTAACGTAACCGCGCGTTCTCCATCTTGAATGAAACTCGACTAAAACTCGAGAACCATTTAATCGGCGCGATTAATCATATCTTCCTGAAAGCATCGCGCATTAACGCATTAGCGCGTTTAGGTTGAGGAAAGAGCGATAAGCGGTCGCGAATGTTTCCGATTCGATGCGGGATACGATTACGCGATTCTCTCCGTATTTTCCCCGTTTAACCTAAATAGTATTTTTTCCGTTTATGAATGAAAAAAAAAACTCGATGTATCGGGAGAGTATGTCGCGTAGAGGTGTTCGTCTTTCTTTCTCTCTCTTTATCTTTCGTGCGTAATATTTATTATATTATATTATTTATTATATTATTCTATATAAATTAAAAAGGAGGAGGAGGAGGAGAGATGACAAATTTTCATGTAAAATACTTTTATTCGATCAACGTTACATATGCGAGTACATAAGTCGGTAATGAGATGACAGTACAATTGGACACGGGGCAAATGGACACGGAGCAAATGGACACGAAACATTGCACACGGTTCATTTGGACACGGTTCAATTGGATACATAAAAACGCACACCGATCAGTTGGACACGTAAAAATGCACACCGTTCAGTTGCACACCGTTCAATTGGACACTGTTCAGTCGATCACAAAAAAATGCACACCGATTAGTCGGCCACGAAAAAATGCACACCGATCAGTCGGCCACGAAAAAAATGCACACCGTTTAGTTGCCCATGGCAATGCACACCAAAACCCAACCACACACCCCAAAACAAAACATTCACACGTCACATCACACACACACACACACACACACCACACACACACACACACACACACACACACACACACACACACACACACACACACACACACACCCCGTCCCCCTCGCTTCGTGTGCAAAGTTGTACTTGGTGCAAAGTTGGTGCGCATCTTTTCGTGGCCGACTGATCGGTGTACAATTGAACGGTGTACGTCTGAGTGGTGTGCAACTGAACGGTGTGCAATTGAACGGTGTGCAACTGAATGGTGTGCAACTGAACGGTGTGCATTTTTACGTGTCCGACTGATCGGTGTGCATTTGCTCGTGACCGACTGAGCGGTGTGCATTTTTTCGTGGTCGACTGATGTGTTTTATTTTTTTTTTTTTGTTTGGTGGTTTTTTTTGTTCCCGGGGGTGTTTTTTTTGTCCAATTGAACCGTGTACAAATGAACCGTGTGCAATGTTTCGTATCCATTTGCTCCGTGTCCATTTGCCCCGTGTCCAATTGTACTGTGTCCAACTGCACCGCTCCCAATGGGATTGCGTTAGCGAAGCGTATATTTTTTTTTATTCCAGTTTACATGCGCGGATACATAATTTGTCAATAAGATTGCATTAGCGATATGTATTTCTTTTTATTATAAGAATTTTACAAACTGTAGTACGGTCCGAAAAGGAGGACGTGTAACTCGCAATCGATTAGATCGTTCGCGTCGAAGTCTTCGACGAATTTCTTCCGGAATATCGTTCAAGTGATCGATTTGCGTCGCGATATCGATGAAACTCGATAGCTTGTTGTCGACGATTTCGAGCACGTTGGTTAGCGTCGCGACGATGCGATTCACGCATAATTCGAGATCGAACAGCGCCTTTACCGTGGCTTGCGACATGGATATGCGATTCTTTCCCGATTCGAATCATAGTGTCTTAAGATTGTTTATCTTGCCGAATCGAATCGTCGCGGTTCCGATTATCGCGGACGTTGGAGTATGCGGATCTTCGGAGTCGTTCTCGAAATATCGTAGTATATCATTGCGTAGAGCGAGCAGATCTCTCCACATATTGGCCGTCAACGAGATCTCTTTTCCATGACATTCTCCTAGAGCGATATCGACGTATGACTCTCGCTTTACGACGATAGCGATGTCGATGTATTTGTAAGACGTCTTAGCAGCGCGTATCGTCTTCCTAATATGCGAATCGGATGTTTTGCGAAATTGATCTTGCGTTTAAACATCCAATTTCTCATCCATCCGTGGAAAATGAAGAAAAAAATTAGCTCGTTTTCGCAAGATGGAAAAAAATGCGAGAGAGTATACTCACTCGTTTTCGGTGTACAATTTGGCTTTCTTTTCCGCGGGTGAAGTGTCGCAGCGGTCTTGGATATCGTCCTCGTCTCGACGCAGAGGCGCGACGAAGTGATTGGGCATCTGCGTCGCTGCCGATGTCGTCATCGTCGTCGTCGTCGTTGGCGGCGGCGGGGGCGGCATCGGTAGCGGCGGCGTCGACAATGCGGCGGGTGTCGCCGATTGATTTTGATCCCCGAGGACTCGGCGATACTCCTGTCCGATTCCCGCGAACATGATCGGTCTCGCGAAGAAGGATTCGATGCTCGTTGGAAACACCTCAGCATTGAGAGATGCGGATTCGTCGGGAGAGAGAGAGGGAGACGCGTGTTAATCTCGAGCACTGCGAAAAATGATGCTCATCGCGATCGAAGTGCGCCTTATACGAGTATACCCATTGTTTTTTTTCGACTAACGGAAGTGTGGTTTGGAAACGATGCGCTAAATATAGCAATTTTAAACGCGTCGAGTTATAAAGCATAAGAATTACCCCTATAATTGATGTACATAGTTATTATCGTCCAATTTCTAGGCTGATGCATATTCCAGACGAGGAAGCGGTTTAGAACGACGCGAAAAATATAATAATCTTAAACGTTAGGTTTCAAGGTTTCCCGCATAATTGTCATTGTAATCATCGTTATCATCGTCGTCGTCCGGTCTGTCGACGGATGCGTATTTCAGACGATATATCTTGGAAACGAGTTCGCGCAATTGATCTAGAATGCCTTCGGCGGGACATTTTATTCCGAGTATATTAAGATCGAAAGGCTGAGGTTATCGCGTCGATGAATTCGTTGTACGCGTAATAATTGCGTTTTTTGAGGAAATACAGATTATCGTCAATGTGACGAAAGGCCGTCGTTATCGCGGACGGTATCCCGGAAAACGTATCCCATAGAGAACCGTGTCTTATAGTTGTGGTCGCGCAATCGTTCATCTCGGCTATTTTATAACGTTCGTTATAACGTAACTGCACCCCGCGTGCTTGTTTATCGCGGCGTTTATTTTAGCTTCGCGCGGAAATCCGATGTATTCGATAGATCTCGACCATTCTATTTTGAATTGAAAATTCGAATCGGTGAGATAAACGGAGCCGTTCGCGAATATCACGATGTCTCCCGAGGGTTTCTGATACACGGTCGATATACGCGCGAGATCGCGAGGGAGAAATTTAATATAGTCGGCGAATGAGAAGGGCGAGCCATAGCGTTTTCTTTTTATATCGATCGATCATATGTCGCGTTTACGCGCGACGTATAAGCGATGATTCATAATTAATGTTCCAGCTATACGCTTTAAGGCGCACAAATCAACGGTATTGGTAGGAGCCGTCGTCCTCACAGTCGTTACTGTAGTTGTCGGTGCTACTGTCGTAATTGTCGTTGTTGCTGGAGTAGCAACGATAATTGATGGAGTCGAAGTTTTCCATGATTAGTAGAGATTTCGTATACTTATGATATCATCTATGCTCAATCTGAGCGGAAATTGTTTGTCCCCCGTAGGTGTATAAGCGTACATGACCGAATCTTCTCTCAGACTGTGAGTCAGACCTAGAGTGTGACCGATTTCATGCGTTAGCGTCTGAAGGAGATACAATCTATCCGATGGAGGTTTCGTTAGCGCGATGTGCCACAGTTCCGACTCATCGACGACGTGCACCTCGGTTATGTGATCGCTCGTCCCCGTTGGAAAGAATGCGTGAGCGACGGCCGCCCCGGACCCGTGAACGGTGTCGGGCATTCGTTTCCATTCTTATCATTCTCATACGCGTGTACGCCCGATTGATACGATATCAATATATCGGGTGTGACGCGTTGCGCGAGAACGTTAGCGAAGAATGCTCAGACCATAGAGCGAACGTCATTTGAGTCGTGCGTAGAGTTTCTCTATTTGCTAGTCTGAAGTTCCACGTGAGATACGTCTTCGGCCACTTTCGCGTTAATGAGTTGTGAGTGTGAATGTCCGCGACGCCGCATCGCGGTTTGCGCATTACGCGAATTGTTTCTACGTTCAGAATTCCATTTCCAGGTAGACCGTAGTACTCTTGAAATAATGTCAATGCGTCGCTCAGAAAGATTGCGTTGTCCACGATTGTTGATTTTCATCGTTCTCCAGATAGCCGTAAATTCGCAGATAATTAAACGCTTCCGCGATATCGGTCAGCAACGTAGCGGCGACAAACGGAAGTGTGGATAGCGCGAACGATAGCGCGAACGATATCGCGACGCGCGTCATGGCTCTCGCGAATGCGCGCACGGAAGCGAGTTGCTCGAATTCGCGAAAACGCGATGGAGCGTCGATCGATCGATCGATCAAAAGGAAAGGGAGAAGGAGGGAAAAAGAGAAAGGCGACGTGTGCTCGAGAATCACGTTTAATTGTACAATTTTTTTTATTGTAACATATTTAATTGGAGAAAGTCGAAATACGTATAGGCGAATTAAGGATAATACATTAGATATATGGTAATGAATTGGATGAATAAAAATGCTTAATCGTAATATTATTATAATAATATATTTATTCGAAGAAGAGTGATGTGCGTATGAACGCTTATTCGTAATACATATACGTCGAGTTAAAGATAATACGCTTGAGTAAATATTATATTTAATTTAATTATTTAGTTAATGTAGAAAGAATATTATACTAAAGGTAAATACTTGATCGTGATATTATTATAATAGATTTATTTGAAGAAGGGTGATGCGCGTACGAACGCTTAATCGCAATACATCGGATGAGTAAATATTATATTTAATTAAATTATTTAGTTAATATAGGAAGAATAACATATCAAAGATTAATTGTCGATATAAAAAATATTGCGTATGTATAAATATATATCGTTATTTACATATCGTATAATTGACTGCGTCTCTCCAACCATCAGTTATGTAATTTACAGACGTTTTCTAAGGTGCAATTTTTCATGTGGTGGGTGCAACGATAGGCGTGCCTCGTAGTCAGCATTCCTAAAGGTCCGATGTCCTCGTAATCGGCGTCGATGGTTTCGATTGTCATATCGCGTTGCTCCGCAACTTCTCCCGCAATGTCGATCAATCATTTCTTTTTTTCATGACCTTGACATAAATTGTCGCAGTAGTGTCCGCGTTAAGATGCTTTGATGCACGATATATCGCGTCGCGGACGATCTGTCTAACACATTTATAGTCCACGTATCCGTCGGTCCAATGGAATCCGTGATGATTCAAAGTTAGCCAACAGGCTTGCGATTTTTCGCCTTTCGTTAATAAATTCCATGACATTGGAGCGCGAAAGACGTGATGAGTTAGATCTCTACCGTTCGCGAGTATCGTCACTTCCTTCGTCACAAATCGTTCGTTGACGATAAAACCTTGCAGATCGATGAAAATTGGTATCGCGATATCACTCGTCGTCGTCGCCTTCGCCATAGTCGAAAGAGAAAGAGAGAGAGAGAGATCAACGTTTATTCGCGTTTGTCAAGCGAGTGCGTTCTCGATGTTTATGCGGTTCTGAAATTCCTCTTTTTTTCCCATCGTTTCCGTCATTATCCCCTCCTCCTCCTCCTCTCTTTCAATTCGACGACAGTTTACGCGACGTTTTATAGAATTTTACGCACAACATTCGTCAGTGGATTATATTCCACCACGCGATCGTGATTGATGAGACAATACGCCGTGTTGGGGGGAACATTTTCTTTGCAATCGAATTCTAGACAAACGTCCACGGTGGCGCTCTTAATCGCCTCGTTTTGACGGGAACAATCTATCACCGCGAGCGGGCCGCAATGTAAAAATTTATTCATAATTAGGATCGTCCCATCGTTTTCGGATCCGTAATATGTTCGTCGAAATCGCGCATACGCGTCATATAGTATCGCGATTCTTTTTTTATCGAAATCCAAATTCATATCGTCGTATGGATAGAAATCGGAATTAAGATATAATTTTACATTAATTAGATTGCACGCGTCAAATCTTGCGATAGAATGTTTTTCCTTCCGGTTTGTAACGCGAAAATGACGTAACGCGGTTTCTCGAGTTGCGTGGCCGCTTTTGGGAGGGTTCCGTTAGCGCACAGTGCGATAGCCCACGTCCCGATAGCTCACGTCCAGATAGTACACCCGATGGCACACCAACTCGATAGCGCACCAATTTTGCACCAAGTACAACTTTGCACACGAAGCGAGGGGGACGAGGTGGGTGCTGAAGGGGGGTGAAGGCCGCCCCCTGTGTGTGTGTGTGTGTGTGTGTGACCTTGCGTGCAAAGTTGTATGGTGCGCTATGGGTAGTGCGCTGGGTTGGCGTTGACGTGTGTTCATTTTCGTGTGCTATCGGGACGTGTGCTATCGCATCATGCGCTAATGGATCCCGCTCGCCGCTTTTATGGCCCGAGTGTTTGGTCGTGCTTTGCAATAGCGGAAATTCATAGAGATCCCACGAGCGAAAGGACATACTTAGATATCGGTCGCTGTCTAATGTGCGCAATAACGACAATTTATTAAACGTCATTTAACATTACGTGCGGCCATTGTATTTTCGTCAGTTCCACTCTTGGCTCGTTTTCCTCGTGCGATAGACAGACAATTGTGGTCATTTCACGCTCGTATCAGAATCAATTCGTGACGCGCATTGATAACAACACGTTTGTAATCCTCGCAGAAACCTAATAGCGTATTGAGAGGAACTCAGAAGTTGAAGTCGCCCGTTGTTGCGACGCCGCTTGATCCCGTCGCGAAATCCCATCCGGCATTCTTCAAGATATTTCGTCGTTCGCTTGTCAATGATACGTAATTCTTAATCATACTTGTTATTCCGACATTGCGGCTACGGTCAATTTCCACGCCGTCGAGTTCGTCGCGTATTTCCTCGAACATAAAGATTACACAGTTGTTTACCAACCATACCGGTGCCGCGGGGATTCCCGATTTACCCGATACCGACGGTTGTTGGTCCGATGGAACATTTTTTGTTAGTAGTCTGCCCTCAATATAGAGAAAATTCTCGCACGGCAGCGTATATAGATCCTGTTGTTGAATGGGTATTCATATCTCGTCACTGTATCCGAAAGTGGTGTTGGCGTACGAATTATACGTGTGACTCTCGATCTTCATGATGCGATCGTCGAAGATGAGTTCTCCGCCGATACTCAGAATGTCACGCATAATGTCAAATTATCGCGTGATTTTCGGTACAGCGAAACCCATAGAGCGTAGAAAAGCGATATTGGCGACGGATAATCCTCTAACATTCTTCTCCCCCGAATGTGCGATTCGAGTTTCGGCGATACGAATATGGTTGCCTATGCCACGATGCGTCTTCGCAGCATTAAATTCACTCACGACGAGCATCGCGCGAATCCTTATGTCTCTCTCTCCCCCCTTCTTTCCTGTTTTCACAGCTTACTCACTCGCGTCCGTTTTATCGTTTGCGCCGCATGTGCAGACGAATCGTGATCTCCTCTCCGCAAAAATCGATCAATTGATCATTCTGATCGACGACGCGCAACGATATATCGGTTACGAGTTGCGCGATAACCGATAGATAAATGATCTGCGTTGGAATCTCCGACACTTTATATCCCGGTGGAACGTTCGGCGCGAATTCGTGTATCGTATGCGCAGATTTTCCATTCACATACGCGCCCGTCGTCAAGTTGCATTCAACGCGAATCGTGTTAACCGCAATAATGCTCACAGGCTTATCGGACGTGTACCATTTATTCGGCTATAATACGCGAGACGGGAAAAAAACCTAATAACGATATTATTCGGTTTGCCGAAATTAACTTGATACGCGCATTTAATCTCACTTCTCATGGTATTGTCGTTACCGCGTAACGAGAGAATGCGCTCGCTTCTGCCGCCATCGCCACCGTCGACGCTCTCATTCTCCTCCTCGTATTCGATATCATACAGATATTCGCTGTTGCTGCTGCTGTCGTTTTTCTTCTTAGATTCATCTTCCGGCCGCCGCCGTCGTCGTTTGTGAAGAATTGCCGCTTTCAAATACGCGGCTCTGTCGCGCAGCTCGTATGATCCTACGGGAATCGAGATCATTTCGTCGTTATCGTCGAAATAAAATTTATTATTCGATATTTATTGTTTCATTTTATACAATGCTTTTTCGGTTATAAGAGTGTGAAATTGTTAAAGAATTGGGATAAATACAATAGAGCTATTATTAGAATCAATTTGCAAGTTAAATTGTTGAGGGATTGTATTAGAAATAAAATATTTCCCCGACACATTAACCTCGGGGAAGTTCCCAGTTTTTTCCATCATAGGTCGTTGAAAGCTGCGCTTAAAGCTAAGTATGTTTACGGACTCAGACTGTTAAGACTTGAGATAAACGATGCGTATAGACATTTACAGTTTTTAAAGGATAGATTATATAGAATATCGTGGAACATTTATGGAGGATTTCCGTTGCAATTATGGAAAGTCTATTACACAGGCGCTTCTCGTTCTCTCCATTTCTATTATTTGAAAGAATCAAAAAGATTTGTTAACAAATGGCATTGGCTCATTAAGAAACACGAATCGAGTAAGACAGTGATGCCTATCAATTATTTTTACTTACACTCGAGACACGACAATGGTTACAACAACAACAAGGATAATTTACGTGCGAACTTCACATTTTCATGTTCAGGAAATCGTTCCAAACAGCCATTGATGTGTGGTGGAGTATTGACAAAGGGTGAGAGTTGTAAGGATGAGGTAAAAATCTATCTATTCTTTTTTTCTGATCTTTCCTCTTCACCATTGTCTCTACGCAAAAAATGGTTTGTTAACATTTCGACCAGGAATGAGGTTCAAGGATTGTTGCAGTTGGGTGACGGATTCTGTTTACCGCCGATTTCACACTATGATAGAGTCCTCAGAATTTATTAAACATCTTGAGAACAACATTTTCAAGATTCAAAAAAGAGAACCTGAATTGGCGATTGACATTAGAGGCCGCTCCTATAACCATACCTATTATTAAAAATTTTTGTCAGGTCTCTTTATCTGAGAGAGACAGGAATATTAAGAGAGCAGTCCTAGAAAAAATTTTTTCCACAAAAAATTTTACAAAAGATAACCCGGACATTTTATTCACTCAAGCGGATAAGGGTAACATTACAGTTATGATTGACAGACATACTTACATCAATAAAATGAACGACTTACTCAATGACACCAATACATATTTGATTCTGCAACGTAATCCTGTTAATAAACTGACCTCGGATTTACACACTTTACTTACGAGATGGAAGAGACTTGATTACATCACGACAGAGAAGTATAGACAATTAAATTCTTTTATGTCTGTCCTTCCGAGGGCTTACAAGTTGCCGAAGGTTCACAAGGATAACTTTCCATTAAGGATCATTGTATCTTCCATCAACACTCCGCTTTACTCTTTGGCGGCCTTCATACATGATATAATCCAGAAAAGTATTCCGCCTCCAGAGAGCCAAGTCATTAACAGTTTCCATCTAATTGATAGATTACACAATATTAAAGTAGATAAAGATTTTAGATTGGTTTCATTGGATGTTATATCTCTCTTCATTAACATTCCACATAATTTAGCCATAGATGGAATTAAAAAGAGATGGAATTTTATCTCGGGGAATACTAACATTCTGTTGGATGAGTTTATCGTAGCTTTGAACTTGATTCTTAACTCCACGTATTTCACTTTTAATAATATAATATACAAGCAGACACACTTATGGGTTCTCCTTTGTCTCCCGTCATTGCTGACATTGTCATGCAAGATTTAGAATGCAAAGCGCTGTCTATGTTATTCCCTGTTCCTTTGTCAGATATGTGGACGATATAGCATTAATGGTTCCACAGAACAACCTTGAATCACTGTTAGATGTTTTTAACTCTCTCCATCCTAGATTATAATTTACGATAGAAGTAGGTAATAATAGACTAAATTTCCTAGACATAACGATTATTATTCAAGATGATCATTTTATATTTGACTGATTCCATAAACCTACTTTCTCAGGGCAGTACTTAAATTATTTCTCACACCATCCGTTATGTCAAAAAAGGGGTACGATAATAGGTCTTGTGGACAGAGTGTTTCTCTTATCTAATCCCATATTTCATCAAAAAAATTTTATTCTTATCATTAGAATTCTTATTGACAATGATTATCCGCTTAATTTTATTTTTGATATCATTAATTCACGTTTAAAATATTTATTCAACAACAATAATTTACTTGATGTTAAGATAAGTCTTCAGATTCGCGACCTTTTTTCTTACTACCTTATGTCAAATCTATATCTGAAAAATTTAAACTTCTCACTAAATAGGCCGGTTTCCGCCCTGTTTACACTGGCTTAGATAATTTAGAGCCATATATTAGGGCGCAAAAAGATCCTCTTCCTAAATCTTTTAAGAATAATGTTGTCTACCGCATTAATTGCAATGATTGTGAGGCCTCTTACGTCGGTCAAACAAAAAGACTGCTAAAAACCAGGATCAGAGCATCGCAATCAAATAAATAGGCGTAATAAAAATTCAGTTATCACCGAACATAGACTCCAATTCAACCATGATTTTGATTGGAAGAATGTGCAGATTTTAGACAACGAGCCTTGCTATAATAGGAGATTAACATCTGAAATATTATTTATTAAGAGACAGAATTTGGATCTTAATTTACAGGAGGACACTGAGCTTTTACATGAAGCTTATCACCGATTATCGAAAATTTCAAAAAATTTTAATTTTCAATCCCAACGTTCTTTCCTTGTTTTTGTCATATTTAACGTTCTCATTGTTGTTTTGATTATTGATCGCTTCGTTTGTCTCTGAACTCAGAGGTTAACAGTCTGTCCGACAGCTTTCTCCGAGTTGGATGTAATATATCTCTGCGACTTATTGTGTATCCGATCGATCCTCGTGGAGTGAGTGTCATACAGTTTTAATTAGTTTTTGTTTAATTTTACAACTAATTGGCGATTATTGAATTTAGACAAATTTCGGCCTCTTTCCGCGGTCTATTCTTACATGTCTTTGTCAAGACTTTGTACGGGAGGAGCGTGCGGAGAGGAGTGTCATCATGAAGCTACTTCCATGTGGTCGACGTTTAACTTTACCTAGAAGTCGAGTGTTACTACCTAACATACTCCAGCATACAACTCACTCTATTGTTACGATAAGCGTTACTTTCATTTTTATTTTACATTCTAATTTTTATTTCTCTTATATTTTTATTATGTTCTGTTAATCTGTACTGAAGAGAGTCCGGTCGAGGACAGAAACGTTTACCAATTTTACAACTTATATTTACGATTAGACTTATATTAGCTTTTTATCATGTATTTCTGCGCATTAAATTTAAATGATTGTTTTTAACTTTAACGTATAATCTTTGCTCCTTAAAGCCCGATTGTTTTTAAGTTTATTATTCGAGACATTCACATTCGGTATTGTATTGTAAGTTTCGAAATTAGCTAAACCGAGCTCGTAATCGTCGTCGCTTATCTAAAGGTGGAAAGTAGTTCGCCGTGAGAACGCTGCTTTTCCCAGTTAATGTAAGAATCAACGACATAGTAACGCACATTACTATCGTTTAGATACCGAAAGGTTTTTTTTCTCTCTTCCAATCGATTTGTCGGAGAAAACGCAGGCACAATTGTCCACAAACACTCTGATCGTAAGTTTGTTGAGAGTCGCGATTATACGCGATATACGTATCACATCCGAGATAACGTTCTAGTACTAGCGGCAGTCGAAGATTGCCGAAAGCGTCGAAGTATAATAGATCGCTTCTTTTCCCTTTTTAACATACGCCACCCAATGCGTAGCCGGTCCCGAAGTATCGTCCAGATTCATGATACCGCTCTCATTGCGACCAACTCGCGCGGGCAGTGCGTCACGCATAAATACACCTCTGAAGTGACGCACACGAGCACGCACGGCCGCGCGGCTCAAATGTTCATTCGTCGTAACGCCGATTGAAATTATAATTATAACGTTATTCAATGTTTGCGCGATTTTTTTTTCTTAATCACACGTTTTCTTTTCGTGACGCTTCTACCACGCTTGTAAGGTGCAAAATATAAACCGCGACCTTCCATCGATTGTGCCGTTGCAGCTCCTCCAATTGTCGACGCGTCGCTTTTCCGTCGCTCACCATTTTTGCCACACCAGCCGCTCAACGATCCTAACGATCCCCGAGTGCGGGTAACAGCGGTAAGAAGCCGCCACATTTCGCTATAGGAAGAATTCGGCTCCTCGTTCTCTTTCTCGTACTCGTTTTCCTCTTGCCGCCACTTTTCCGCGTTCCAGTCATACCCATTTCTAATTTCGTTTTCGCTTTCATGGCCATACGACCGATGCCGCTAATTTTTCCCCGAGAGTCGAATCTCTGGCTCGGATACGCTCAAATGCTCTCGCTCCGAGCGCTCGATCCGCAACGTGCCGATCAGCAAGATCGTCGCTTCGCAAATAAGCGATATCTGCTCGCGACAAGCCGCGTCCAGCAGATTGATCCCTCGATCGCTTCGCGCGAGTCGCTTCGCGAGACGAGTACCGGGACCGCAAAACTGATATCCAGGTATATGTAGTTCGAATAGAAGAGTATTTATAGCTCTATTGAATAAACCTCTACCACCGATGTCCTTCACGTATTTCATACGATCGTCGTCTTATTTTCTATGCACGCCTAACAAATCTTTAATCATCGGTCTATCGATGTGATCTCGTTGCCATAGTTGATTATGATGTTTATGATAAAGACAATAACGCTCCATATCGGGATCGTTCTTCAAATGTACGAACAATTTTTCCTACAGTTGATCGATGAAACGGTCATATTTGTCTAATAAGAGTTTTTTCGAAACTTATTGTAACTGATCGACACTGAGTCCGAAAATATCGGAATCATTCACCAATAGAATAAACATGTCGATTCGTCGTGCGCGGATAATAACGAATAAATCTATATACTGTTGCTGTATCGTTTCAAAATTCGTCGAGCGCAGACGTCGAAAGTGCGCGATTTTATTGCGTCATCGCCACCGTTATCAATCGAACTGACAACGCGACCGTTCTTCTCTCTTTTTATCCGTTGCGCGCGCACGAGTCTGCGCACTAAAACGTGCGGAGTCGCTCGCGACAATGGATAAAAAATCGTAAAAAAAAGAGAGAGAAACGATGCGTTTCGTGCGTCAACCGATCGCGATAAGAGTGTCGAATATCGACGGTAAAACAAGTTCGATGAATGAGAAACAGCGGAAACACGGTTATCTATTACCAACCGCAATTCGTTGCGTAATCTACGGTCCGTCTAATTGCGGTAAAACAAACGTGTTGATAAATCTTCTGGATAGTCTTCACGAGATTCGAGAATGTATATGTTTACTCAAAATCGTTACATCAGCCCAAGTATCGATATTTGGAAAAATTATTGAAACCGATGGAAGATATCGGTTATTTCACGTATTCGAACAATACCGACGTCATTTTACCGAGCGAGGCGCTTCTGAATTAAATATTCGTGTTCGACGACGTGACTTGCAATAAACAGGACGCTGTGAGAGAATACTTTGCTGTGGGGCGCCAACGTTGATTGTTTCTATCTATGTCAGTCGTACACTAAGATACCGAAACATTCAATATGCGATAACGCAAATCTGTTAATACTTTTTAAACAAGATGGTACTAATCTTAAACACATACATAACGATCACGTGAATACCGATATGTCGTATGATGATTTTTACGCGCTGTGTCGCGTGTGTTGGAAATACCGATTAATAAAAAGATACCCTTATAATAAATAATTTATTAAAATTTTCCCCCAAAAAATATATATACAGGGTGATTCAAAACCCCTGTGTCCCTGAAATGACTTATTATTGAGTCAATTCTAAGACGATTTTTCCTTTTGCAAAATTTCGTCCGAAACTTAGTTTTTGAATTATTAAAGAAAGTAGTTAACGCATGACGGGTCGGGTACAAAAAGGAGGGGCGACGCGCCCCGTCAGAGGGGGGCCTTACGGGGGCGCCTGCTGCGATCAGCTGGTCGCTGCACATACAGACATACATGCGAACACATACTTTCTCTGTCTGTCTGTCTCTCTCTCTCTCTCTCTCTCTCTCTTTCATTCGTTCACTCACCTGTAATTTTTTTTTCGAGAGAGGGGAAAATGCATTTTATGCAGACAGACAGACAGACAGAAAATATATGTGTTCGCATATGTGTCTATATGTGCAGCGACTAGCTGATCGCAGCAGGCGCCCCGCGTCACCGTCTGACGGTGAATCGCGCGCGTCCCTGCCTGCCTCTTGTACCCGACCCGTCATGCGTTAATTACTTTCTTTAATAATTCGAAAACTAAGCTTCGGATAAAATTTTGTAAAAGGAAAAATCATCTTAGAATTGATTCAATAATATGTCATTTCAGGGACACAGGGGTTATTTTGAATCACCCTGTATATATAAATATATATATAATTTTCCTAAAAAAAATCAAAACTAAATGTGAAATCAATAATTAATTAACCAAGTACACTGAAGCAACCAAGTACATTGAAGCAACTCTTTAATGGTACTCGAGTCACATTATAATACATATAATTTTACAAAGTTTGCGAATTATATACCTGTAATTAATTTCAATTATAGAAATATGTGAATTAAAATACGATCCGAGCACGCCAAGTTCTTCTAAGACGTTTTACTCTTAATTTTTTTAGTTTCAAATTTATTTGGAACTTATTTTGAAAATTATTTTCATTTGATTGAGAATCTAATACATATGCAAAATTGAATTTATGACACATATTTCTAATTACAAATCCCTATCAATTGCTTCAATGTACTTGGTTAATTAATTATTAATTTCATATTTAGTTTTGATTTTTTTTAGGAAAATTATATATATTTTTTGAGGGAAAATTTTAATAAATTATTTATTATAAGGGTATCTTTTTATTAAACGATTTGTTGCATACAAGGTGGAATATTTTTTATGTACTTAGCGTATATTTTTTACCTTTGTAAGGTTTTTTTAGAGGGATTTCACACCTTTTTGTAAAATTTATTTATATATCTTTTCTGCAAAAAGTATGTATGTATTTTTAACACTTCGAGGCCAACTATATTTTTGTACTACTAAATCATTTATTAATTGCCATCCGGTATATTACTATATATTACACGTCAAAATTATTGATTTAATTAAATTTTTATTACATATTTACTATTATAGATTTCATTATTATTACATTATTCTTTATTATAAAATAAAATTTTGTTTTACATATAAAGAAACGAAGAAAATTTTAGAAGTTCAGATTTAATTCAAATAAGACATGCTGCAATTCTGCCATTGTATTAGATTTCTATCTTAAACAAAATGAAATTTAAATTGAAATTTAACCAGTACTAGGTTTAAAGTGAGAAAAAAGAAGTTAAAAATTCGAAAACTTAAACAGATGTATGTAATAAATAAATAATAATAATATAATTACCATAAAAGGTTAATATAAGTTGCGTATCGTAATAAATATTATTTTATAAGGCAGCATCAATATATATAGTTCATCCTTCCACAACTTAAAATATATTTTCAGTTTTACAAATATGACGTTACTCTTTTCCTACTTCCATGCAATTTAAACCTTATTCTTACAAGTAATCTATTCATACAAGTTATGATTACGCAGAAAAAGATTAACTTTATAATTCTATAGGGCATAATTATTGTATATATTGTGACGTGACATTTGGCAGTCCGTCACAAGGATCGCGAGATCTAACCGAGAGTATTTTTGGACCCTCGTTCTCCCCTGATTTAGAGAGAGAGAGCGATTATTAGCGGCGAGAGGAGGCTCGCCTCCCTCGCATAGAACTATGTATTTGCGAAATTTATTAGAGTAAAATTTAGCGATTGTGAGGATGGACCTGGACGGGATCTCATCCGATGACTCGACCCGGCGTAGAAGATCCTAAAGGAAGTTCCGGACGAGCGGAGGCGCCGACTAGGAAGAGAACGCCGAGCTAAGTATTCTTATCCGCCTTATAAAATTCGCAACATCTATTTTAAACTGACGCTGTCGCCCCTATAAATCTCCATATGATCAGCAGGAATAATAGCGAGGACCCCGAAAACGGAGCCAGCTCGGCCGAATTCAGCGCTACCAAGAGATCAGAGAAAGATATCGGCGAGCAGCTACCGGAAGGAAACCTCACTATGAGCTGCAGCTGCAAAGAATTAGGAAAATTCTGAGAGAAAACGGGATGCGACAGGCGCAAATACGGCCGTGAAGACCGCAGGAACAATTGAGGCCCGCGATGATCCTGAGGGTTGCGGAAGCGCCCCAAGTGGTCTATTTACAAATTAATTGCCGGCGCGATTCCGACCAGTGATGCCAGGCGGGTCAGGTTTTTCGCGCGACAATAATGGCGGCTAACCAGCGCTGTATCACTAGTATCTGGAATCAGGTATCAAACAATCTTTTATAAGTAATTTTATGTACTTATATTGTGTGTATATTTTATGTATTTTATATTATGCGTAAACACATACGCATATATACGCAGATAAAAATGTGTGCCGTTGATTGCTCGGAACAATTTTCGAAGAAAACATTTTTTCGGGCGACCAGCGGCACACCTTTTTATCTGTATTAGATACTTCATTGAGGCCGCGTTCGCTACGCATGCGCGAAAAACCTGACTCGCCTGGCATCACTGATTCCGACGGGCCTCCCGCTCGTTACTATTCGGCGGACTTGCGTGAGAGTACGACGGCCCAAATCTATCGATTACAAGTGCGGATACCGAGAGCGTCGAGGATCTACAGGAGTCACCGGTGAGACGAACGTCGACTTCCTCAAGCCGTTTAGTAGAGTATCAGGTAGAGTTAGCCCGAACAAAGTCCGTGCCGAATTGTTGCCGTCTTAGAGTCTTTTATTCGCGTTATTGATAATTGCGCAATAGAGCGCGACGGCCGGCCGACATTCTTTGTTCGAGCTACAATAATATTAAGTGCCCTCTCTCCCGGTTAAGCGCCGACAGTCATTTTTTGTATTTTTGTAATGATTAATGTAATATTTCGAAATTCTGTGTTTAGTAATTTTTCGATTTGCGAACTCACACACAAAGGCGATTGCGATATTCGATAGCCCACGGTGGCGTTGCGGCATCGACTCGCGTATCCCCGCGGCGTGAATCTTTCGATACTTTATTTGTGATTTATCGGTCTTATTTTTGAGATTTCATTACCGTTAATTATTCGCGTTTGCGTCCGATCTTTTATATTGATTATTCAGTCAGTTGTGCCTGTATTATCGCTCAAGGTTTATCTTTGTCTAACTCACGTTTATTAGAGTCGATTCTCTCGATTTTGTATTTGACAAATTCAACTATCGTCATTATT
>JAPIVC010000376.1:0-107500 GCA_030586385.1 Camponotus fellah | reverse complement strand
ACGAAACAAAAAGGTGACCGACAATTTTATGTGTTGTGCAATAATTATGTGAAACTGCGTGTCGCATAATCTCAGGATAATCGGCCCGGCGTATTCACGTGAAGAAATTGGGAGCATTTTATCATCGTATCTTATCAACGTGTGCAATACTTTTTATCGAAGGGATTTTCAATCACGGATTAATTTTTGTTAAATTTTACATTTATGAATTCAGCGTGATTGCATTTTGCATAATTTTTCAAATTGAGAGTGGAATAGGCCTGGGAAACCACTAAAAAAAAGCGCACCATGTTATCTACCGCAAGGTGGGTGGAAATGATAGCGCATCTTTTTCTCGCCGCTAAAGGGGGCCATTTTTCGGCGCGGTATTGCGATATATCGTATCATGTCTCGAGCGACCCGGCCTTTCCGGCGCGACTAGTATCGGATTACAGTGGGCGACTTCGTCGCCGCGCGCTTCTATTCGCGCAGATTCTTCTTTATTAATTTTTCCTTAATTATTGCGACAATCCCAAAACAATATAAATAATTTCTTCTTTAATTTGGGCCACTCCATTTTTTTTTTCGTTAAGGTCGAAAATCGGACACCCTATATATATATATATAATATATATTTCTCAAATTAAACATTGTAGCACATTTAGTTCCTACTTATTGCATGTTTGGCATATGCAAAACGATGATATAATAAAGCTATGTACAAGATGAAATAGACGTGTATAATATAAAATATTATTGTTGAAACATGTATTCATTATTTGTGTCATTATGGTGTAACGTGTAAAATAAAAATAATTATATTCAATATGTAACTGTATATATTATATTAAATTAAATTTTTATATTTATCATATACTGCTGAAATTAAGAAAAGTATATTCTTCTTCAGTAAACTTTTTCTTCAATTTTATAAATGTATAGTATTATTATATATATTTATGAAATAAATATTTTATTATATTTAATATCTCTGAGACTTTGTACACGTCTATTTCATCTCGTACATATCTTTATTATATCATGGCTTTACATATCCCAAACATGCAATAAATAGAAACTAAATGTGCTACAATGTTTAATTTGAGAAATATATATGTTTAATTTGAGATATATACAGGGTGGTTCATTTTAAACGCCCCAGGCAAATATCTCGAAAAATATGAAAAATACAAAAAAATGTTTCAGACAAAAGTTGTATGGTTTCGAGGGAGACATAAGATGATGCTATCAGTTTGACCTTGAAAAGTCACCTGAAGGTCACGTCAAGGTCATCTCCAATTTTTTAAATGGAACACCCTGTATATTTTTGCATATTCTTGTAGCTTATCTCGAGAGCTTTCCAAAACACTATAATATAATGTTTTTTTATTAAGAACTTTTGAGTTATTAAGGTTTGAAAGTAATAAATCCAATATTTTGACATAAACTATAAAATATCTTACAAAATATCCAATTTTCAATCATCTTACCCTAATACTTTTATGCACAGAATGACGAGACAAATTGACTAGTGTAAAAAAAATACACAATTGTTTAAAAAAAAATTTGTAATTGTTGCAAATTTATATTTGTCTATTACAGTAATGTTGTTTATTACACATTTTAAAACATTTTTATCAAGTTCTAATACAGCTGATTCCCAGATAGCCACGAATGCTAAAAGCACGTTTTGAAAAATCTTGCCAGCAAGGTTTGTTTCAATTTTTGCGGCAATTTTCTGGCAAGGATTTGTCTTGCTTTATCTTTTCACAAAATTTCGAGCATATTTATGACAAAATGTTTTCATCAAATGATGCTGTAAATAACAGAGTTGCTACCAACGAGTTGAGAGATGAGTTGTCTTGACATTACAAAAACACGCATTATTATATCGATTATTGGCTCCTCGTTCGACCGATGTATTTTCGCGCATTGCACACGTAACAGATATACACACGTTATATGCATGGCAAGGTTTGCTCTGTTCTTGCTGTAATTTTGCTGTCATATCGTGTACGGCAAGGCTTGCTCTGTTCTTGCCGTAATTTTGCTGTCGTATCGTGTTACGGCAAGGCTTGCTCTGTTTTTGCCGCAATTTTGCTGTCATGCTATGCTAGGCAAGGCTTACCGTATTATTTACCTAAAATATGCGTCATGCTATTGCGACAAGCATTGCCAGCAAAAGATAAGCTTTTGCGGACACACCTTGTCGTAATTTTGCTGCAAACGCATGCTCGAGTTTGCCGTAAACTTTGCGCAAAGTTTGCGTCATTTTGCTATCTGGGTTGTTTTTAGTTAAGATCAATACGAGTTAGCTCTTATTACGATTTGTCCAACAGTAAATTCATGTTATTTCCTTTCATAAATTGTGTCATTATTAACATGGCAGATTATCCGCCCTCAGAAATTGTTGATATAATTGGTATTTTTATGCCGCTAATAATAATGCTAGAGAAGCAGCTCATCAATATCAAGATAGATATCCAGATAGACGACATCCTGATCATAAAGCATTTTGCATTTAACAACTAGAGCGCGTACGGGATTGTTGGAAACGCAAACGTTCTAAAAAACCATTAAATAACGACGATGCTATTATCGTAACCATACTAGGAATGGTAATAATAAATCCACACATTGGTCAACGTCAAATTAGTCGTGAATTAAATGTGTCTCGGACAACTGTAGGTAGAATTTTACGTGCCAATCACTTTCACCCTTATCACATTACACTTAATCAAGAGCTTTCTGATAACGATAAAATTCTTCGTGTTAACTTCTGCAGGTGGGCTATAGATAAAATTCAGTTAGATCCCACATTTTTTTCTCGCGTTATGTTTAGTGACGAGGCTGCATTTGAAAGCAATGGCATGCTAAATCGGCATAATAGTCATTATTATTCTAATATCAATCCGCACTGGGTTCGGCATGTAGACAATCAGCATCGATGGAAGGTGATAGTTTGGTGTGGTATTTTAGATGGTCATATTATCGGATCTCACTTTTTTGATGACAATGTTACAGGAGACTCATATTTACGTATGCTACGAGATGTGTTGCCAAGGATGTTAGAGTTTGTCGATGAAAATACAATTCAACATATGTGGTTGCAACAGGATGGCGCACCATCACTACACACCCCTGTAAAAAATTTTTTAAATTTAACTTATCAGCGCCGTTGGATTGGAAGAGGTGGTCATATAGCGTGGCCTCCCAGATCACCAGATCTGACATCACCAGATTTTTTCTTATGGGGCTATTTGAAAAACATTGTTTACCAGACCGCACCCACCACAGCTGAAGAGCTAAAGGGCCGCATTAGACAAGCATGTAGAAATATATCAGCCGATGTTCTCAGAAAAAACAGTCAATGCATTTGAAAGACGGTTTGCAATTATGTATCCAGCAGAATGGTGGTACATTTGAGCATTTGCTGTAGACCAAAAATAGACACTTAATGTGACTTTGATGTGATCTTATGGAATTCATCGGTCTTGCCTTTATCGGCCGGATCACTCTCGAGTCTTGCCTTCATCGGCCGGATCACTCTCGAGTCTTGCCTTCATCGGCCGGATCACTCTCGAGTCTTACCTTCATCGGCCGGATCACTCTCGAGTCTTGCCTTCATCGGCCGGATCACTCTCGAGTCTTGCCTTCATCGGCCGGATCACTCTCGAGTCTTGCCTTCATCGGCCGGATCACTCTCGAGTCTTGCCTTCATCAGTCGGATCAATCTAGGGTCTTGCCTTTATCTTGCCGGTACATCTTGAGTAATATCGGCACATATTGTGACCTTTAAGCTTTATAACTTAAAAAATATTTAATGAAAATTATTTTATCATAGCGTTTTGGAAAGCACTCGAGATAAGCTACAAGAATATGCAGTAAAAAAAAAGGGTGTTCCATTAAAAAAATTGGAGGTGACCTTTATGTGATCTTCAGGTGACTCTTCAAGGTCAAACTGATAGCACTATCTTATGTCCTCTTGAAGCCATAAAACTTTTGTATAGAATATTTTTCTCTCCCAGGCTTGGTTTTCGAGATATTTGCCTGGAATGATTAAAATGAACCACCTGTATAAATTTGCAACAATTACAAATTTTTTTTTTAAACAATTGTGTATTTTTTTACACTAGCCAATTTGTCTCATCATTCTGTGCATAAAAGTATTAGGGTAAGATGATTGAAAATTGGATATTTTGTAAGATATTTTATAGTTTATGTCAAAATATTGGATTTATTACTTTCAAACCTTAATAACTCAAAAAGTTCTTAATGAAAAAACATTATATCATAGTGTTTTGGAAAGCTCTCGAGATAAGCTACAAGAATATGCAAAAATATACAGGGTGTTCCATTTAAAAATTGAGATGACCTTGACGTGACCTTCAGGTGACTTTTCAAGGTCAAACTGATAGCATCATCTTATGTCCCCCTCAAAACCATACAACTTTTGTCTGAAACATTTTTTTGTATTTTTCATATTTTTCGAGATATTTGCCTGGGGCGATTAAAATGAACCACCCTGTATATATATATATATATATATATATATATATATAGGATTTACATACATATAATCATTCAATATAGTATAGTAGACGTGCGAGCATATGTATGTGTGCATCTGCGCAGTAAATATAGTATACTATTAATATATATTAAATATTAATAAATATTTTACTAATAAATATGATTATATGAAAAAGATTTAAAAATATTAAAAATGATTAAATTTTAAAAGGGCAGAGGTTTACTTATGACTTTTTTCAAATTTGTGCCTCATGACAGTTTTCAGTTTAGAATATATAAAATTTTCATAAAACAATATTTTTGTAAAATTACTGTTTATATTAAATAATAAATATAAAGATATTTTACGTGAAATACTATTATAAAAATATATTAAAAATATATCAAATTTTTTTATTTTATTAATATTTATTATATTTATTTTTATATATATTAAATTTAGTTTATCATAAATATAATAATATAATAATATAATATAATAATATAATATAATATAATATAATATAATAATATAATATAATATAATAATATAATATAATAATATAATTAAATATATAATATAATAAATTTAATATATTTATAAAATAAATAAATATAATATTTTATATAAATATTTTTATAATATCAAAATATCATTATTAAAATTACTTTTTCCTAATAAATATTCATATTGATAAAATTTTGGTTCATTTCCAGGCATATTCTTAAGAATTCAAATTATTAAAGTATTCTTTTCATACATTAAGTATATTTTCCAATACATACAATTATAGCATTTGATAGAATTATTTAGGAGTGTCATTACGTTTTTTCTCGAGACTAACCCTGTATTATAAGAGTTAGTTATTTTTTAAACGTACGATAATATCACTTCTTATCACAAATTTTTTCGAATTATTAAATTATTATAACAACTCCATTGAATTGTTTTCAAATCTTCTACTTAATGACACTAGAACCAGGTCAATTCAAAATTAAATTTTCTGTAATAATCCTGTGCACTTGAAAACACATTACTTTGGCTACTAGAATCTATGTGTTCGGGAATTTTCTCGGACATTTTAAAGAAGGCTTTTCTACATGAGTCTCAAGCCTTTTATACAATTTTGATCCAAATTTTATTAAATTTTTTTTATTTGCAGAATTTTATTTTTTTACAAGATAAACATTTGCTTGCGATTTATTCACGCAAAGCTCTTTTTTTTAAACAATATTTAAAATTTCAATTTGTTCAAGAACTTTAATTATTATTTCAAATGAAAATTCAAACGAGAGTAAACTCCGCAAAAATTCTTACTTTTTGACTAAATATGTAAAAGAATCAATATCTTGAGTAGCTTTCTTTATCAAAATAAATTTATCAATAGCAGTTGTGTAATTTTCATAAATAGATTTTAATAATTTTAATGATTTTAATGATTTTATTCATACAGTCTATCTGAAATATTAAATACATTATTTTATTTTCTTAAGAAATTTTAAATTTTATAAATGTTTATTTTTGAATCTGAGATCTAACATTTGTTTTTGAAATGTACTAGAACAATACAGGCGCGCGCTATTTATTTCCTACAATTGATATAGCATATATATATATATATCTATATATATATATATATATACAGGGTGGTTCATTTTAATCGCCCCAGGCAAATATCTCGAAAAATATGAAAAATACAAAAAAATGTTTCAGACAAAAGTTGTATGGTTTTGAGGGGGACATAAGATGATGCTATCAGTTTGACCTTGAAAAGTCACCTGAAGGTCACGTCAAGGTCATCTCCAATTTTTTAAATGGAACACCCTGTATATTTTTGCATATTCTTGTAGCTTATCTCGAGAGCTTTCCAAAACACTATGATATAATGTTTTTTCATTAAGAACTTTTTGAGTTATTAAGGTTTGAAAGTAATAAATCCAATATTTTGACATAAACTATAAAATATCTTACAAAATATCCAATTTTCAATCATCTTACCCTAATACTTTTATGCACAGAATGATGAGACAAATTGGCTAGTGTAAAAATACACAATTGTTTAAAAAAAATTTGTAATTGTTGCAAATTTATACAGGTGGTTCATTTTAATCATTCCAGGCAAATATCTCGAAAACCAAGCCTGGGAGAGAAAAATATTCTATACAAAAGTTTTATGGCTTCAAGAGGACATAAGATAGTGCTATCAGTTTGACCTTGAAGAGTCACCTGAAGATCACATAAAGGTCACCTCCAATTTTTTTAATGGAACACCCTATTTTTTTACTGCATATTCTTGTAGCTTATCTCGAGTGCTTTCCAAAACGCTATGATAAAATAATTTTCATTAAATATTTTTTAAGTTATAAAGCTTAAAGGTCGCAATATGTGCCGATATTACTCAAGATGTACCGGCAAGATAAAGGCAAGACCCTAGATTGATCCGACTGATGAAGGCAAGACTCGAGAGTGATCCGGCCGATGAAGGCAAGACTCGAGAGTGATCCGGCCGATGAAGGCAAGACTCGAGAGTGATCCGGCCGATGAAGGCAAGACTCGAGAGTGATCCGGCCGATGAAGGTAAGACTCGAGAGTGATCCGGCCGATGAAGGCAAGACTCGAGAGTGATCCGGCCGATGAAGGCAAGACTCGAGAGTGATCCGGCCGATAAAGGCAAGACCGATGAATTCCATAAGATCACATCAAAGTCACATTAAGTGTCTATTTTTGGTCTACAGCAATTGCTCAAATGTACCACCATTCTGCTGGATACATAATTGCAACCGTCTTTCAAATGCATTGACTGTTTTTCTGAGAACATCGGCTGATATATTTCTACATGCTTGTCTAATGCGGCCCTTTAGCTCTTCAGCTGTGGTGGGTGCGGTCTGGTAAACAATGTTTTTCAAATAGCCCCATAAGAAAAAATCTGGTGATGTCAGATCTGGTGATCTGGGAGGCCACGCTATATGACCACCTCTTCCAATCCAACGGCGCTGATAAGTTAAATTTAAAAAATTTTTACAGGGCGTGCGTAATGTGATGGTGCGCCATCCTGTTGCAACCACATATGTTGAATTGTATTTTCATCGACAAACTCTAACATCCTTGGCAACACATCTCGTAGCATACGTAAATATGAGTCTCCTGTAACATTGTCATCAAAAAAGTGAGATCCGATAATATGACCATCTAAAATACCACACCAAACTATCACCTTCCATCGATGCTGATTGTCTACATGCCGAACCCAGTGCGGATTGATATTAGAATAATAATGACTATTATGCCGATTTAGCATGCCATTGCTTTCAAATGCAGCCTCGTCACTAAACATAACGCGAGAAAAAAATGTGGGATCTAACTGAATTTTATCTATAGCCCACCTGCAGAAGTTAACACGAAGAATTTTATCGTTATCAGAAAGCTCTTGATTAAGTGTAATGTGATAAGGGTGAAAGTGATTGGCACGTAAAATTCTACCTACAGTTGTACGAGACACATTTAATTCACGACTAATTTGACGTTGACCAATGTGTGGATTTATTATTACCATTCCTAGTATGGTTACGATAATAGCATCGTCGTTATTTAATGGTTTTTTAGAACGTTTGCGTTTCAACAATCCCGTACGCGCTCTAGTTGTTAAATGCAAAATGCTTTATGATCAGGATGTCGTCTATCTGGATATCTATCTTGATATTGATGAGCTGCTTCTCTAGCATTATTATTAGCGGCATAAAAAATACCAATTATATCAACAATTTCTGAGGGCGGATAATCTGCCATGTTAATAATGACACAATTTATGAAAGGAAATAACATGAATTTACTGTTGGACAAATCGTAATAAGAGCTAACTCGTATTGATCTTAACTAAAAACAACCCAGATAGCAAAATGACGCAAACTTTGCGCAAAGTTTACGGCAAACTCGAGCATGCGTTTGCAGCAAAATTACGACAAGGTGTGTCCGCAAAAGGCTTATCTTTTGCTGGCAATGCTTGTCGCAATAGCATGACGCATATTTTAGGTAAATAATACGGTAAGCCTTGCCTAGCATAGCATGACAGCAAAATTGCGGCAAAAACAGAGCAAGCCTTGCCGTAACACGATACGACAGCAAAATTACGGCAAGAACAGAGCAAGCCTTGCCGTACACGATATGACAGCAAAATACAGCAAGAACAGAGCAAACCTTGCCATGCATATAACGTGTGTATATCTGTTACGTGTGCAATGCGCGAAAATACATCGGTCGAACGAGGAGCCAATAATCGATATAATAATGCGTGTTTTTGTAATGTCAAGACAACTCATCTCTCAACTCGTTGGTAGCAACTCTGTTATTTACAGCATCATTTGATGAAAACATTTTGTCATAAATATGCTCGAAATTTTGTGAAAAGATAAAGCAAGACAAATCCTTGCCAGAAAATTGCCGCAAAAATTGAAACAAACCTTGCTGGCAAGATTTTTCAAAACGTGCTTTTAGCATTCGTGGCTATCTGGGAATCAGCTGTGTTAGAACTTGATAAAAATGTTTTAAAATGTGTAATAAACAACATTACTGTAATAGACAAATATAAATTTGCAACAATTACAAATTTTTTTAAACAATTGTGTATTTTTTTACACTAGTCAATTTGTCTCGTCATTCTGTGCATAAAAGTATTAGGGTAAGATGATTGAAAATTGGATATTTTGTAAGATATTTTATAGTTTATGTCAAAATATTGGATTTATTACTTTCAAACCTTAATAACTCAAAAGTTCTTAATAAAAAAAATTATATCATAGTGTTTTGGAAAGCTCTCGAGATAAGCTACAAGAATATGCAAAATATACAGGGTGTTCCATTTAAAAATTGGAGATGACCTTGACGTGACCTTCAGGTGACTTTTCAAGGTCAAACTGATAGCATCATCTTATGTCCCCCTCGAAACCATACAACTTTGTCTGAAACATTTTTTTGTATTTTTCATATTTTCGAGATATTTGCCTGGGGCGATTAAAATGAACCACCCTGTATATATATATATATACAGGGCGATCCCGAACAACCTTCCGTCTGTAAAATGACGTATTCCTGACACCATTTTAAGACAATTTTCCTTTACCAAAATTTGATTTGAAGCGTAGTTTTTGAATTATGAGCAAAAATAGTTAGTAAATCACGCGTCGGGTACAGAAGGCAGGCAGGAGCGGCGCGGCGTGCCGCGAGCGCGGGCGCAGCTGATCGCCGGACGGGTAATTACCACCGCATGATTCGCTAACTATTTTATCTTATAACATAAAATTATGCTTTAAATTAAATAAAATTTTGGTAAAGAAGAAAATGTCTTAGAATTACGTGTCAGAAATACGTGTTCCTTAAAATGACATTATTTTAATAATGAAAAATTGTTCCGGATCGCCCGCCGTTCGACGCGGCAATCAGCTGATTGCTACACGCGATGTGTGTGTACGTGAGAGAGAAAGAGAGAGAGATAGATAGATGGATAGATAGAGAGAGAGAGAGAGAGAGGGAGGGAGGGAGAGAGAGAGGGAGGGGGGAGGGAGGGAGATTTTCTGTTAATAAATGGACGTAGGTTCTTCCAGTTAAAATATCTGGAAGAATAATTGGATCAAGTATCTCAGTGCCCATTATTCCAGCCCATACATTAATCTTCCAACGACTTTGAAAATTTCGTAATCGCGTGACCCTGGGATTTTCTTCGCTCCAAAAGTGCATATTATGCACATTAAAAATGCCTTCTTGTGGACCAATCGCGGATGTCGCGCACGCTCATTAGCGATTGGTCGCGGGAAGCGAGGAGGGGCACAGACCCCCCGCGAAGATCGTATAAATTAGACGCACGATCGATGATGCAATCAATAAGCCAATTATTATTTATAATAAATAATTAATTTTTATAAGTACGTCATTATACGTTTTATGTTTTCTACCGCATTCGCAATGCGAAGGTTTTAGCCGATCGTGTCGATTCGTCTTATCTCGCGTCAATCACGCGCCACGCGCAAGTCGTTTGTTAGATGTCACGCGTTTCTGACAACAATGTGGTCGCGCAGTCTCCGCGGTCCGTCGCTTCGCGTGGAGTCGTGTGCTGTTCCCGTTTCTTTTAAAATAATTTTTGGTATCGATAAATCGACGCGTTAGTGAACAGTAAACTTGTTATCGCGTAATCTGTGTGAGTGACTATTAAGCGAAAGTTTCGCGAGAATGTGTCGCGCATCTCTAATCTCTCATAACCGTGCAGCAGCAGTAATAACAATACATAACATGAAGATTCGCTACGCTGCTACAAGGTGAGTGAGCAAGTGAGTAAGCAGGTGAGTGAGAGAGTGAGTGAGAGACTGAATGAGAGAGTGTATGAGTGTTGTGTAAAAGAGAGAAAGAGAGCGAGAAAAAAAGTGCGTGCGTGTGTATGAATGTCTGTCCTCCTACCCTCCCTCCCCCCTCCCTCTCTCTCTCCCTCCCTCCCTCTCTCTCTCTATCTATCTATCTATCTATCTCTCTCTCTCTTTCTCTCTCACGTACACACACATCGCGTGTAGCAATCAGCTGATTGCCGCGTCGAACGGCGGGCGATCCGGAACAATTTTTCATTATTAAAATAATGTCATTTTAAGGAACACGTATTTCTGACACGTAATTCTAAGACATTTTCTTCTTTACCAAAATTTTATTTAAAGCATAATTTTATGTTATAAGATAAAATAGTTAGCGAATCATGCGGTGGTAATTACCCGTCCGGCGATCAGCTGCGCCCGCGCTCGCGGCGCGCCGCGCCGCTCCTGCCTGCCTTCTGTACCCGACGCGTGATTTACTAACTATTTTTGCTCATAATTCAAAAACTACGCTTCAAATCAAATTTTGGTAAAGGAAAAATTGTCTTAAAATGGTGTCAGAATACGTCATTTTAAGACGGAAGGTTGTTCGGGATCGCCCTGTATTTATATATATATATATATATATATATATAGGATTTACATACATATAATCATTCAATATAGTATAGTAGACGTGCGAGCATATGTATGTGTGCATCTGCGCAGTAAATATAGTATACTATTAATATATATTAAATATTAATAAATATTTTACTAATAAATATGATTATATGAAAAAGATTTAAAAATATTAAAAATGATTAAATTTTAAAAGGGCAGAGGTTTACTCATGACTTTTTTCAAATTTGTGCCTCATGACAGTTTTCAGTTTAGAATATATAAAATTTTCATAAAACAATATTTTTGTAAAATCACTGTTTATATTAAGTAATAAATATAAAGATATTTTACGTGAAATACTATTATAAAAATATATTAAAAATATATCAAAGTTTTTTATTTTATTAATATTTATTATATTTATTTTTATATATATTAAATTTAGTTTATCATAAATATAATAATATAATAATATAATATAATAATATTTAATATAATATAATATAATATAATAATATAATATAATATAATAATATAATATAATAATATAATTAAATATATAATATAATAAATTTAATATATTTATAAAATAAATAAATATAATATTTTATATAAATATTTTTATAATATCAAAATATCATTATTAAAATTATTTTTTCTAATAAATATTCATATTGATAAAATTTTGGTTCATTTTCAGGCATATTCTTAAGAATTCAAATTATTAAAGTATTCTTTTCATACATTAAGTATATTTTCCAATACATACAATTATAGCATTTGATAGAATTATTTAGGAGTGTCATTACGTTTTTTCTCGAGACTAACCCTGTATTATAAGAGTTAATTATTTTTTAAACGTACGATAATATCACTTCTTATCACAAATTTTTTCGAATTATTAAATTATTATAACAACTCCATTGAATTGTTTTCAAATCTTCTACTTAATGACACTAGAACCAGGTCAATTCAAAATTAAATTTTCTGTAATAATCCTGTGCACTTGAAAACACATTACTTTGGCTACTAGAATCTATGTGTTCGGGAATTTTCTCGGACATTTTAAAGAAGGCTTTTCTACATGAGTCTCAAGCCTTTTATACAATTTTGATCCAAATTTTATTAAATTTTTTTTTATTTGCAGAATTTTATTTTTTTACAAGATAAACATTTGCTTGCGATTTATTCACGCAAAGCTCTTTTTTTTAAACAATATTTAAAATTTCAATTTGTTCAAGAACTTTAATTATTATTTCAAATGAAAATTCAAACGAGAGTTCAAACTCCGCAAAAATTCTTACTTTTTGACTAAATATGTAAAAGAATCAATGTCTTGAGTAGCTTTCTTTATCAAAATAAATTTATCAATAGCAGTTGTGTAATTTTCATAAATAGATTTTAATAATTTTAATGATTTTAATGATTTTATTCATACAGTCTATCTGAAATATTAAATACATTATTTTATTTTCTTAAGAAATTTTAAATTTTATAAATGTTTATTTTTGAATCTGAGATCTAACATTTGTTTTTGAAATGTACTAGAACAATACAGGCGCGCGCTATTTATTTCTTACAATTGATATAGCATATATATATATATATATATATATATAAAAATGATAAATAAAAAAATGATTTTCCAAATATAATTAAAATAATAGCAAGCTCAACAATACAATATCACAATATCTCCTGAAAGAAGCAAGATTATCAAATATTCACATCAGAGAAAATGGCAGTAATCGATACACAAAAAAATCAAATAGCAATCATTCAATATAACTCATCAATATATAATAGCACATCAATAAAAAAAATGCATAATAAAATTAGGCAGCAGCAAGTGCGCCAATACAAAAAAATTGTGAGGGTGCGCAAGCATAAGTCGAGAACATCTAAATATTCCTTGTAAGTTGATGAAAGAAACCCCGAAAGTAAAGATATTCTCAGATATTTCCGGCTGATATTAATCTCATAAAGAAATATTCAAAATAAAGCTAGATTCTTAACTTCAATAATAAAAGAAAGGACGTTAATTTAAATATCAAGAAAATTTAGTAAAATTCTAGGAAAATTAAATTACATGAAATAAATCTTTAAAATATTCGATATTCTTCCAAAAAAAATAGAGATTTCGACTGGATTAATTTTAAATGACACTTTTATTAATTATTCTAATAGCCTCATCATAAGGCAGCATAAGAAAGAAAATTATTTTAACGAAATAAATCTTCGAAGTTAAACTAATGATACGCTAAAAGTTTTTAGCCAAAAGAACAGATAACAGTTTAAATTAATTTTGCTCTTATAAATCTCGACGCAATCGACAGTTATTTTCAAAATCTTATTTGCTCGCGACCCTCAAATACATAAATAATACATGTTCAATAGATAGCACAGAGAAATATCAAAAACATTCAAAATTCAATACATCAACAATGACCTTGTTATTCTCGAGTTCCTTGTTACTTGCGACAACGGAATTTTCAACGGAAAAATTTTCAAAATTATTATTTGCCCTGTTGTTAGTGGGCCCCACGTTGGGCGCCAATTTGTGACAGTTAATTTTATTTTGGGCAAGAAATTAATTAGGACTGATGTCGTTGGCCCACGGCACACCTTCGGCGCGATTTTTACTAAAATGTATCTCGGAAGTTTTGGGCGCCAGGTGCGATAATTCGCACCACTCTAAAACCAGACTCAGTACTGACCATACGCAATAAAAAAAATCCACAAACACTCAAAAGGTAATCGCGACGGACGCTCGGCTAGCCCCGTTTCGGAATTGGTAGAAGGGCGGTCCGTTTTAATAACGAACAAGGAAGGATCGAGAATACAAGGTGGCTGTAATTTAAAACAAGAGATTAGTATAACAAAGAGAAATATATTTAACAAATAGAGAATATTATCATACGAGACAGATTCGCGTTGAAATTGCAAGATGTTGTATGTTCGATTATGGCAATTTTCCACCGGCAGCGACGGGCCAGTATTCGAGCGCGATCACCGCGGTATCACGTGTCGCGCGATAGGAAAAAAATAGCGCAAGAAAAGTCTTGGAATTTTGCGCCGAACGAGACGTTACAGAGTCTCGGCAACTACAAATCCCGCTTGAATTATTAATAAAGAACACCGCGATGATGCTTCTAATAATGACATCCGTCTGTACTAAGCCGACAATATTAAATAAAAACAATAGTTAAGTTTGCCAAGTGTGAAAGTAACGGAATCAATCAATAACGGTAATCGACCTAACAATTACAAAATTACGGCAATAACGGTAGCGTTGAACAATCAAGCAATTACACAAGATAAACGTTCGGACGTACGTGAACAATTCCAACAATAAAGCATCGAGAACGCGAATAATAATCTATAATAACGAATCGAACGATTCACGGCGCAGAGATACGCGAGTCGATGTCGCACGCAATTGCCGGTTATCGAATATCGCGATCACCTGTGTGTGAGTTCGTCGTATCATAAATTTACGGAACAAAGAAAGTTACAAGCAACAATAATCGTAAACTAAAAGACGAACAAAAATGTGACTGTCGGCGCTTAACCGGGAGAGAGGGCACTTCCTATTATCGTAGCTCGAACAAAGTGTTGGCCGGCCGTCGCAAGCTAACACGCAATTATCAAAACTCGATTTACTCACGAATAACTACTTTGCGACGGCAGCAAATCGGCACGGACTCTGTTCGGGCTAATTCTACCTGTTACGCTAATAATAGAACGGCCTGATGAGGTCGACGCTCGTCTCACCGATGACTCCTAGTGGTCCTCGGCACTCTCGGCATCCACACGACAAAACGATACTTTTTGAGCCGTCGTACTCTTCGCCGGTCCGCCGCACAGTGACGAGCGGAAGGCCCGTCGGAATCACGTCGGCGTATTAATTCTTAATCAGGCCACTTGTGGCGCTTCCGCAACCCTCAGGACCGTCGCGGCCTCAATTACTCCTGCGGTTCTCAAGGCCGTATTTGCGCCTGTCGCTACTCTGTTTCTTCTCCGAATTTCTGAGTTCTTTAATTGCAGCTCGGTGTGAGGTGTCCTTACGATAGCCGCTCGCCGTTACTGTAGTGGTCTTTCGGTAGCGCTGGTTCTGGCCGAACTGGCTCCGTTTCGGGATCCCTGCTGTCGTTCCTCGTAGGTACGACAGCAGGGATCCCGAAACGGAGGTAGCCTCCTGCTGGTTATAGGGAGGTTTACAGGGGCGGCAGCAATAATCTTTAATAGATGTTTAAATTTTGATAAGCTGATACTTAGCTCGGCGTTCTCCTCCTAATCGGCGCCTCCGCTCGTCCCGCATCCTTGTGAGTCTGTCCTCTTCGCCGTGTTGAGTCACCGGATGAGATTTTTTTAGCGTCCTCCATCACGATCGCGCCCAATTATCTTCTAATAATTCGCAAATACATAGTTCTATGCGAGGAAGGCGAGCCTCCCCTCGCCGCTGATCGCTCTCTCTCCCTAAATCAGAGGAGAACGAGGGCCCAAAAATACTCTCGGTCAGATCTCGCGATCCTTGTGACGGACTGCCAAATGTCACGTCACAGTATATATCTGATTAAAATGGAACCAACATCCAGTTAAGTTAGCTCTGAGAAATTTTTTGTTCAATGATTTTACTGCCATTTCAGAGTCACTCATAATGAACTTAATATTTTGTTCAAGTTGTAATATCAATTGTGTAATTTTATCCCATAAAGCGTCATACAAAGTTATTGTACGTACATCACATAATATAAATATTGTTGCGATATCTTGAAAAAATCAAGTTATTCATTTTTGTTATGTGTTCTTGATGCTTTAAAAAACTGAATAATTTCAATAAATATCTTACCATATCCCTATATCGTATAAGTACGGAGTAAAGCTGCGCAATATGAGGCTTACGTGAGAGAACTTTAGGAAAGATATAAAAAATAAAAAATAATTAGTAAATAAAAATACTTACTAAATAAAGTTAAATAGTAAATAAAACGTAATTAGAGACTCATTGCTCTATATGTTATATCTTGGCGGTACAATTACGATATTTTATAAATACAATTATGTTTTATAAAAACTCTTATAAAAAATTTACATAAAATTTATATAAAATTTCTTAATTACTGTAAAATACAGTTGTATACTTACAGAAAAAGTTCCATTGAAATAGATTTCAGTAGCAGAAGATAATGCTTGTAGTAAATGATTGGTTGAGAAAATTATTGCACTTTTTCTATCAGTTGTAGTTACGTTTTCTTTATAGATATTTTTGCATAATCAGAATTTTGTAAAATGTCATACAGGATTTGTCAAAAGTGTGGAAACCCCTAAATAACTTTTGTAAAAATGAAAATATCTAAAACGGTAAAACACGTATTTTGATATTTCAAAAAAGCGATTTGCGCTATCTGGAAAAAAATTGTTTTTCTCGTCTGTACGCATCCAAGTATGTCGAATGCGATTTGTGCTAACTGGAAAAAAAGTGTTTTTCTCGTCTGTACGCATCCAAATATGTCGCATGCGTCTTGCGCTATTTGAAAATAAAGTGTTTATCTCGTCAGTACACATCCAAATAGGTCTTATGGTCGGACGCTATCTGAAAAAAAAGTGTTTTTCTCGTCTGTACGCATCAAAGTATGTCGAATGCGTCTTGCGCTATTTGAAAATAAAGTGTTTTTCTTGTCACTACGCATCCAAGTATGTCGAATGCGACTTGTGCTATCTGGAAAAAAAGTGTTTTTCTTATCTGTACGCATCCAAGTATGTCGCACGCGTCTTGCGCTATTTGAAAATAAAGAGTTTTTCTCGTCTGTACGCATCCAAGTATATCGCATGCGTCTTGCGCTATTTGAAAATAAAGTGTTTATCTCGTCAGTACGCATCCAAATAGGTCTTATGGTCGAACGCTTTCTGGAAAAAAAGTGTTTTTCTCGTCTGTACGCATCCAAGTATGTCGCATGCGTCTTGCGCTATATGAAAATAAAGTGTTTATCTCGTCAGTACACATCCAAATAGGTCTTATGGTCGGACGCTATCTGGAAAAAAAGTGTTTTTCTCGTCAGTACGCATCCAAATAGGTCTTATGGTCGAACGCTTTCTGGAAAAAAAGTGTTTTTCTCGTCTGTACGCATCCAAGTATGTCGCATGCGTTTTGCGCTATATGAAAATAAAGTGTTTATCTCGTCAGTACACATCCAAGTATGTCGCATGCGTCTTGCGCTATTTGAAAGTAAAGTGTTTATCTCGTCAGTACGCATCCAAATAGGTCTTATGGTCGGACGCTATCTGGAAAAAAAGTGTTTTTCTCGTCTGTACGCATCCAAGTATGTCGCATGCATCTTGCGCTATTTGAAAATAAAGTGTTTATCTCGTCAGTACGCCTCCAAGTATGTCGAATGCGACTTGTGCTATCTGGAAAAAAAGTGTTTTTCTCGTCTGTACGCATCCAAGTATGTCGCATACGTCTTGCGCTATATGAAAATAAAGTGTTTATCTCGTCAGTACACATCCAAATATGTCTTATGGTCAGACGCTATCTGGAAAAAAAGTGTTTTTCTCGTCTGTACGCATCCAAGTATGTCGCATGCGTCTTGCGCTATTTGAAAATAAAGTTTTTATCTTGTCAGTACGCATCCAAATAGGTCTTATAGTCGAACGCTTTCTGCAAAAAAAGTGTTTTTCTCGTCTGTATGCATCCAAGTATGTCGCATGCGTCTTGCGCTATTTGAAAATAAAGTGTTTATCTCGTCAGTACGCATCCAAATAAGTTTTATGGTCGGACGCTATCTGGAAAAAAAGTGTTTTTCTCGTCTCTAGGCATCCAAGTATGTCAGATGCGACTTGTGCTATCTGGAAAAAAAGTGTTTTTCTTATCTGTACGCATCGTCGGGTTGGGAAAAAAGTATTTCTCGTCAGTTCGCATCCAAATAGTTGTCGGCTTGTGCTATCTGGAAAAAGTGTTTTTCTCGTCTGTACGCATCCAAGTATGTCGCATGCGTCTTGCGCTATTTGAAAATAAAGTGTTTATCTCGTCAGTACGCATCCAAATAGGTTTTATGGTCGGACGCTATCTGCAAAAAAAGTGTTTTTTCTCGTCTGTACGCATCCAAGTATGTCGCACGCGTCTTGCGCTATTTGAAAATAAAGTGTTTATCTGTCAGTACGTCAAGGTCTTAATGGTGGGGCCTATCTGGAAAAAAGTGTTTTTTGTCGCGCCAAGTTGTCGCACGCGTCTTGCGCTATTTGAAAATAAAGGGTTTTTCTCGTCCTACGCAAAGTGTGTTGTCAGTCTGGACAAAGTGTTTTGCTATCTGTACGCATCCAAGTATGTCGATGTTCTTGGGCTATTGAAGTGTTTATCTCGTCAGTACGCATCCAAATAGGTCTTATGGTTGGACGCTATCTGGAAAAAAGTGTTTTTCTCGTCTGTACGCATCCATGTATGCCGCATGCGACTTGCGCTATCTGGAAAAAAAATTGTTTTTTCTCGTCTGTACGCATCCAAGTATGTCGAATGCGATTTGTGCTAACTGGAAAAAAGTGTTTTTCTCGTCTGTACGCATCCAAGTATGTCGCTCGCGTCTTGCGCTATATGAAAATAAAGTGTTTATCTCGTCAGTACGCATCCAAATTGGTTTTATGGTCGGACGCTATCTGGAAAAAAAGTGTTTTTCTCGTCTGTACGCATCCAAGTATGTCGCACGCGTCTTGCGCTATTTGAAAATAAAGTGTTTATCTCGTCAGTACGCATCCAAATAGGTTTTATGGTCGGACGCTATCTGGAAAAAAAGTATTTTTCTCGTCTGTACGCATCCAAGTATGTCGCACGCGTCTTGCGCTATTCGAAAATAAAGTGTTTTTCTCGTCACTACGCATCCAAGTATGTCGAATGCGACTTGTGCTATCTGGAAAAAAAGTGTTTTTCTCGTCTGTACGCATCCAAGTATGTCGCATGCGTCTTGCGCTATACGAAAATAAAGTGTTTATCTCGTCAGTACGCATCCAAATAGGTCTTATGGTCGGACGCTATCTGGAAAAAAAGTGTTTTTTTCGTCTGTATGCACCAAGTATGTCGCATGCGACTTGCGCTATTTGAAAATAAAGTGTTTATCTCGTCCAGTACGCATCCAAATAAGTTTTATGGTCGGACGCTATCTGGAAAAAAGTTTTTTTCTCGTCTGTACGCATCCATGTATGCCGCATGCGACTGCGCTATCTGAAAAAAGTGTTTTTCTCGTCTGTACGCATCCAAGTATGTCGAATGCGATTTGTGCTATCTGGAAAAAAGTGTTTTTCTCGTCTGTACGCATCCAAATAGGTCTTATGGTCGGACGCCTATCGAAAAAAGTGTTTTTCTCGTTTGTACGCATCAAGTATGTCGCTCGCGTCTTGCGCTATTTGAAAATAAAGTGTTTTTCTCGTCTCTACGCATCCAAGTATGTCGAATGCGACTTGTGCTATCTGGAAAAAAAGTGTTTTTCTCGTCTGTACGCATCCAAGTATGTGCCGCAGTCGCTGCGCTATATGAAAATAAAGTGTTTATCTCGTCAGTACGCATCCAAATAGGTCTTATGGTCGGACGCTATCTGGAAAAAAAGTGTTTTTCTCGTCTGTACGCATCCAAGTATGTCGCATGCGTCTTGCGCTATTTGAAAATAAAGTGTTTATCTCGTCAGTACGCATCCAAATAGGTCTTATGGTTGAACGCTTTCTGAAAAAAAAGTGTTTTTCTCGTCTGTACGCATCAAAGTATGTCGCATGCGTCTTGCGCTATTTGAAAATGAAGTGTTTTTCTCGTCTCTACGCATCCAAGTATGTCGAATGCGACTTGTGCTAACTGGAAAAAAAGTGTTTTTCGTCTGTACCGCTCGTCTGTACGCATCCAAGTTTGTCGCATGCGTCTTGCGCTATTTGAAAATAAAGTGTTTATCTCGTCAGTACGCATCCAAATAGGTCTTATGGTCGGACGCTATCTGGAAAAAAGTGTTTTTCTCGTCTGTACGCATCCAAGTATGTCGCATGCGTCTTGCGCTATTTGAAAATAAAGTGTTTTCTTCTGTACGCATCCGTGTCGCATGCGCTTGCGCTTTGAAAAAGTGTTTATCTCGTCAGTACGCATCCAAATAGGTCTTATGGTCGGACGCTATCTGAAAAAGTGTTTCCCGTGTCGTATGTCGCATGCGTCTTGCGCTATTTGAAAATAAAGTGTTTATCTCGTCAGTACGCATCCAAATAGGTCTTATGGTCGGACGCTATCTTGAAAAAAAAGTTTTTTCTCGTCTGTACGCATCCAAGTATGTCGCATGCGTCTTGCGATATGAAAATAAAGTGTTTATCTCGTCAGTACGCATCCAAATAGGTCTTATGGTCGGACGCTATCTGGAAAAAAAAGTGTTTTTCTCGTCTGTACCCCAAGTATGTCGCATGCGTCTTGCGCTATTTGAAAATAAAGTGTTTATCTCGTCAGTACGCATCCAAATAGGTCTTATGGTCGGACGCTATCTGGAAAAAAAGTGTTTTTCTCGTCTGTACGCATCCAAGTATGTCGCATGCGTCTTGCGCTATTTGAAAATAAAGTGTTTATCTCGTCAGTACGCATCCAAATAGGTCTTATGGTCGGACGCTATCTGGAAAAAAAGTGTTTTTTCTCTGTCTTACGCATCCAAGTATGTCGCATGCGTCTTGCGCTATTTGAAAATAAAGTTTTTATCTCGTCAGTACGCATCCAAATAGGTCTTATGGTCGGACGCTATCTGGAAAAAAGTGTTTTTCTCGTCTGTACGCATCCAGGAATGTCGCATGCGTCTTGCGCTATTTGAAAATAAAGTGTTTATCTCGTCAGTACGCATCCAAATAGGTTTTATGGTCGGACGCTATCTGGAAAAAAAGTGTTTTTTTCGTCTGTACGCATCCCAAGTACGCATGCGACTTGTGCTATCTGGAAAAAAGTGTTTTTCTTGTCTGTACGCATCCAAGTATGTCGCATGCGTCTTGCGATATTTGAAAATAAAGTGTTTATCTCGTCAGTACGCATCCAAGTATGTCGAATGCGACTGTGCTATCTGGAAAAAAGTGTTTTTCTCGTCTGTACGCATCCAAGTATGTCGCATGCGTCTTGCGCTATTTGAAAATAAAGTGTTTATCTCGTCAGTACGCATCCAAATAGGTCTTATGGTCGGACGCTATCTGGAAAAAAGTGTTTTTCTCGTCTGTACGCATCCAGGTAGCGCTTGCTATTTGAAAAAAGTGTTTTTCTCGTCTGTACGCATCCAAGTATGTCGATGCGACTGTGCTAAAAGTGTTTTTCTCGTCTGTACGCATCCAAATATGTCGCATGCGTCTTGCGCTATTTGAAAATAAAGTGTTTATCTCGTCAGTACGCATCCAAATAGGTCTTATGGTCGGACGCTATCTGGAAAAAGTGTTTTTCGCATCAAGTATGTCGCATGCGTCTTGCGCTATTTGAAAATAAAGTGTTTATCTCGTCTGTACGCATCCAAGTATGTCCGAATGCGACTTGTGCTATCTGAAAAAAGTGTTTTTCTCGTCTGTACGCATCCAAGTATGTCGCATGCGTCTTGCGCTATTTGAAAATAAAGTGTTTATCTCGTCAGTACGCATCCAAATGGGTCTTATGGTCGGATGCGCTATCTGGAAAAAGTTTTTTCTTGTACGCATCAAGTATGTCGCATGCGCTATGAAAGTTTTTCTCGTCTGTACGCATCCAAGTATGTCGCATGCGTCTTGCGCTATTTGAAAATAAAGTGTTTTTCTCGTCTGTACGCATCCACAATGGACTTGTGCTATCTGAAAAGTTTCTCGTCTGTACAAGTATGTCGCATGCGTCTTGCGCTATTTGAAAATAAAGTGTTTATCTCGTCAGTACGCATCCAAATAGGTTTTATGGTCGGACGCTATCTGGAAAAAAAGTGTTTTTTCTCGTCTGTACGCATCCAAGTAGTCGCCGATGCGCTTGCGCTATCTGGAAAAAAGTTTTTTCTTGTCTGTACGCATCCAAGTATGTCGCATGCGTCTTGGGCCTTTGAAAATGGAAGTGTTTATCTCGTCAGTACGCATCCAAATAGGTCTTATGGTCGGACGCTATCTGAAAAGTTGAAAGTGTTTTTCTCATCTGTACGCATCTAAGTATGTCGCTCGCGTCTTGCGCTATTTGAAAATAAAGTGTTTTTCTCGTCTGTACGCATCCAGCGAATGCGTTGCGCTGTCTGGAAAAAAGTGTTTTTCTTGTCTGTACGCATCCAAGTATGTCGCATGCGTCTTGCGCTATTTGAAAATAAAGTGTTGTTCTCGTCTGTACGCATCCAAGTATGTCGAATGCGACATGCGCTATCTGGAAAAAAGTGTTTTTCTCGTCTGTACGCATGCAAGTATGTCGCACGCGTCTTGCGTTATTTGAAAATTAAGAGTTTTTCTCGTCTGTACGCATCCAAGTATGTCGAATGCGACTTGTGCTATCTGAAAAAAAGTGTTTTTCATCTGTACGCATCCAAGTATGTCGCATGCGTCTTGCGCTATTTGAAAATAAAGTGTTTATCTCGTCAGTACGCATCCAAATAGGTCTTATGGTCGGACGCTATCTGGAAAAAGTGTTTTTCTCGTCTGTACGCATCCAGTTGCATGCGCTTGCGCTTTGAAAAAAGCGCAAGTATGTCGCATGCGTCTTGCGCTATTTGAAAATAAAGTGTTTATCTCGTCAGTACGCATCCAAATAGGTCTTATGGTCGGACGCTATCTGGAAAAAAAGTGTTTTTCTCGTCTGTACGCATCCAAGTATGTCGCTGCGTCTTGCGCTATTTGAAAATAAAGTGTTTATCTCGTCAGTACGCATCCAAATAGGTCTTATGGTCGGACGCTATCTGGAAAAAGGGGTTTTCTCGTCTGTACGCATCCAAGTATGTCGAATGCGTCTTGCGCTATTTGAAAACAAAGTGTTTTTCGTCTGTACGCATCAAGTTGTCGCATGCGCTTGCGCTATTTGAAAAAAAGTGTTTATCCGTCAGTACCATCCAATGGTCTTAGCCAAAGGGCATCAGTGTCGATGCGCTTGGCTTTGAAAAAGTGTTTTTCTTGTCTGTACGCATCCAAGTATGTCGCACGCGTCTTGCGCTATTTGAAAATAAAAGTGTTGTTCTCGTCTGTACGCATCCAAGTATGTCGCATGCGTCTTGCGCTATATGAATATAAATTGTTTATCTCGTCAGTACGCATCCAAATAGGTCTTATGGTCGGACGCTATCTGGAAAAAAAGTGTTTTTCTCGTCTGTATGCATCCAAGTAAGTTGCATGAGACTTGCGCTATTTGAAAATAAAGTGTTTATCTCGTCAGTACGCATCCAAATAAGTTTTATGGTCGGACGCTATCTGGAAAATTTTCTCGTACCATCCAAATATGGTGGACGCTATCTGGAAAAAAGTGTTTTTCTCGTCTGTACGCATCCAAGTATGTCGAATGCGATTTGTGCTAATTGTAAAAAGGGTTTTTCCGTCTGTACGCATCCAAATGTCCATGTGTCTTGCGCTATTTGAAAATAAAGTGTTTATCTCGTCAGTACCACTCCAAATGGTCTTATGGTCGGAGCTATTGGAAAAAGGTGTTTTTCTCGTCTGTACGCATCAAAATGTGTCGAATGCGTCTTGCGCTATTTGAAAATAAAGTGTTTTTCTCGTCTTTACGCATCCAATTATGCCGAATGCGACTTGTGCTATCTGGAAAAAAAGTATTTTTCTTATATGTACGCATCCAAGTAAGTCGCATGCGACTTCCGCTATTTGAAAATAAAGGTTTCTCGTCGTACGCATCCAAAAGGCTATGGTCGGGCATTGGAAAAAGTGTTTCTCGTCTGTACGCATCCAGGTTGTCGCATGCGCTTGCGCTATTTGAAAATAAAGTGTTTATCTCGTCAGTACGCATCCAAATATGTTTTATGGTCGGACGCTATCTGGAAAAAAAGTGTTTTTCTCGTCTGTACGCATCCATGTATGCCGCATGCGACTTGCGCTATCTGGAAAAAAAGTATTTTTCTTATCTGTACGCATCCAAGTATGTCGCATGCGTCTTGCGCTATATGAAAATAAAGTGTTTATCTCGTCAGTACGCATTCAAATAGGGTCTTATGGTCGGACGCTATCTGGAAAAAAAGTGTTTTTCTCGTCTGTACGCATCCAAGTATATCGAATGCGATTTGTGCTAACTGGTAAAAAAGTGTTTTTCTCATCTGTACGCATCTAAGTATGTCGCTCGCGTCTTGCGCTATTTGAAAATAAAGTGTTCTTCTCGTCTGTACGCATCCAAGTATGCCGAATGCGACTTGTGCTTTCTGGAAAAATAGTGTTTTTGTTGTCTGTACGCATCCAAGTATGTCGCACGCGTCTTGCGCTATTTGAAAATAAAGTGTTGTTCTCGTCTGTACGCATCCAAGTATGTCGCATGCGACATGCGCTATCTGGAAAAAAAGTGTTTTTCTCGTCTGTACGCATGCAAGTATGTCGCACGCGTCTTGCGTTATTTGAAAATAAAGAGTTTTTCTCGTCTGTACGCATCCAAGTATGTCGAATGCGACTTGTGCTATCTGAAAAAAAAGTGTTTTTCTCATCTGTACGCATCCAAGTATGTCGCATGCGTCTAGCGCTATTTGAAAATAAAGTGATTATCTCGTCTGTACATATCCAAATAGGTCTTATGGTCGGACGCTATCTGGAAAAAAGTGTTTTTCTCGTCTGTACGCATCCAAGTATATCGCATGCGACTTGCGCTATTTGAAAATAAAGTGTTTATCTCGTCAGGACCATCCAAGTATGTCGCATGCGTCTTGCGCTATTGAAAAAAGTGTTTTTCTCGTCTGTACGCATCCAAATGGTTTATGTCGGACGCTATCTGAAAAGGTTCCTGTATCGTGTCGTCGGCGCGCTATTGAAAAAAAGTGTTTTCTCGCTGTCCGTCTGGAGTCTTTTTCTCATCTGTACGCATCCAAGTATGTCCATGCGTCTTGCGCTATTTGAAAATAAAGTGTTTATCTCGTCAGTACGCATCCAAATAGGTCTTATGGTCGGACGCTATTTGGAAAAAAGTGTTTTTCTCGTCTGTACGCATCCAAGTATGTCGCATGCGTCTTGCGCTATTTGAAAATAAAGTGTTTATCTCGTCAGTACGCATCCAAATTGTCTTATGGTCGCCTATCTGGAAAAAGGTTTTTCTCGTCTGTACGCATCCAAGTATGTCGCATGCGTCTTGCGCTATTTGAAAATAAAGTGTTTATCTCGTCAGTACGCATCCAAATAGGTCTTATGGTCGACGCTTTGGAAAAAGTTTTTCTCTCTGTACTACAAGTATGTCGCATGCGTCTTGCGCTATTTGAAAATAAAGTGTTTATCTCGTCAGTACGCATCCAAATAGGTTTATGGTCGGACGCTATCTGGAAAAAGTGTTTTTCTCCTTCGGTTGCTCCGTCTTGCGCTATTTGAAAAAAAGTGTTTTCTGCGTCGCAGCATGCGTCTTGCGCATGAAATAAAGTGTTTATCTCGTCAGTACGCATCCAAATAGGTCTTATGGTCGGACGCTATCTGGAAAAAAGTGTTTTTCCCGTCTGTACGCATCCAAGTATGTCGCTGTCTGCGCTATTTGAAAATAAAGTGTTCCCGACAAAAGTGTTTTTCTCGTCCGGATCACAATGTCGCATGCGTCTTGCGCTATTTGAAAATAAAGTGTTTATCTCGTCAGTACGCATCCAAATAGGTCTTATGATCGAACGCTTTCTGGAAAAAAGTGTTTTTCTCGTCTGTACGCATCCAAGTATGTCGCATGCGTCTTGCGCTATATGAAAATAAAGTGTTTATCTCGTCAGTACGCATCCAAATAGGTCTTATGGTCGACGCTATCTGGAAAAAAGTGTTTTTCTCGTCTGTACGCATCCAAGTATGTCGCATGCGTCTTGCGCTATTTGAAAGTAAAGTGTTTATCTCGTCAGTACGCATCCAAATAGGTCTTATGGTCGACGCTATCTGGAAAAAAGTGTTTTTCTCGTCTGTACGCATCCAAGTATGTCGCATGCGTCTTGCGCTATTTGAAAATAAAGTGTTTATCTCGTCAGTACGCATCCAAATAGGTCTTATGGTCGAACGCTATCTGGAAAAAAAGTGTTTTTCTCATCTGTACGCATCCAAGTATGTCGCTCGCGTCTTGCGCTATTTGAAAATAAAGTGTTTTTCTCGTCTCTACGCATCCAAGTATGTCGAATGCGACTTGGTGCTATCTGGAAAAAAGTGTTTTTCTTGTCTGTACGCATCCAAGTATGTCGCACGCGTCTTGCGCTATTTGAAAATAAAGTGTTGTTCTCGTCTGTACGCATCCAAGTATGTCGCATGCGTCTTGCGCTATATGAAAATAAATTGTTTATCTCGTCAGTACGCATCCAAATAGGTCTTATGGTCGGACGCTATCTGGAAAAAAAGTGTTTTTCTCGTCTGTATGCATCCAAGTAAGTTGCATGAGACTTGCGCTATTTGAAAATAAAGTGTTTATCTCGTCAGTACGCATCAAAAAGTGCGGGCGTCTGAAAAGTGTTTTTCTGCTGTACCAAATAAGTTTTATGGTCGGACGCTATCTGGAAAAAGTGTTTTTCTCCGTCTGTACCATCCAAATAGATCTTATGGTCGGACGCTATCTGGAAAAAAAGTGTTTTTCTCGTCTGTACGCATCCAAGTATATCGAATGCGATTTGTGCTAACTGGTAAAAAAGTGTTTTTCTCGTCTGTACGCATCCAAATATGTCGCATGTGTCTTGCGCTATTTGAAAATAAAGTGTTTATCTCGTCAGTACACATCCAAATAGGTCTTATGGTCGGACGCTATCTGGAAAAAAAGTGTTTTTCTCGTCTGTACGCATCAAAATGTGTCGAATGCGTCTTGCGCTATTTGAAAATAAAGTGTTTTTCTCGTCTTTACGCATCCAATTATGCCGAATGCGACTTGTGCTATCTGGAAAAAAAGTATTTTTCTTATATGTACGCATCCAAGTAAGTCGCATGCGACTTGCGCTATTTGAAAATAAAGTGTTTATCTCGTCAGTACGCATCCAAAAAGGTCTTATGGTCGGACGCTATATGGAAAAAAGTGTTTTTCTCGTCTGTATGCATCCAAGTATGTCGCATGCGACTTGCGCTATTTGAAAATAAAGTGTTTATCTCGTCAGTACGCATCCAAATAAGTTTTATGGTCGGACGCTATCTGGAAAAAAGTGTTTTTCTCGTCTGTACGCATCCATGTATGCCACATGCGACTTGCGCTATCTGGAAAAAAGTATTTTTCTTATCTGTACGCATCCAAGTATGTCGCATGCGTCTTGCGCTATATGAAAATAAAGTGTTTATCTCGTCAGTACGCATCCAAATAGGTCTTATGGTCGGACGCTATCTGGAAAAAAAGTGTTTTTCTCGTCTGTACGCATCCAAGTATATCGAATGCGATTTGTGCTAACTGGTAAAAAAGTGTTTTTCTCATCTGTACGCATCTAAGTATGTCGCTCGCCTTGCGCTATTTGAAAATAAAGTGTTTTCTTCTCGTCTGTACGCATCCAAGTTTTGCCGAATGCGACTTGTGCTTTCTGGAAAAAAAGTGTTTTTCTTGTCTGTACGCATCCAAGTATGTCGCACGCGTCTTGCGCTATTTGAAAATAAAGTGTTGTTCTCGTCTGTACGCATCCAAGTATGTCGCATGCGACATGCGCTATCTGGAAAAAAGTGTTTTTCTCGTCTGTACGCATGCAAGTATGTCGCACGCGTCTTGCGTTATTTGAAAATAAAGAGTTTTTCTCGTCTGTACGCATCCAAGTATGTCGAATGCGACTTGTGCTATCTGAAAAAAAAGTGTTTTTCTCATCTGTACGCATCCAAGTATGTCGCATGCGTCTAGCGCTATTTGAAAATAAAGTGATTATCTCGTCTGTACATATCCAAATAGGTCTTATGGTCGGACGCTATCTGGAAAAAAAAGTGTTTTTCTCGTCTGTACGCATCCAAGTATGTCGCATGCGACTTGCGCTATTTGAAAATAAAGTGTTTATCTCGTCAGGTCCATCCGAGCATGCGTCTTGCGCTATCTGAAAAAAAGTGTTTATCTCGTCAGTACGCATCCAAATAGGTTTTATGTTCGGACGCTATCTGAAAAAAAAGTGTTTTTCTCATCTGTACGCATCCAAGTATGTCGTTCGCGTCTTGCGCTATTTGAAAATAAAGTGTTCTTCTCGTCTGTACGCATCCAAGTATGCCGAATGCGACTTGTGCTTTCTGGAAAAAAGTGTTTTTCTCATCTGTATGCATCCAGGATGTCGCATGCGTCTTGCGCTATTTGAAAATAAAGTGTTTATCTCGTCAGTACGCATCCAAATAGGTCTTATGATCGAACGCTTTCTGGAAAAAAAGTGTTTATCTCGTCTGTACGCATCCAAGTATGTCGCATGCGTCTTGCGCTATATGAAAATAAAGTGTTTATCTCGTCAGTACGCATCCAAATAGGTCTTATGGTCGGACGCTATCTGGAAAAAAAGTTTTTCTCGTCTGTACGCATCCAAGTATGTCGCATGCGTCTTGCGCTATTTGAAAATAAAGTGTTTATCTCGTCAGTACGCATCCAAATAGGTCTTATGGTCGGACGCTATCTGGAAAAAAAAGTGTTTCTCTCGTCTGTACGCATTCCAAGTATGTCGCATGCGTCTTGCGCTATTTGAAAATAAAGTGTTCATCTCGTCAGTACGCATCCAAATAGGTTTTATGGTCGAACGCTATCTGGAAAAAAAGTGTTTTTCTCATCTGTACGCATCCAAGTATGTCGCTCGCGTCTTGCGCTATTTGAAAATAAAGTGTTTTTTCTTGTCTGTACGCATCCAAAGTAGCGCGTCTTGCGCTATTTGAAAATAAAGTGTTGTTCTCGTCTGTACGCATCCAAGTAGTGTATGCGTCTTGCGCTATTGAAAATAAATGTTTATCTCGTCGTCGCAAGCCTGTTGCGCTTTTGAAAATAAAGTGTTTATCTCGTCAGTACGCATCCAAATAAGTTTTATGGTCGGACGCTATCTGGAAAAAAAGTGTTTTTTCTCGTCTGTACGCATCCAAGTAAGTCGCATGGTCTGGCGCTATTTGAAAAGTTTCTCGTCGTACGCATCCAAATGTAGGGCGAAAAAAGTTTTTCTCTCGTCTGTACGCATCCAAATATGTCGCATGTGTTGCGCTATTTGAAAATAAAGTGTTTATCTCGTCAGTACGCATCCAAATAGGTCTTTGGTCGGACGCTATCTGGAAAAAGTGTTTTTTCCGTCAGTCCATCCAAATAGGTCTTATGTTCGGACGCTATCTGGAAAAAGTTTTCGTCTGTACGCATCCAAGTATGTTGCATGCGTCTTGCGCTATTTGAAAATAAAGAGTTTATCTCGTTCAGTACGCATCTAAATAGGTCTTATGGTCGGATGCTATCTGGAAAAAAGTGTTTTTTCTCGTCTGTACGCATCCAAGTATGTCGCATGCGTCTTGCGCTATTTGAAAATAAAGTGTTTATCTCGTCAGGTACGCATCCAAGTATGTCGCATGCGTCTTGCGCTAATTGAAAATAAAGTGTTTATCTCCTCAGTACGCATCCAAATAGGTTTTGTGGTCGGACGCTATCGGAAAAAAGTGTTTTTCTCTCTGTACGCATAAGTATGTCGCTCGCGTCTTGCGCTATTTGAAAATAAAGTGTTCTTCTCGTCTGTACGCATCAAGTATGCCGAATGCGACTTGTGCTTTCTGGAAAAAAGTGTTTTTCTCGTCTGTACGCATCCAAGTATGTCGCATGCGTCTTGCGCTATTTGAAAATAAATTGTTTATCTCGTCAGTACGCATCCAAATAGGTCTTATGGTCGAACGCTTTCTGGAAAAAAAGTGTTTTTCTCGTCTGTACGCATCCAAGTATGTCGCATGCGTCTTGCGCTATTGGAAATAAAGTGTTTATCTCGTCAGTGCATCTCCAATAGGTCTTATGGTCGGACGCTATCTGAAAAAAAATGTTTTTCTCATCTGTACGCATCCAAGTATGTCGTTCGCGTCTTGCGCTATTTGAAAATAAAGTTTTCTCGTCTGCAAGAGGTTCTCGTCTGTACGCATCCAAGTATGTCGAATGCGACTTGTGCTATCTGGAAAAAAAGTGTTTTTCTCATCTGTACGCATCCAAGTATGTCGCATGCGTCTAGCGCTATTTGAAAATAAAGTGTTTATCTCGTCTGTACGCATCCAAATAGGTCTTATGGTCGGACGCTATCTGGAAAAAGTGTTTTTTCTCGTCTGTACGCATCCAAGTATGTCGCATGCGTCTTGCGCTATTTGAAAATAAAGTGTTTATCTCGTCAGGACGCATCCAAGAGTCGTGCGTCTTGCCATTGAGTAGGTCTTGTCGGACGCTATCAGGAAAAAGTGTTTTTCTGTCTGTATCAGGTCGCATGCGACTTGCGCTATTAAAATAAAGTGTTTATCTCGTCAGTACGCATCCAAATAGGTTTTATGGTCGGACGCTATCTGGAAAAAAGTTTTTCTCGTCTGTACGCATCCGGCGAATGCGTCTTGCGCTATTTGAAAAAAAGTGTTTATCTCGTCAGGATGCATCCAAGTGTGTCGCATGGTCTTGCGCTATTTGAAAATAAAGTGTTTATCTCGTCAGTACGCATTCAAATAGGTCTTATGGTCGAACGCTATCTGGAAAAAAAGTGTTTTCTCTCGTCTGTACGCAGGCAAGTATGTCGCATGCGTCTTGCGCTATATGAAAATAAAGTGTTTATCTCGTCAGTACGCATCCAAATAGGTCTTATGGTCGGACGCTATCTGGAAAAAGTGTTTTCTCGTCGTACGCATCCAGTGTCCGCGTCGCGCTTAAATAAAGTGTATCTCGTGTACGCATCCAAATAGGTCTTATGGTCGGACGCTATCTGGAAAAAAAGTGTTTTTCTCGTCTGTACGCATCCAAGTATGTCGCTCGCGTCTTGCGCTATTTGAAAATAAAGTGTTTATCTCGTCAGTACGCATCCAAATAGGTCTTATGGTCGGACGCTATCTGGAAAAAGTGTTCGTAAAAGTATGTCGCATGCGTCTTGCGCTATTTGAAAATAAAGTGTTTATCTCGTCAGTACGCATCCAAATAGGTTTTATGGTCGGACGCTATCTGGATAAAAAGTGTTTTTCTCATCTGTACGCATCCAAGTATGTCGCTCGCGTCTTGCGCTATTTGAAAATAAGTGTTTTTCTCGTCTGTACGCATCCAAGTATGTCGAATGCGACTTGTGCTATCTGGAAAAAAAGTGTTTTTCTTGTCTGTACGCATCCAAGTATGTCGCATGCGTCTTGCGCTATTTGAAAATAAAGTGATTATCTCGTCTGTACATATCCAAATAGGTCTTATGGTCGGACATCTTATCTGAAAAAAAGTGTTTTTCTCGTCTGTACGCATCCAAGTATGTCGCATGCGACTTGCGCTATTTGAAAATAAAGTGTTTTTCTCGTCTGTACGCATCCAAGTATGTCGCATGCGTCTTGCGCTATTTGAAAATAAAGTGTTTATCTCGTCAGTACGCATCCAAATAGGTCTTATGTTCGACGCTTTCTGAAAAGAAAGTGTTTTTCCCTCTGTACGCATCCAAGTATGTCGTCATGCGTCTTGCGCTATTTGAAAATAAAGTGTTCTTTTCTCGTCTGTACGCATCCAAGTATGCCGAATGCGACTTGTGCTATCTGGAAAAAAAGTCTTTTCTCATCTGTACGCATCCAAGTATGTCGCATGCGTCTTGCGCTATTTGAAAATAAAGTGTTTATCTCGTCAGTACAGCATCCAAATAGGACTTATGATCGAACGCTTTCTGGAAAAAAGTGTTTTTCTCGTCTGTACGCATCCAAGTATGTCGCATGCGTCTTGCGCTATATGAAAATAAAGTGTTTATCTCGTCAGTACGCATCCAAGATAGGTCTTATGGATCGCATGCGTCTTGCGCTATTTGAAAATAAAGTGTTTATCTCGTCAGTACGCATCCAAATAGGTCTTATGGTCGGACGCTATCTGGAAAAAAAGTGTTTCTCTCGTCTGTACGCTTACAAGTATGTCGCATGCGTCTCGCGCTATTTGAAAATAAAGTGTTTATCTCGTCAGTACGCATCCAAATAGGTTTTATGGTCTGAACGCTATCTGGAAAAAAGTATTTTCTCATCTGTACGCATCCAAGTATGTCGCTTGCGTCTTGCGCTATTTGAAAATAAAGTGTTTTCTCCGTCTGTACGCATCCAAGTATGTCGAATGCGACTTGTGCTATCTGGAAAAAAGTGTTTTTCTTGTCTGTACGCATCCAAGTATGTCGCACGCGTCTTGCGCTATTTGAAAATAAAGTGCTTTCTCGTCTGTACGCATCCAAGTATGTCGCATGCGTCTTGCGCTATTTGAAAATAAAGTGTTTATCTCGTCAGTACGCATCCAAATAAGTTTTATGGTCGGACGCTATCTGGAAAAAAAGTGTTTTTCTCGTCTGTACGCATCCAAATAAGTTTTATGGTCGGACGCTATCTGGAAAAAAAGTGTTTTTCTCGTCAGTACACATCCAAATAGGTCTTATGGTCGGACGCTATCTGGAAAAAAAGTGTTTTTCTCGTCTGTACGCATCCAAGTATATCGAATGCGATTTGTGCTAACTGGAAAAAAAAGTGTTTTTCTCGTCTGTACGCATCCAAATATGTCGCATGCGTCTTGCGCTATTTGAAAATAAAGTGTTTATCTCGTCAGTACGCATCCAAATAGGTCTTATGGTCGGACGCTATCTGGAAAAAAAGTGTTTTTTTCGTCTGTACGCATCAAAATGTGTCGAATGCGTCTTGCGCTATTTGAAAATAAAGTGTTTTTCTCGTCTTTACGCATCCAATTATGCCGAATGCGACTTGTGCTATCTGGAAAAAAAGTATTTTTCTTATATGTACGCATCCAAGTATGTCGCATGCGTCTTGCGCTATTTGAAAATAGCTTGTAATTAGCTGTACTTGTAATTAGAATTCAACTCTTTGAACTGTTTGTTGAGTCACTCGGTGTGCCATATTTAGTGTGATATTATTAAAGGCCGCTATAATCGCTTCGCGTGCCTCATTTCTATCATACGGATGTTCTAGTAATGCTTTTATGTAGCTCCAAACAAAATAATCTAGCACGTTTAAATCTGGGGACCGTGCCGGCCAAATAATTGGACCACCTCGACCTATTCATCTATTCGGAAAACGCGCGTTTAAAATTTTCCGTACTTGTCGGCGATAATGTGCAGGAGCTCCATCGTGCTGAAACATTATTGTTTCTCGAGAGCGGAGTGGAACGTCTTCTAACAGATTTGGCAATTCGTTTTCAATAAAATATTTCATTTCCCGATCGTATTTTGAGGACGGATGAGGTTACATTCATACCGAATGGCATATTTAATTCTCGAAATTTTGTGCTCTGGCAAAATGAGAATCCCCATTCAACAGTATGCTTTTCAATATCGTTGATCAATAAATGTATGGGCAGAAGTAATGGCAAACACAGTGATAAATAATCTTGTATGTTAAGAGGATGCCGGAGTCGCTTGTATTATCGATGAAAACACCGTAATTTTCGGAAGTATGCCATTTTTTATTGCATGTATAGAATTAAAAATTCTTCTCCAGAATTGAAGTATATGCAAACGGACATGTGAAACCTCTATATAATACGAGATTTTATATTGAGAAAGAAAATAAGTATAACATTTTTATTTATCGACATGTTAAAGCAACATGGCGTCAGAGCTGTCAACTTGTACAAATTAGCTTCTTATAAAAGATAGATAGATAACTTTATTGTTTCTCCTCAGAGTTACAAAAAATAATACATTTTCTTTTCGTGTGCCTATACCCTATCATTGACAAAAATCCATATCCTCTAATCTCTTTCTTTTATCGCTTCGAAAATTATATAAAAATAAAATATAAGAGAAAAGTAAATACAAAAAACCTTATAAACTTAATACAAATACCTATAAAATATAACATAAAATTCTTTTTTTTCAAACTTATAATTTTGATCCCTTTTGCTAATATTTTTACATGCAAAAAAGAACCAAAACTAAAAAACTTCGCATTTACTAGAGAGAGAGAGAGATATCTCATACCGCATCAAACACACATTCCTTCCATACATCCATTCCTTATTTTGGACTCTCCGTTTACAAACTCCTTTCTTCTCTCCTTTCATTCATTCTCGTCCATCTTTTCTTCCCCCTTTTCCCTATTTCTTAACCATTCTTCTCCAACTCTTTCCTTCCATGTACTTCCCACTTCTTTAACTACACATTCTTCCCATAAATGTTCCCATGTCTCCATTGCCCACTCACATATTCTGCACTTTCTTTCTTCCTCTTCTTCTCAATATTTTCCTTCCTTTATCCCATCTCCTAACCTGAACTTAGCTATTCTTTGCCACCTACTCTCTCCCCATCCCTTCTTTAAATACCCCGGTATTCCTTTCTCCCCCTTAATCCACTGATACCATCTATTCGATTTTGATCCCTTTATCTTCTCCCATCTTTCTTCTCTCTGTATTCCTCTCTTTGTTTCCCACAATTCTTCTCCCCTCAACAACCCTTTCTCCCTTAATTCTTCCACCTCCTCAATCTTCCATTTTCTTATTTCCCAAAACTCCTTTCTCTTCTCCTCTCATCCCCTTAACGTTTTACTTTTCCTCTTTCTCATCTCTTCCCAACATATTGCTAACTTTCCTCCCTTTCCCTCTTCCAGTCTCTTTTCGTACCCCTATGCCCTTAAACCCGCCTTTCCCTTCAACTTCTCTCTCTGTATTTCCTCCCTCACTATATAACCTGCTGTATTTCTTCCCACTCCCATTACCCACTCAAATATCTCTCATGTAACTTTTCCATCTCTTCTCTTTCCCATCTCTTTTCCTTCCATCCCCATATTTCCACTCCATAACTAATTACCGTCCATACTAATTTATCAAATAGCCATATCCTCTTCCCCCAATCCCTTGCAAATCTTCTCTTCCCAATATCTGCCCTAATATTGCCGCTCCTTTTTTCATCCTATCTCTCACTTGTGCATCCTGACTGCCATTATTTGATTACATAACTCAAATATTTAAACTCTTTTGCTTCTTCTATCTCTCTTCCTTTCCACCTCCAATCTATTTTCCTCCATCTTCCTCCCCCCTATCTCATAATCTTTGTCTTTCCTACATTTAACTCCATTCCAAATATTTCTTTAATTTACTCATTATTCCTTTCATCCCCTCCTCATCCTCTGCCATAACTGCGATCGTCCGCGTATCATTCGCGTATGCTAAAGTATATATCTTCCTCCCTCCTAACTTTACACCTCCCCATCCCCCTTTTTCTAAAACCTCATCCATATCTGCGAGCAACAGTGTGAATAAACTCGAGCTCAGTGGACATCCTTGTCTAACCCCTTTAACTGTCCAAAAGATTTCTCCCTCCCTTTCTCCGATTCTAACTCTATTACTTGTTTCCCTTAATACCTCTTTACATCTTTTAACCAATCTTTTCCTTACTCCTCTTCCCTTTCCTTTCCTCTTTTCCTCTTTGCCTCTATCAACTTTTCCCTATCCACCAAGTCAAAAGCCGCCTTCATATCCATAAATAGAATTCTCATTTTCCTTCTTTTCCCATTTATCTGCCTATTAACTAAATAGTTCAATGTATAAATATTGTCTATTGTGCCCATCCCTTTCCTAAATCCTGTCTGACTCGGTGGTAATAAGCCTTTTCCCTCTATTTCCTCTCTTAACCTTTCCGTCAATATTGTTGTATAAATTCTATACGCCGTCTGCGTCAAAGTCACGTCCCTATAATCTCCCACGTTTTCACCTTCCCCCTTCTTCACAATAGGTACTATATATCCTATTTTCCAGTCCTTTGGCCATCCTTCTTCCCTCCACACCTTCCTACATATCTCCCATAATCCCTCTTTTACCTTCTCCCCTCCATTATGTTAAAATGAGGGCGCCTAACCATCGGAATTCGGTTGTGATTCCTCTTAAGAAATCTTTTTTCTCCCGTACTACTCTTTACTACTCTGTTTACCATTACTTCTGCCCATACATTTATTGACCAACGATTTGAAAAGCACACTGTCGAATGGCATAGGGATTCTCATTTTGTCAGAGCACAAAATTTCGAGAATTAAATATGCCATTCGGTGAATGTAGCCTCATCCGTCCACAAAATATCGATCGGGAAGTGAAATATTTTGCCAATACTGAGCGAAAAACCCTACGTGCATTTTATGATGATTATTGTACGAAAGCTGATATTCGAAGAAAAACTAAAATAATGAAAATACCTTTATAGAAATAAATACGCTGTTCATTTCGCGCAAGAAGTTGCTGCACGCGTTGATATGTGAAATGAATGTAATCCATTTTCTTTTAAAATCCGATGCACTGTGGATCGTGGTACGCCAAGTGTATTAGCTATAATACATTGGCTATTAGCTATAATACATGGCGTATACTATTTCCCGGATTTTCTTTAAACGCATGTAGAACTTCTTCGTCGACGTTAACATGACGACGTGCGTTAACACGGTGTTGCGGAAGAAGGTATCCTCTTTCTCTTCTTCGTTACATACACCTTAGTATGGTGAACCTTGACGGATACCGCCGATTGGGAAATCATTTCGCATATAAACGCGTCGCACTGTAAGCATTTTCCCCGGCTATCCTGTAACAAACACTTATATCCATATACTCTTCAGCTGTATAATTCATTTTGCACCTTACTAATACGTAAAGAAAACGTACAAGAGAATAAGTGCAAAAACCGAGAAAACAATTGAAAATCGGAAATTCTGCCCGTGATGTCCTCATAATAAAGTATCTCAATCATCGCTCGATCCCGGTCGATAAATGTATAGGGGGCAGCAGTAATGGCAAACAGAGTAGTAAATAATCTTGTATATTAAGAAATCTTTTTTCTCCCGCACTATTCTTATAATATTTATTGCCGATTTTTAGATCGGCTCATATTTTTTTCCGCCACGTTTCAATGGACAAATGTACGTGGAATTTATTAAAAACAAATTGCCAAATCTGTTAGAAGACGTTCCACTCCGCAATCAAGAAACAATGATGTTTCAGCATGGAGCTCCTGCACATTATCGCCGACAAATACGGGAAATTTTAAATGCGCGCTTTTCGGATAAATGGATGAGTCGAGGTCCAATCATTTGGCTGACATGATCTCCAGATTTAAATGTGCTAAATTATTTTGTTTGGGGCTACATAACAGCATGACTAGAGCACCCACGTGATAGAAATGAAAATAAGGCACGCGAAGCGATTATAGCGGCCTTTAATAATATTACGCTAGATATGGCACAACGAGCAACAAATAGTTCGAAGAGCTGAATTCTGCTTACAAATACGAGGAAGGCACTTTGAGCATTTGTTGATTAAATGGTGAGAGCGGATTAGGCCTATTGAAGAAAGCACTAAAAAAAACGCGTTATTTACCTCAAAATGGTGTAGTAACAATGTTTTCTTACTACGAAATAATTTTATTTGAAAAATGATATGAATGAAGCATGATTCTCTTTTCACATGAATGCAAATTATATTTATTATGTCATATATCGAAAAGTATATTATGAAAAATACTTCTTGTATCATTTTTATATTAATGGATGGTTTATTTTGATATGATATGATGTTCGAATATTTTTATACGAATATATGTTGTAGCCTTGACAAAAGAAACAAAAGAAATCGATAGAAAAAGCTGTTATCTATTAATTGTAAATAATACATTAATTAGAAACTTATCATAAATTCACGATAGATTCCTTACATTTCTTTCTTTTTCGTATTTTATTTAAAGCATCTATATCGAATTCAGCTTCGTTTTTTTATTGTGTTATATATATCTCTTATCATACATAAATTAATTATAGCAAACAATGTCAGAAATGAGACGCGAGAGGCGAGCCTTGACGCGATGCAGTGAAACGTGAGAATAGTGATAACGGTAACGATGAGTAGTACCGCGCTGTCCCTCCTCTCATTACGCGCCGGCAGGCAATGTCTGATACTGTGGGCCGTGCTATAGCTAGTGTTGCCAGAAAATCATATTATATAATTGTATTAAAAATATGCCAGATTGGTGCATTTTGTACTAATCAAGAATAACCTTACCTGACTATTAAAAACTCTAAGCAGCGAAAGCAGCCCTATAAATCGGCCGCTGTAAGTAGATACCCAGGTAGCAAGCACACGTCATTTTGACGTTTCAAATTGATCATTTTTGGTCATTTGTCGTCAAAATGACTAATTTGTTACATGATTATATTAACGTCTTGATATGACATTATTTTAACATCATTTTTCAGTCATGAAGTGACGATTATTTTATTATTAATATCAGTTAGTACATCGTCATGAAGTGACGATTATTTCATTATTAATATCAGTTAGTACATCGTAGTAATATTAGTTAGTACATCGATTCCATAATAAAATCTTTTAAAATTTTTTATATAACATGACTTTCGCGATCAGACTTTAACAATTGTTAAAGTAAAATTCACTTAAAACCAATAAATTTCATTATAAAATCAATAATCGCTAGTTCGTTCGTTTATCGCTATAAGCGCTATCTCTCTCGTATTTAATTTTAGTTATGAGCATTATATAGTTATGAGCATTATAATATAAAGTTTACAAAGAATGATAGATAAAATTAGAAATATTACTTCGATTTAATTTCTTATACAATCTCAATAGAGAGGCTTCAGATATTAAATCGATTTTATAAGTCGGACAAATAAATATCTGGCTACTTAATGAAAATTATTCATTCATTATTTATTTAAAATAACAAGTTCAATATACATGTAATATAAATAAAGTAAAATTTTTAATATAATAAATATTTAGTAAATAAAATTTTTATATATATTTATTTATATTGATATATATTTATTTATTTTTATATTTATTATATTTATATTTATGAAATAGATAGAGAGATGAATTGTAGTTTAACATTACTGACAATAACGAAAGAAATATTACTGAGATATTACTGATTGAAATAGTCAAAATTATTAACTGATTCTTTTAATATCACTGATATAGAATGCTGTACTTATAACTGCTGTAATCAGTGAATAATCATTTACTGTTTTTTTAGTGATAATGCTGATTCACTTTTAGACAATGCTTTATTCGATACTATTAAATATATTATTATGCTAAGAAAAAGACGTCAAAATATGGTACATTTTATGACGTCAAAATGCGGTACATGTCATGACGTCAAGAATCTTTGACATTAAACATTTCATTTTACGTCAAAAAATTTCAATTCGTGACGTCAAAAAATAGTCAGTGAATGACCAATTTGAATTCAAAAAATGAGGTTTTTGGGTATCTGGTTTAAACCATAGTATTAATTCAACAATAAAATAATTTTAGAAATATGATTATATTTCTATTTTAACATTATTTTAATAATACAAAATATATAAAAATCGTAGAAATATAAAAATAATTTTTTAATTTTATGAAACTATTACTTTATTAAGAAAGATTATATATAATATAAACGCATAATATCCAAAATATAACTTATATATCACAAAATAAAAAAAATTTAAAATTTTATAACTTTGATCTTTATAAAACTAAAGAATATCACATATATTTCAAATATCGAATCATCTATTACTCAAATTATTAAATTCTTCATATGCAATCTAATACGTTTTAATTTCTTGTTAAATACTTTCATTAAAATTTTTTTTGATTTAAAATTAAAACTTGAGCTTTCTTGATTTTTATATAAAAAGTAGTCTGAAATAAATTTTCACATGTGATTCAATAATATTTCCGCAATCTTGTTTCTGACAAAGAGAGTTGAGAAAAATTTTTTCGGCTGAAGCTTGAAGAATTTGCGATGCAAAAATTTAATTTAATAATTTCTTTTAAATTCAGTAAAATTTTTCTTTGGTTTTAAAAAAACTTTTTATTGGTTTATTATATAAAAATTAAATCTCTCTATCTCTCTACTATATCTTCAATAAAATTTTTCAAATCTTTTACATCTGAAATGCTTCGTCTTGCCATTCAAGATTAAATGTTTTACACCTTAATAACATCTTTCAGTTTTGGAAAAATTATTCAAAGTCTTAAGCATTTAATGTTGATATGTTTTGAAATGATTTCTTCATTAGAATTAAACCAGATGTAGAACTTCTAAAAAAGTGCGTAATTGTTAAAAGTTATTAAAAGGAAACGTTCGTTATTAACGTAATAATTTTTTATAATTAATGTTCATTTTAAGGACCACGTATTCCTGATGTAAAGGTTCTAAGAAAAAAGGTACTCTGAAAAAAAAAGTGTTTTTCTCGTCTATACGCATCCAAGTAGGACGCATCGTCTTGCGCTATCTTGAAAAAAATGTTTTTTTCGTTATACGCATCCAAGTAACGTCAGGGTCGGGCGCTATATGGAAAAAAAGTGTTTTCCTCGTCTGTACGCATCCAAGTAGGTCGCATCGTCGTGCGCTATCTGGAAAAAAAGTGCTTTTTTCGTCAGTACGTATCCAAGTACACCAGATCGTCGTGCGCTATCTGGAAACAAAGTGTTTTTCTCGTCGTCGCATCCAAAGTAGGTCGCAACGTCGTGCGCTTTCTGGAAAAAGTGTTTTTCTCGTCTGTGCGCATCCAGGTAGGTCGCATCGCTTGCGTTATCTGGAAAAAAGTGTTTTTCTCGTCAGTACGCATCCAAGTAGGTCGCATGCGTCTTGCGGTATATGGAAAAAAAGATTTATCTCGTCAGTACGCATCCAAGTAAGTGGCTATGATCGGGCGCTATCTGGAAAAAAGTGTTTTTCTCGTCTGTACGTCCAAGTATGTGGGATCGTCGTGCGCTATCTGGAAAAAAAGTGGTTTTTCTTTTCTGTACGCATCAAAGTCGGACCAAGTCGTGCGCTATCTGGAAAAAAGTGTTTTTCTCGTCTGTACGCATCCAAAGTAGGTCGCAACGTCGTGCGCTATCTGGAAAAAATGTTTTTTTTGTTCTGTGCGCATCCAAGTAGGCCGGATGATCTGGCGCTATTTGGAAAAAAAGTGTTTTTCTCCGTCTGTGCATCCGCGTAGGTCGCACCGTCTTGCGCTATCCGGAAAAAATTGTTTTTCTAAAATTTACTTTTATTAGAAAAGCCGCATGCTCGTGTAATAGACGGTTCGATGAGCTTCTCCTCCGCGCTCGCGCTTTTTTTCGCTCTTGGAGCGTAGTATATCGTTGTGATTGCACGAGAATTTTTAATTCGCGTAATCCGATTTGAAAGTTTATTAGAGCTTGTTTTTTAATTGTTTCTTGTATCGCTTGTTTGAATGAAGGAGGTTCCTCTCCTTCCACCATAAACTCATATAACTTCATAGCTAATTACGACTCGTTGTCCGAATGTATGTGCGGTTTCACTTTGTTTTGATTTTTGTTTTAACGAGTTGAATTCTATTTGCAAGTGAGTCATGCTTTGCTTTGCTTGATAACACGTTTCAAACTGTTGTTTTAAATCTTCGTACGTTTGTATATTTCGCGTTTCGAAGTCTTGCATGGCTTTACCCTTTAATTTAGTATACAAGATTGCTTGCATTAATGATTCCTCGTCTGCGGGATTAATATTTTGTACCGCATATGTACATGCATTTAAAAATTCTTGCAATTTTTGTCGCGATGATCCGTCAAATTCAGGAATCATTGATCGCGCTTCTTTTAATGGTAGATAGTGCGGGGCTACGCTACGTCTGTTTCCAATATCGCGTTCGGTACGTTCGTACGTCACGTCGTGTGGGATATCGTTTATATTTACTCGTGGCTCGTCGATTACGTTTCGCACTTGTTCGTGTAAGTCTCGTACTTCTTCTTGCATTTCTTTGCAAAACTATGTACGAGTTCGATTAATAACATATTACTAGTGCTTTCGACTGGATGACCGGTGTCTTCATAGTTCGCGGCTGCACTTTGTCCGACCTGTTGCTCTCGCAGGCGTTCGATTTCTCTATCTACGGCGTCGTTATCCATATTTATTTGCGCTTGTGGCTCAAGAATACTAAGGTCGATAGATATTGAATAATTTCTTCTAAATGTAACTCGACCGCGTGGTTCGTTTGGTTCGAAGTTATCGTTACTATTATCGTTATTACGCGCTTCGGGTGATTCAAAACTCGGATAACAATTTTCTAAATTTCTTCGCACGCTATCTCGTATGTCGCGAACGGCTTCTTCCGCTACTTGTATCGGTGGTACAAGTCCTGATCTATTAGCTAATCGTGCTGGCTCGCTCAAAAATCGCGGGCTTTGAAATCTAACTCGCTTTAACGGTTCCGACATTTAGTTGTAAATTTTTAACTTACATTAGTAGTACAATGACTCGCATGGTCGCGTATCGAGTTGTTTAGCTGCTGACGCTGCGTGTTGACACGTTGGGGCGTCGTCGGCGATACGTTATCCGTTGGCGGTGGTTGTCCGTCGGTGTTGTGTTGTCCGTTAGCGTTGCGTTGCCTTGGCGAAGGTCGTGGATCGACGTTGATCCTTGAGCGCTGATATTTCCTTTCGGCTTTCAGCTGCTTGACCATGATTTCTTTATTACTGTCGTCCGTATGTGTTGCGTGCTGATGTGTTTGAGTCTGCTTTAATCTAGCAGTTGCTCCATTCGATTTATTAATTTTTTATATTCTCTTTTTTTTGTTTCAGCCGTTAGAGGTCCAGGATATTCGATCTCGGCGATTCCACCGCTGCCACCAATAATGTTGTGTCCGGAACGGCACGGGATGTGGGAGTAGCCGAGAGACTCCAAGTACCTCGAGGCCGTTTATTTGCCAATATTATTCTTTCAATATTATTCTTGCCAATATTATTATTTCCTTAAAAAATACATATATATTTCTTTATTTTATCTTAGTAGATTTCTTTGAGCCTTCTCCTTTTATCGTCGTCCTTCCCTGAATCACGTAGTTCTTAGATTTAGAGCGTTTAATACTTTTCCAGCGTTTGAATAGCGGTTAGCCCCAGATTCGCACTAATTATCGGTTGATTTTCAATTAACGACTGTCCGCCGCGGATCCGGTGGACGGTTTTTAACACCTCTTTTTAGAGATATTTTGGAGGGGATCATCTAGCGACATGACCATATTTGGTCATGGGGATTTCCGGCGATCAAGTCTAAGTGCTAACGAAGGAGGTTCAAAGTCGAAACCCTTCGTTAGCATTTTCTGTGTTTCCGGCGAACTCGCGCGTGGTTCGCTGAGGCGGCGGTTTTTTACGCGGTTCGCGAATGTTCTAGAGAATATTAAAATATAATATTAAAATAACGTTATAATCTCGCGGATTATAAGAGATTGTTTCCCCTCTTCTTAAATTAGTTTTTTTCAGACACTCTGATAAACCTCTATTTTTCCTAATGGTTCCGCAAATTCGTATTTTTTTTTGTAAAAGGGCTTCCGAAGCCCTGTTATCGAAGGCCTGTTATAGTAATTATCCATATACAAATAGTGCCAGATATCAGTATATGGCGAAACTACTGTGTGTATCGTTTCGATTAATCGTAATGCTTGAGCTGCATAAACTTGAAAATTGCAAATATAATCTGTGTCACTTTCAGATAATATTCGTATAAGTATGCCGTACTTTATAAGTTTTCCAGCATTGTAAACTCTAAAAAACAATCGTCCTCTCCAAGGTATTATGCCATCATCTAACGATACTTATTGCTTTGGTTTGTAAATGTTATTAAATTTTTCAACAAAATAATTTAGTACAGGCCTGACTTTGAATAATCGATCAGATTCGTCTGTGATGTCTTGATTGTTATTGAAATGCCAAGTCTTCCATATTTGCCGAATCTATCGCTTGACATAGTTTTTGAAAAAAACAGCATATTTGTGCAGGGATCAGTTGACCAATAATCGTCTCGTGTATCTTTACGAACTTGTCCTATGAAAATAATGAGCTCTAAAAATTTTTTCATCTCCGGAATCGTAATATCTTTCCATTTCGACCGCCACTTTTGCGAGATATTTTAAACTGAACGATATTTTGATAATAATAATCTGTTTGATTCTGTGACTAAATATGTAAAAAGGTCATCGCCTATAAATAACTTTGCTGCATCAACTGTGGATTCAGGAACATTAGTCATATCAGTTATCCCAAGATGACCTAAAAACTCTTCAAGGACTGGAGGATTGTCAATCAATGACCATTCATCTGCTTCTTCATCAGAACTTGTTTCAGAACTGTTAGAAATAGTTCTTCGAGTGAACACTTGATAACGTGAAATAATGTCATCATCGTCGCTTTCTTCGTTATCTTGACTTTCGGAATCATTATCATCGAAAAATCCGATAATGCATCAGCACATATTTCTTGATCACTATCTTCATCATAATAGCATTTTATCAATGTAGTAATCAATAATAAAAAAAACAAGCTTCAATTTACAAAACGACTTGTACATTCTGAAGCTATTAGCAAGTAACTCGAAACTTCTAGAAATAAACAATGCACACCGTTGCCTAGCAACACAAACGCCATACATACTTACAACGACCATCGTATTTATACGATACCCGCTCTCCAGCACAAATCTACTAAAAACGTACTTTTACATGACCAGCGCTCCAGTGATAGACAGCAAAAAACGTAAAAGTACGTTTCCCGCATGCAATGTGTTAATATTTATATTTATTATTAATATTTGTTATTGTGAATTACGGTCGTGATTCATAAAATCGATACGCGAGTTACTGATGTCATCTTTTGTCAAACGGTTTAGTTGTAAATTTTTCCTACATTTCTTAATGAAAAATTCTGATATCTAAATACATAATAGAAAATCTAGGGAAAAACAAAATTATTCCGATCGGAATTGTTCCGAACAGTTTCATAATAGATACCCAGAATACATGATATTTCCATTTATATTTATAGAGTATAATTATAGAGAATAATGACGATCATTTTATTATATAATTTAAACCCAAAAGTTTTTGATTAAATTTAACAAGAACTTAATCGGCTTGTTATTACTGTACATTTGTTTAGTTGTATGTTTTTATGAGAGCTTACTTATTTTTCAAATGATGAATGTTAATTAATACATACGTATATAATTATTTTAGATAAATCAAAGGAATGAAAAGTTGATACTAAAGGATCAAGACAAATTGCAAAAGGGAATGCAAATAAAATAGATACGAGCGATATATTACACGTCAAATTTTATTAAATCTATTGAGTAAGTATATTAATATTATTAATTTATATATTAATTATAAATATAAAGATCTAAATTTGACAATTCTATATAAGACAATTAAAAAAAACTTTTTAATTATTTATCTGGCAATTATTTATCTGTTTATTAATTTTTAAAATAAAAATTTATTAAATAATTTAATAATATTAATATTTATTTAATTATTGATTATTTATTAATTAATTTATTAATATTAATTTTTAATTTATAAATATTAATTTTTTTATCTTATTTTATTTTTATAATTATACAGAATGATATAGTCAGATATGATCAGAATGATATGGGGACTAAATTTGTATGCAAGTAGAGCGGACCAAACTAAATCGAAAAATCCTCTACCATTTTGCAATTTTTGCAATAGTTAACGAGTTATTAACTATTAAAAATTGCCACATTAGTTTTGTCAAATGTAAGCGCGCGACAAGATGTGACCTCCCAATGATTGAGGTTGCTAGGCTTATAATAAATATCATCGATTATAATAAACAACTTCTTGCACCTAGCAAACTCGATCATTAGATTAGCCGCATCTTGCCACAAGTTTGTATTTGATAATAAGCTGAACTAATACGGCGATTTTTTAAAATTAATTTGTTAACTATTGCTAAAATTGCAAAATGGTAGAGGACTTTTCGACTTAATTTGGTCCGTTGCATACGAATTTAATCCTCATCATTTTGAGATACCATGTATATTGTATATCATTTTATATATATTTTTATGTATATTTTAATGTTTAATATTTATATCTTGCTTGTTAATTTATAGATCGTCGAATAATAAATACGATGTCATGATTTCAAATAAAAATGATAAAATGGAAATGATTATTTTTGCAACAGATGAGATGTTAAAATTAGTTAAACTTAAGGACTCCACTGTATAAGTTTTATATTTTTAATTTATAGTATAAAAAATACACACATATTTATATTTATATTTATCTACACGTTTTACTTTTTTAAATATAAATATTGTATCTCAGTAGTTAATAAATTCTAAATATATTGTTTATATGAGTGTGTGCGTACATGTACAAAGTGTCTCACAATCTTAGTACTATATTTTATTAGTGTGTTTTAGAGATAAAATAAAATAAAAAATTCTAATATAAATATATTGAGGTTGTAACAGTTTCTGAGTCATAAGCGTTTAAAATTTGCCAATGATATACAGAATGATCCCGAAAAACCTTCCGTCTGTAAAATGACGTATTCCTGACATCATTCTGAGACAATTTTTTCTTTACCAAAATTTTATTTGAAGCGTAGTTTTCGAGTTATAAACAAAAATACTTAGTAAATCACGCGTCGGATACAGAAGGCAGGCAGGAGCGGCCCAGCGCGCCGCGAGCGCGTATCCCTGTATATGCACACCCTGAACATATACACATGTATCGATTTGTTATTTATTATAGATTTTATTTTTAAAATAAAATTAGAAAAGCCAATCGTACTAATTTGAAAAAATCAATAACAAATGACAGATCAATAGACATGTATGTTTAGTTAGTTATGAATCTGAACACGCGAGTTCTAGATCATTCAAATTTTGATCATTTATAATTCAAAAACTATTGTAGTCTTAACACTTTTATATTAGAAATTTTTACTCAATTTTACTCAATTTTATTTCTAGAATACACTAATAAAATATTGTACCAAGGTTGTGAGATATCTTGTAAATATATGTATATACATATCTTTAAATTTTTTAATATTTTGGAAAATAAAAAGATGGTTTTAAAATCTTTTTTAGAGAGGTTATTGGTTTCATTGATGAGATTGATGGTCCGAAAATTGTTGGCAAAGCCTAACATTATCGATTGCTAAAATTTATTTTTGAACAATAATAATTGTCATAGAATTTAAGTCGTAGTATAAAATACTGAAATAGAACGGATTCAATTTCACATCAAACCAAATCGAGTAAATATATTTAAATATACTTTTTATTCTTATTTAATTTGATATACAATAATAATAATAAGAATTATATACGTTACTTTCTAATTTAATATTATTTTATATACTTTACAGATTCATATTGATGGACCGAAAACTAAAATACGAAAGTACCAAAGTTTAATCAAGGAACTCTTTCTTACGAACTTATTTATTCGAATACAATTGTTAATAATTTGGGATTGTTTTACCTTAAAAAAATAATTCACGTAGTTCAACCTAAATTGATAGAACTATCAAATATTTCAGATCATTTGAATTCATGTGTTCGTAAATAATTTTATTTACTAAATTTATTATTAATATTTTTTTGTTTTGCGTCTAAATTTACTTCATAATTGTTAATATATTATATATAATTTTATAATGTTATATATAGTGCTAGCAAAAGTTCGGAAACGGTTACAAATTTCGAAAATTATTGATTTATTGGAAAAATGTTTAACATGAAGTAGACTTAAAAAATTCTATAGAATGGTTTTCATTTGACCTTAGGATGATCTTGAAAAACGAGTTCTCATCAAAATAAAAATGGAAATTCCCTATTTTTTATTCTTTATAGCTTATCTCAACAGCTTTTTAAAATACTGTAATAAAGTATGATGAATGGTTTTTTGATAAATTTTTCTTTTACATACTTTTTGAGTTTTAAGGCTTGATATTTTTGGACATAAAGTAAAATATTTAGTTTTTTGGTAATCTTATCTTAATATTTTTATGAACGGAATAATGAGATCAATTAATTGATGTGAAGAAAACACTTAGTTAATTGAAAAAGAAGTAAGTTGCAATAATTGAGTCCTGATTTTTACATATTATATAAAAAAATTGAAAACTTTAAGCCTTATAAATCAAAAATTATTCTAGAAAAAAATGTTTTATTATAGTGTTTTGGAAAGTTCTTGAGATAAGCTACAAGAATATGTAATAAAAATTAGGGATTTCTATTTAAAATTTTTATGTTGACGAAAATCATGTTTTTCAAGGTCATTCTAAGGTCCAATGAATGCAATCATCTAATAGATTTTTTAAGTCCTTTACTTCATGGTATTAAATATTTTTCCAATAAATAAATATTTTTTAAGATTTTTAATCATTTCTGAACTTTTTGCTAGCACTCAAGATTTGCTAGAAATCAAATTTTATTATTGGCACTGTTATTGCAAGGTGCACAAAACTTATTATAAACAGATCTTTTTCAAAAGAAGATGAAACTTTTGATTCGCTAACTAACAAGATTATTCGTAAATAATTTAAAAAGTATTCGTCATGTTTTCAGTGAGTTTTTGTTTCTTATTTTTAGTTTATAAATAATTTTTAGTTTATTAATGTTATGTGAACTTAATTAACTTAATGGCGAAACTGAATCTACTGGTGAGATTTTTAACTATAATAAACTTGTATAATAACATATTTTGGTTTATTTTATTTGATGATCTTTCGAGGTCTATAATTAAATCCCTATAAATTGTACTATTGTATATGTACATTTGTATAATTTTTTATACAAAGAATAAATTACATATATATATTATTATAAATAAACAAAAAATATTATCATTATATTATTATTTATCATACAATAAATTATATATTATATTATTATATATAAAAATATTATATAAAATATAATAATATTATTTATTTATTTATATTTTTTATTTGCATTATTTACATTAATTCTCAGTTCCAATCACTTCACTTTTGACTTTTTTTGTCTAATAATAGTATATGGGTCACTATGGTGCATCAAAACAAACCTCCACCACTCGACCACAGGCGTGACGAGGGGGAAGTGGAGGGAGGCGTTCTGATTGGTGGATTAGGATATAGATAAGCCTAATTATCCGAAGAAACACTACTACCCATCTCCCCGGAAGTCTCGATTTTGATTGGCTTGCACCATAATGGCCCAGAGATGTGATTGGTCGCCGCCATTTATGTCACCGATTTATCAAATTTTGATTTTCCTACTCCCACGGTACTAGACTCGAAGAAGCAGTCTTCCTCCTCCCACTCCAGCTCTGGTCAGCCGAGCATAGGGTCCAAGTCAAATTCCCCAAATTGCCCAGCGCTTAGTTGCCGGTCTTGGCAGAACGAACGAACGAACCCCGGCTACCAACTTTCGGGGTAGTCGGTATATGTCTCGAGCACAACTTACCTTACCTCCTCGTTTCGTCTAGGACAGAGATACGCAACTAGATTTTTTGGGATCTCGTAATTCCGGCTATATCGCATAAAAAAACCAATTTGACGTTATGTGCATAAAATTTAACTTATTTTTTCTGTGAGTCAAGCTTGGACTGTCGCGGGCCGGATTGGAAAACCCTCGCGGGCCGGATCCGGCCCGCGGGCCCGTTGGCCGTATCCCTGTTGTACGATGTCGCTGTTTTGCTGATCGTAATGCTTCTCTCATATATGCTTGGAATACGATTCGAGTTAATTTAATAAAATTCCAGTGATTGCAAACAACATCTGCATATGTGTATGTATGTCAAAAATAATGTGTATATATTTTTATGTTTTTAAAAAATGTATATATATATGTATTTGTATATATGTATATATGTATAAATGTATATATGTATATGTATATTTTTTTAAAAAATCGTCTATATTATACGCTTATTATATAAAGGTTGTACAACTGTTTGGCCTTGTTCACGACCAAACCAAGCGGTTGTAACATTATCTTTAATTATTTCTTTAAAAGATAAATTGATTGCTTCCTTAACAATAAATCTTCCCACGTATTGTAAATATTCAACCTATGTTAAAATATACAATTGTAATATATTATGTCGGCAAATAATTGTAAATACATAATATAAACCAGCAGAAATAAATAATATGTTCGAGACAAAATTTTCCATATATATTTACATGTATATAATTCTATTTATCTTTGATAATATGGTATATGGGAAATTTTTTCTCTCGGTTATATTGTAGAAATTTTATATTTTCATTTAAAGGGGCTTCTTGTAACGTTTGCGAAACGTCGGCATAATACTGTCTTAGCACGCGGCATCCATCCAGAAGCCTCTTTAAATGATTACATACTTTATTTTGATTTACGGCAGTATTATAATTTTTAATTAACTTACTACTTCTTCGTATATATTTTCGTTAATTATTTCGAAAGCATGTCTTGTTCAGTTGAAATAGGTAAGCACATCGGTTTCTGTACTGCTCATCATCAATCTTGTTTCGTTTGTACAGATTTTAGAATTCGTTCCATAATGTTGTACATATTTCTGTAAAAATGTAAAATTACAGTTGTATTATATATGTAAACTACTAAATTACTAAAATATGTTATAACATTAACATGAATATATGACGCTTACTTTAACTCTGTCTCTACGCGGTTTAGTTCCTGCATTTGGTTATAAAAATGTTAATTTAATATATATATATGTATATATATATATATATATATAAGCAAAGATAAAATAATATAACTGCTACTTATAATTTTCCACTCAATAATGTAACTGCAATACATAACATATACAGGGTGTCATAAAAGTACCGGAACAGCAAAATAACTCGAAAAATATGAGTCCTAGAAAAAATGTCAAGTACTGGGCTTTTATGACTTTTTCCTGGCTATCTGACGGTGACCTTGGATTTGACCTTGACAATGACCTTGAAGATCATTTCAAGGTCAGGTCCTTTTTTTTAATTGGGACCCCTTCTTTTGACCCCAGAAATGAAAAAGAGCGGAAAATTTTACGTTCGGATATGACCTTGAACACTGCCAAATTTGACCTCTGAAGGTCACATAAAGGTCAAACGCTTGTTTTAGGCTGAAAACGCGAATGTCTTCGAAAATGCACCTGCTAGGGAGCAATGTTACGCATAAGGATTGTAGAGGTCAACGAGGGACATTCAGCCGTGACCTTGCCCTTATTCTCAAAGTCATGAGTTAAGATTTTTTAAGGTCAAACCGGACTGTTTTTAGGCCTGAAAATCCATACTTTTGACCTAAAAGTGTCAAGATTGAAAAATTTTACGTTCGGATATGATGTTTTCAACCTTGCCCTTGTTCTTAAGATTATGTGTCAGTCATATCAAGGTCAAATTTTTTTAAGATTGGAAACACATTTTGATCCCGATAATGTGAAGAGTGAGATTTACGTACGAGGTCACACTCCGATTTTTGGTAATTCCTCAATATCGGGCGTCATCTTGGATCTGTTATCTTGAATTTGTAAAATCCAACGTCGGATTCGATTTCAGAAACGACTTCAAAAATTCCTTAAACGAGATCCAATTTTTGTTATTCTTAAATATCGGCCGTCATCTTGAATCGGTCATCTTGAATTTGCAAAATCCGACGTCGGATTCGGTTTTAGCGAGCTCAAAATCCCAGAATCGGTATCCGAAAAATTTATTCGCCGTCGATAAAGTGTACGCTTCAAGGTTTTTATTTGTCTCGATTCTATCGGTGTCGAATAGATAATAAATTGTTTTTGAGTTTTCATCGATTTAACAAGTTTTGATTTCACCCGTTTTGAATTATTATCACATTATTATTAACGATCAATGGTACATTATTATTTTTATTTAAAGGTAAAGAAACCGCATTTTTTATATCAAATTTTTGCAATTTTGTTTTCAATTCCAAATGGCTCATCTTACAGAGCATGAGAGAATTTCGCTATTGATGATGAGAGGATGGGGGGGATAGACAAAGGTCATACAGTGAAGTGAGATTGCTGTTCAATGAAACCTTTCGTAATGAAGGCGAAGGTATTTCAATATCGACTGTATCTCGCACCATCAGACGATTTGTAGAAACTGGGGACTAATAAAAACCCGCCACAAATCTGGGAGGTCACAGTCCCAAACGACAGAAGAGCGGCAATTTGAAGTAGCTCAATCATTTGTTGAAAATCCCAGATTGTCAATTAGAAAAGCATCTCAACCAGCTTCAAATGAGTAGATTTTCAGTTTCCAAAATCTATAAAGACCATTAAGTTCCACCCCTACAAAATTCATCTTCACCAAGAGTTGAATGAGGATGATTTTGACCGCAGGGTGCAATTTTCAGAAGTTATGATGCAAAGAATTGATCAACAACCGAACTTTTTGCATAATATCCGTTTTTCAGACGAAGCGTCTTTTGAATTTAATGGTAAGATAAACCATCATAATTTTAGATATTGGAGCAACGAAAATCCTCATTGGATGCTTGAAGCACATACGCAGCGACCTCAAAAATTGAATGTTTGGGCAGGTCTTTATGATAATCAAGTGGTTGGGCCTTTTTTTATAAATGGGAATTTAAACTCAGAAACCTATCTGCAGCTTCTAACAGACCAAATTGTTCCATCAATTCAGGAGATTGTTGGTGATAATTTTGGTGATGTTTGGTTCCAGCAAGATGGGGCACCGCCACATTATGGACGCATTGTTCGAAACTATTTGAACGATACTTTCCCTAATCGATGGATAAGTAGAAGAGGAACAATCGAATGACCACCGAGATCGCCCGACATTGCATCACTTGATTTCTTTCTTTGGGGCTACATAAAAATAAAGTTTATTTCACTAAACCTCGTAACCTGGATGAGCTTCAACAACGGATCATAGACGAATGTGCTGCAATACCCCCAGAATATAAGAGTGTGATTGACAATTTTTACGTCCGCTTAGCACACTGTCAAACGGTCAATGGGGAAAATTTTGAACATCTCTTGTAATCTCAGGCCGAGTTACAAGATGCCTTGCCTTCGGTGGCCGAGACTAACTGAACCTTGCCTTCGGTGGTGGGTTTGAGACACCTCCTTTCAGTGGTCGGGTTTGAGACACCTTGCCTTCAGTGGTCGGGTTTGAGATACCTTGCCTTCGGTGGCCGAGACTAACTGAACCTTGCCTTCAGTGGTCGGGTTTGAGACACCTTGCCTTCAGTGGTCAGGTTTGAGACACCTTGCCTTCAGTGGTCGGGTTTGAGACACCTTGCCTTCAGTGGTCGGGTTTGAGACACCTTGCCTTCAGTGGTCGGGTTTGAGACACCTTGCCTTCAGTGGTCGGGTTTGAGACACCTTGCCCTCAGTGGTCGGGTTTGAGACACCTTGCCTTCAGTGGTCGGGTTTGAGACACCTTGCCTTCAGTGGTCGGGTTTGAGACACCTTGCCTTCAGTGGTCGGGTTTGGAAACCTTGCCTTCAGTGGTCGGATTTGAGACACCTTGCCTTCAGTGGTCGGGTTTGAGACACCTTGCCTTCAGTGGTCGGGTTTGAGACACCTTGAGAATAAGGGCAAGGTCACGGCTGAATGTCCCTCGTTGACTTCTACAATCCTTATACGTAACATTGCTCCCTAGCAGGTGCATTTTCGAAGACATTCGCGTTTTCAGCCTAAAACAAGCGTTTGACCTTTATGTGACCTTCAGAGGTCAAATTTGGCAGTGTTCAAGGTCATATCCGAACGTAAAATTTTCCGCCTCTTTTCATTTCTGGGGTCAAAAGTATGGGGTCCCATTTAAAAAAATAGACCTGACCTTGAAATGATCTTCAAGGTCATTGTCAAGGTCAAATCCAAGGTCACCGTCAGATAGCCAGGGGAAAAAGTCATAAAAGCCCAGTACTTTTGACTTTTTTCTAAGACTCATATTTTTCGAGTTATTTTTGCTGTTCGGGTACTTTTATGACACCCTGTATGTAGTAGTTATATTATTGAATTAAGAAAATTATAAATATAAGTTACATTAGTGTTGTGTTTGCTTGTATATTATATCCCCAAAAAGTTACCTTTTTAAAAAAAGGTAAAAAGTGGGCGTCAAGCTCACTAATTGTATCCAACTGTCATATTGTCTATAAAAATAGTGATATAAAAAAATTGCGCCAATTAAGAATAAAAATTTGTACAAAATAAATAGAAGTACAAGGAAGAAAACTTGTACAAGTTAAAAAGAAATATTTTAATTGAAAACATTGTTATACAAAATAGTTGCTTTAATTTTCAAAAATAATATTGTTAAAAAAATTAAAAATTTATTTAAAAATTGGAAACTGAATATTAATATAAAACAAGAAAGTAAAACAAATTTTAATTAAAAAGACTTGGTGCTGCCAATAAAATTGGCATATATTCCAATTAAATATATTTAACACAAATACAAATATTTAACACAATATATTTAACAGCAAATATAATTGCTGGGCATTTATTATTAATTTTCTCAAGACTTTCTGGATCTTCAATTAATAATTTAATTATTATAATTCTTATATTATTTTCACAAATTATACTTTTTATTTTAGAAGTTTCTGTGAGATTTATTCAAGCTTATATTTTATCAACTTTATATAATATGGAAATCTAAAAGAACGGAACATATTCCAATTATTAGTCTACATTTAAATTTAATGATCTAATTTATTTAATTATTTTATATTGATTTACATTGGAAAAATTTAGGCTTTTAAGCTGAATATTTTATATTAATAAAATTGCCAGCGCCAAGTTTTTTTAATTAAAATTTTTTTCAGTTTCTTGTTTTATATTAATTTTCAGTTTCCAATTTTTAAATAATTTTTTTAATATTATTATTTTTGAAAATTAAAGCAGCTATTTTGTATGACAACGTTTTCAATTAAAATATTTCTATTTAATTTGTACAAATTTTTATTCTTAATTGGTGCAATTTTTTTATATCACTATTTTTGTAGACAATATGACAATTGAATACAATTAGAGCTTGGCGCCCTTTTTTTAGCTTTTTTTAAAAAGGTAAGTTTTGAGGATTATGTCACTTCTTTTTTTAGTCTAATTTGCTAAGAGATATTATATTAAAAAAGATATGTATGTACACATATACATATATATATGCAGATCAGTTACTTCAAGGACAAAATCTTATATATTCTGATTACTTTGAGGACAAGTGTTTACTTTCAGGACTGTCCTCATTATTTTATATACAAAGTGATTACTTTGAGGACTGTCCCCAAAATAAAGGTATATAAGCAAGGATTACTTTAGGAACTTATTTAGTGGATTACGTTCAATTGGACATATTACCTATTAACCAGTTAAACACAGGGCTCTCTAATTAGCCAATTCGTGCTAGTTACTTTAAAAATTGGTTCATATAAGTGATTATGTTCAATCGCATTGTGTTATAATAAAAAATAAATTCCTCTCCTCTTTGGCAAAAAATCATATGCATATCAATATGCATATCAGTAATGTTTAATTTGTTTAACTTTTGTACTTGGACATCGAAAAAAAAATTAAGATATATAAATCTATGCTTTCTTTCTTTTTTATATTTATTCATATATGTATATGTACGTGTATATATGCAGATCAGTTACTAAGGACAAAATTTTGTATATTTTTATTACTTTTGGCACAAGTTTACTTTTAAGATTTTCATTATTTTATATACAAAATGATTACTTTCAGCACTATCATATATATATGTATATGTATATACAGGGTGTCCTAGTTCAACTCTTATAACTTTTTAAATTTTGATTATAGAAAAAAATGATTCAGATTCAATCGTTTACATTATAAACGAATATATTTCCAGTAAAATGTTAAATTTTAGACAATATGCAATTAAATATTAAATCTGTTTGATTACAATCCGGGCATGCTAAGTTTTCGTAACTTATTTCGATTTAAAGATTGTGCGACTTAAAACTTGCGTACAACATTTTTTTTAATTATATACATTATATAGAAAATGTTTTAGGAATGAAAAGAATCCTAATTCTAATTTAATGTTGATTTTAAATATTTTAAACTAAGTTTCCCTGAATAAATGCGTTTTAATTTTTTAGGGAGAATTTATGTATAATATTTCTACAATGTAAAATTGATTTCATGGCAAATATTATATCAAATTTACAAATTGCTCTTAAGTACTTGGCTAATAGTAATTATTGATTTCTTATTTAATTTTGATATTTCATTTTTTATCATTTTTATGATAATTATTTGTTAAGGTTTTGTTTCTTTTTTTTGAAAAATGTAATTTTGTAAAGAAAAATTATTATAAATTATTTTTAAAGACTTTTTTCATTAAACATTTTGTTGTATATAAAGTAAGATTATTTTTTAAGTACTTGGCGTATTTTTTAAACATTTGTAAGTTTTTTTAGAGAGATATCACATCTTTTTGTAAAATGTTATATCTTTTCTACAAATTAATTTTGTGGGGAAAATTTTTATAAATTATTTTTAGGAACATTTTTTAATTAAACGTTTTGTTGCATACAAAGCGAAATATTTTTTATGTACTTAGTGTATTTTTTTTACCTTCGCAAGGTTTTTTAGAGGGATTTCACATCTTTTTGTCAAATTTTATGTACTTTCTGTACATTATTTTTTGGGAAAAATATTAGTAAATTATTTTTCGGGATAATTATTTTATTCTTAAAAATTGTTATTATACGCTTAATTAATCTTTCTACAAGTCAAAACTAGCAGTACAGGTTTCATATTTTTGCGATGCATCATTTAAAATCCACTCCTTGGGGACGAAATATTAGATTTCATCCTCAAGGAGTGGTTTTTAAAAATTATTATTATCCGCTAAATTAGTCTTTGTAGGAAAAATCTTAACTAACAGCACAGGTTTTATATTTTTGTGGTTCACAGTTTTTGAAGTATTAGATTTCACCCCCAAGGGGTGGTATTTAAAATTTATTATTATACGCTAAATTAGTCTTTGTAGAAACCTTAATTAACGGCGCAGCTTTTATATTTTTGTGATGCACCGTTTCTGAAATATTAGATTAAACCCCCAAGGGATGGTTTTTAAAAATTATTATTGTACACTAAATTAGTCTTTGTAGGAACCTTAACTAACAGCACAAGTTTTATATTTTTGTGGTGCACCGTTTCTGAAGTATTAGATTTCGCCCTCAAGGGGCGGTTTTTAAAAATTATTATTATACGCTAAATTAGTCTTTGTAAGAACCTTAATTAACGGCGCAGGTTTTATATTTTTGTGGTGCACCTTTTCTGAAATATTCGATTTCACCCCCAAGGGATTGTGTCTAAATTATTACTATTTTTCAAAATTGTTATTATATGACAATCATTTGTTTAGAAATTTTATTTAATTAAATAAGTTCCATATTTTTACGTTCTTGAGATATTAATTTCCATCTCCCAAAGAATGATTTTTGTAAATTATACGATAAATTAATCACTCACACGTATGCACACACACACACACACACACACACACACACACACCCACACACACACACACACACACACACAAGTAGATATGGGCCACTATGGTGCGTCAAAACAAACCCCCACCACTCGGCCTTTGGCGATGTGGCCGTGGCTAGGTGAAGTGGAGGGAGGTGTTCTGATTGGTGGACTAGGATATTGATAAGATTGTTTAAGTGTTAAATACCTGAAGAAACAATACCCCACCTCCGGAAATCTCGATTTTGATTGGCACGTACCATAGTGGTCCAGAGCTGCGATTGGTCGACGCCGCCTATGTCGACGATTTTAGCAAATTTTTATTTCCCTTCTTCCACGTACTAGACTCGAAGAAGCAATCCTCCTCCCACTTCAGCTCCGGTCCACCTGTATAGGGCTCCAAGCCAAATTCTCGTTACCTGACCCTTAGACGCTACGACTTGGCAGAACGAACCCCCCGCTTACCGACTTTCGGGGTAGTCGATATATGTCTCGAGGAAACAATCCTTACCTCCCGCTCTGTCTCGGGGCCCGCTATGGAATATCGAAACAAGCCCCTCCGCTCGAGCGATTTATGACGCGCTTTTTTTATCGGAAAAGACAAAGTTTCAGCACGAGTCAATAATTATAATTAGACTACATTGTTATTTATAATGAATTTGGAAAATTAAAAAGATGAACGTGCAGATGATCGAACGCGAGGCGAGGTGTTATAAAGGAAGAAGGAAAATGCTAAAAGTATTAAACATGAATTAAGATAAAAAATTCTTACATTTATTAATATTTTTCAAAAAAATCAGGAATTTTTATAAAATTTTTTGCTTATTATTAATGTACAAAAATATATCCAAAAATAATTATATTTATATTGTTATAAATTTTGCATTTTTTCTTATGCTACTTACAATATTATAATTCTATTTTTAAAATAAAATCGGAAAATGCGCGACTCTTATTTTAAAAAAGAAAAAGACGCACAAGTAATAAGAATATTGTTATGCCGTTGTATATCCATAAGGTAGCGAATATCTGCTATTGATAAATCTACGTTTTACTAATACAGGCGTGCATATTTTTGTTTCACTGTGTAATGATTTCGTGAAACGCCGTGCGTCGAATCGTATTAAAACGTAGATTTATCGAAGTTTCGCTATTTTTTTCTTCTTCGTTTTCTTGTGTTTCTTTTTCTCTTGTTATTAGTAATTTTTTTATAGTATTAAAATTAATTCGCCGCGAGTTCTCGTAATTGAGAGTAATACCCTTAACTTTACAAGTTTCGTGAGTATTACCCTCTGGTGTTCGCACGATGTAAGCGTAAAATTTCAGGCCCCCGGATACGAACGCCTCGATATAGCTACTGTGACCGTAGCTTTCGAGTTCGTCCGTCATGTCGCCTAGAAAATTTTTCGTAGGCGGCACGTATTCGTTCAAATCATCGGTGCTTATAAAAATACACGAATCTGTATCGTAATATAACACGAGACGATCTAAACGTTCTAGGTACTCGTACAATTTTAAACGCGCTAGTGCAGTCGTATACGCGGCTATCACGACGTTTGTTATTGGCGAGGGTACGAGAGCCTCTTGTCGCAGTCGCCACGAAACATACATCACCTCGTCATTCACAGGTAATATATCGGTTATCTCGTATTCGGCGCTCGTTAATAATGTCGCGAAACGTTGTTGCGTTTTTACAATTTCCGTAGTCGGCAAATTGGATCGTTGGCCGAATTTTTCCCAAAATGAATTTAAGCATAATTTCGCAAGCGTAAATCGGGATTCCGCGCGATGTTTCGCTTATTAAGAGTGATACCCTCGGTTTTTTCATATTCCCTCAAGTATCGCTCTTTTGCCTCATCGTCGTTTTCCCCGCATTCCCTCGGCCAACCACTGGCTTCCTGTTTAAGCTGTAAAAATGTATTAATATATTCAGCGAACAATCCACTCTGCCGTGATGTACGATCGTATTGGCTAACTCTATATTGCCAAATTTCACTTACCGACGTTACGAGATAACCTTTCTGGACGGCCTTGCGTAATTCACAGGTTACCCAGGTACCCTCGAATTCACGCTCGCTATCATTATGTGTGCACGGTGTCTGAGAAAATGTTTCGCAGCAACTACGACATAACGCGAAGAGTAATTTTCCTCGCACGCGATACGGAAGTACAGGATGAAATAAATCACGAGGAGGGAGTACTCTACAACGAATGAGGCCTTCGACCAAGTCGAAATTATAATTCGGTGACCTTCCGATTAACGCGCTACATTCATGGCCGACGTAAGTTTCCGGATGACCGATCGGAAAAGCGCCCGTCTTCAATACGAACGGGTATAAAGAGCATACGTCGAGGTAACGTATTTTCTCCGTTCCCGTGACTTCGTATTGAGTTGCTATATTTCCCGTACGCCCACCGAAAAACGCGTCGCGAGGATCGAGCGGCGGTGTTTCTACCATCGGATGGTTTGCTAGAAAATCATGCATTACACAATTATCGCGCATTTCTTGGTCAAAGGCGCACTCCCACTTTTCCGACACTATGTATCCCCGCTGACGAAGCCGCCATGAAATTGCGAGAGTTCGTTCATATCGCGAATTTAATGTATCTCCGCGATCCTTTCCCGATGAAAGCGCTTTATCGCGATTTACAGAGAAACATGATGGACACCCGTGCCAAAAACAATCGTGAAATTGCAACACGTGACGCTGCGTCCTTCCCGCAACAGACGTTTCGTAGTATCCGTCGACGAGCATACCCTCGATCGTGCGATATTCCCGCGCGCGCCCCGCATGATTTATACGCCGGTCGAGTTCGCGCTCCATCCATATCAGCCATTGTAAGGCTTTACGCGAATGATTGTTCGCGCATCTGTATCCCCCCGTAGGAATGATGCCTATCGTATCGGCTTGCAAAAAGTTTTTCCGGAAAACCGTCATGCAAGTCGAAGCAATAGTTGTACATTTCCGCGATCTAGGAAAATTTTTCTAAACGCTACGCATGCTCGTCGAAGAATATCAACATCGTTGCGACAATAGCGTTGGAAGTCGAACACGGTATTTTTTTCTCTCATTTCGGTATGCCATGCGAGAAAGCGTTCGCGTTCTTGTGATTTCATACTATCCGGAGAATAATATTGTACATCAGGTAACGGTCCGACATACGTTTGATTTTTGATAGTATTAAATAAATGCGGAAAAATGCCCTTATCCTCAGTGTCTTTTAGCCCGAAAGCCTTAGGTAAATCGGATAAGCGCATCGGCATATAATTAATGCTATCGATGAATTTCGTATGTCCTACGGTTAAAAGAATAATTTTTGTACCATTTAAAATTACTTTCGGTTCGGTATCTCTACAATTTTCCACAATATATTTCAAAATAAATTGCGCGTCGAACGCTTTCGCATTATGCGCTATACAAATTATCTGTTTAAAACATTTTACCGGACGCGTAGCAAAATCTACAAACTGTTTAACCGGATTGCATTGAAATACGAACTCTCGCACTCCGCACCAACGACACCGCACGGACATGTTATTTTCTCCCACGCATGCTTCGCAAATCTGTTGCGCGACGCATAATGTCGGAATATGTTTTTTTATATTTCCCGTTCCTTCGACTGTCTCGTCTTGTCGCGTTTCAAAATCGTAAAATACGAAAGCCACACGTCCCTTTTCGCGTTCATATGCACGCTCGTTTGTTTCCGCGCTATCACTTATGTTCCGTGCTTCTTCTTCTTCTCGCATATTAGGTACATTTGCCTCATCCGATACTACCGTTGACGACGATGGCTCGGCAGAGGAAATATCGCCCCGTTGACGAAGAGGTTGCATATAACACAAGTGATTGTGCGGTTGTTGCGAACGGCATAATTTACAATAAGAAACACCGCATTCGTATTTTAAATTCGATTTAACGATACGACCGCAACTATCGCAAAATCGTACGATGCTACAAACATTAGCGCGTGTTCTACCGTCATACGATTTTTCACTGCGATGACGCTCGAAACACCCTGAACCGTAAAATAGCCGATTGCACGCGTCGCATTTTATTTCGGCGTGAATGGAATCGCACGGAGGTACAGATAAACATCGCGGGTATTTATTTAAGCACCGGTGACTATTAGGCCGATCGTTTCGAAAGCCTACATTGCACGCTACACAATAATCGCGAGTACCAGCGGCGGCTCTTAAATTTAAAATAGGATTATAATGTTGCGAATCCTCATAATACATGATATTTAACCGTCGCGAGGATTCGCGTCCGAGAGAAGCGAGTATTTCGGTTCCGTCATACAACGGTTTTTCGCCGCGACCAAAAATATTAAAATTATACACAACGATAGCGATATTGGCGGCGGCGAAATAATATTGGAAACGTTCGATCTCGCGAATTCCACAACCCTCTTCTGGTATTTTGACACCGGCATTTTTCGTTAATTGCAATGCACATTCGCGTTGTAACGAAGAATGCGAATATCTTATCGCGTTCCATTTCTCATGCAACTCACCCGGATATTACCGCGCTCACTATAAGTTTGAGCTACTACGAGGGCACGAGGGAAGCACAGGTTATCCAAATTATTAACTTCGATTATCGAACGTTTCACAACATTCCCGCGTGTTAACGCGACGCGACCGCGACCTGAAGGCATTGAAACATTATAAACTCGTATGTTAAATTGATCAGCGATATCGAGACCACCCGCGCTCTGTGCTAATGAACTCACGAGTCTCCAAATATCTTCATAACTTAAATCACGCGCCGGACGAAAAGATATACCCGCAGGACCATGCGATAAATTCGGCGAATCAAACGATAAACCTACGTAATCGCCCGGTTCGCATGAATTTATCGCATACGCGTGAATTTCGCGAAAGGCGTTTTCTAACGAGTGATATATATCGACGTCTTCAGTCAACGGGCGTATCACGAAACTCGCTTCTCTACCGATTACCCGGAATCTTCTAAATTGCCGCGCATTTTCCGTTATTAAATTTATAAAATTAAAATTATTATTTCCGACCTGTTGCTGAAGATGCTGCTGTTGTTGTTGTTGCTGCTGCTGTTGCTGGTGATGCTGATATTCGTGCTCCTCCTCCACATCCTCTTCACCCTCCTCAGTCTCGGAAGAAATATTTTCCGAGGGAGGTAATTCAGCTACTTCCCTCACAGTCTCATTTTCCTCCGCTTCTTCTTTCACATTGCTGGAGGAGAGCGCCGAATTTTGTTCACCGTCAACACCACCTCCATATTGTACTGTTAAAAAAACCATATTTATAAATTATAAAATACTATTTTCATTATTTTTATTATATTAATATTTTTATACTCGAATGTATTCCGTACTACGGATGTTATAATACAGCGAAATAACCTCACCTTTTTAGTAATCGTTGTTTTTTATTACGCTAATATTCTGGGGAATAACAAATTCCCTAGCGGCGAGTTTCTAAAGAAAAATTAAGAATTTGGATTAAATTCGAGCATAAAAATATATCGAGAAATAAATTAATAAAGTTACCTTCTCTGGAGGGAGCGTATATATTTTCCTCTTCTTCTTCTTCATTTCGCTCTTCTTCCTCTGTCTCTTCTTGTTCTTCTTCTTCTAGCACTATCACTTCTTCCTCTTCTTGCACTTCTTCCTCTTCCTGTACTTCTTCTTCATCAATCTTCACTCTTTCACGCTCCTCCATCTCTCGCGGAAATTCTAATAATATTTTAAGATTCGAATATTTAATATTATAGAAACAAAATTTTAAAAAAAGTTTTAAAAATATTTTTATATTTGGATTTTTATGTTTTAGTCTATCATTTTACATCATCGTCTTTACCTGGTGTGAACACTTCGCTATCAGAACTACTGACTGCGTATGCGCTGTAAGCGATGTTCATGTTTTCCTCGTTATCGTCCTCGTCGTCCTCGTCGTCGTCAAGAACGACAACAGGAATCGTAGGATTTTCCGCGAGTAATCGTGGTCTTCCTGTAATATAGAATATTTTTTATTAATATTGATTATTATTTTTACTACTACCAAACAATTTAACTGAGAAAAATTAGCACTTGTTTTCATTATGTGCAAACTTACGCGAAGTACCCGCCTCGGGTTCTTCTTCTGCACGGCGTCTACGCGAAGGTCGTACCACCGCTATTCCCGTGGGATTATTGTTTCCTGTGATTAATTAGTAATTAAATATTTAATTTTATAATCGCGATTTTTCGTATTTTTTCAACAAAAATAAAAATAAATAAAATAAGTAAAATAATTACCCGTCGACTGGATCCTGATGTAGTTTCGGAGTAGGTGGACCACATGTCCACCTACATCTTCTTCTTCTTCATATTTTTCATCTTCTCTCAATGTTCTTCGCATACTAATTATTTCGCCGGCAATATTTATCAATTTTGCGTCGCCGCCGAAATGCCCCAATTTGTATAAAATTGCAAGCATTATATCGGAACAATCGCACGCAAAACTCAAAAATACGCTATAATTTTGTTCGCGTATTTCCGATAATTTAGAAATATAGCTCGCGGAATTTATCTTTGGAGATAAACTCGCAGCCAACTTTACACAACTCGATATTAAATTTTTATTACACGACATTTTGTTCACAAAAAAAATAACACGCGAGTAAAAATCGTACAAGTTTCCTCGGGCGAAGAAAATCTCGAAAATAGTTATATTCGGTTAAACGTTGCCCATTTTATATATTTTTATATATTTTTCCCCCACTCGAAAAAGGAAAATCAAACAAACCTTTATCGTCGCTCGGAGAAGTTCAAAAATGTAGAAGATTGAAATTTTTTGTAATCATACCGTATTGTAATTATATTTTTCATCGTAGCGCGAATAATTTATTTTATTTCTTATTTTGTTTTTCCTGAAAAGTAACTGGTGTTAAACATTTTTTTAATTATCTTAATTAAGTAACGATATACGCATATAATTTCTTAAAAACTAGGCGTAATAACAAAAAAATTTGTAATTATTTATCAAAGATTTTTTTTTATTTAGCGTCGAGCAAAGCTATTACACTAATAAAATAAATTTTTAAAATTATTTGTTTCTTTATGAGAAAAAATACTCATTTAATGCTAATAATAATAATAATGCACGTCGCGTTGTTATGTGTTCGCTGTAAAAAGGAAGATATTAGGAAGGAGATATTAGGAAATATATTGAAAATGTAATAAAAAATACTCTGTGAATTTTTTTAAGAAAAACTTGATATTTATTATTGTATTTTATCGATATACATTTATTTATTGATTTTCATAAAATTTTCGTTTTTGTAAAATTGCATGAGAAATTTCATTAAATTTAAGCGAAAGTATCTCTACAAATACAATGCTGAAATATACATCTAAAAATGTTAAATTATTAATTTGAGTTCGAACACTTTGTTCGATTTGTTCATAATTTCCTTTAATTGTGAGTTTTATAATTTCACAATCTATGTACGATGAGGGAAGTTTTAATTCTTTCGTTTATTATATATTTAGCACATGTATTGACAGTATCAACGATATTAATTAATTGCGTCAAATGCGTATCTACGCATTTTATAATATTTTCCAGACCGAGGAAAGTAACTTTCTGCATTACGATAGCGGTGTTATAGATTTTTCGTTTCTTCGACGGAGGTTGTTCTTCCTTCTCGACATTGGAATATTCACTGGTTTCCTTGTATGCCACTAGAATAGCCCTCATGCCATAAGCACTGTTAAAGTTGATGGTGATATTGTTAATAATAATCGGATTTATTCCTCCCGTTCTTTTTTGATCTTCGTTCAAATACTGTCTCATATGATCCATGCAGGCTTGAAATTGCTGCCACGTGTCGGAGTCGAGACAAATCCCATCGGCATTATTGCTTGTTAATTTGACAATTGGAACGAAGCAGTCTTCCTTCGTCGATTGCAATCCTTTGTATCTTCTTAGTGAAGGATGAATTAAGTCCATATGTTGTTGATAGCAACAAATGTCGATTTCTTCCACCGTTGTCGATTTTATTGTCTCCATTTCTCACCTCTTTAATATCGCAAACATGCGAGGATTTCACAAAATTAGCTATTTCCGTCGTTTCAGCCATTACTATTAACTTTCGTGTGTACTATGTAAAAAATAGTCACAACAACAATAGCGTATTTACGTATAATTTTTCTTCTTCACTCGAGACTTAACTTCTGTTAACGACAGAAATCGAATGAATACGCGGTTTGTTCTCGCGTTTATATTACTGCTTCTTCCTCCTAAAAAAAAATCTAAACGAAAAGAGTGGGGGAAATAATATGCGCAGAAGTAAGCATAAATGTTCGTTTAAACAAAATATTTTACAATAATCAAAGAAAAAATATCGAGAAACTTCTATAAATGTTTCTAGAAATTTCTAAAAATTTTCTCTAAGCTTTATCTCTAGATGATTCGTGGGAAAAATATTTAGGGGAGTTTTATTAGGGAACATTTTTTCATTATGAAAATATTTTCTTAACCTTCTCAAATAATTAGAAAGAGACTCGCAAATTCGAATGATAAATTTATAGATATTACGTGAGGGGGTATAAGCGAATGTTTAATTTTTTTTTAAAATGTGAAATCTTATCGGATTTTTTAGGCGACACGTTATATATATGCTGTTTCGGCATAAGAAAAAAATATGTTGATTTAGGATGAGGTGAAAATATTTTCTATATCTTCCAAAATTATTTAGAAAGAGAATTGTAAAACTTGAAAATAATAATTTAAAGAACAAATATATAAATGACAGATATAATCGAATATTTTAGAAAATATGGAGATGTTTTTAATCTATTGCAAATATAGCGGATCTATTTTAAAATAAAAACCATTGACGGATATCTTAAGATGAGATTATTTTACAGGATGTTTCTAGTTTTTTTTAAATTTGTTGAGGCTTTAAAGAATCTTTAGACATTATTATCGCGAGGGATAACGATTGTCAGAGAGAACTATCGGCTGATCCATAAAATGCAAGTATATACAGGTATTTTGTAATTTAGACGATACAACGTTACAACGATAAAATATATTTTCCGGAATTTATTTTTACTATAGACGTATTATGGAGAACCAATTACGAGCTCGTTTAGCATTAGTGCTCGCGAAAGTCGACGATGCGAGCCTACCCTCGCGCGAATAAGCTTACTCGCGATCGCGCACCGAGTATCGGCTAATCAGCAGTGCTTTCCGCTCGCTCGCGTAACAGAAAACGCTAGCGTGAGTATGCAGCCGGCGCGGATGGGGCCCACGCGAATAAGCTTATTTTCTTCTTACATTCTCGCAAATAATATTCGAAGAGCATGCGCATTTTTTACTTAGGTTATTTGTTGTTAAATATCGTCGTTTATTTTTCATTTATGAGATTGTTCTTAAATACGAAATCGATTATTTAGTATAATGGACGTACGCTGGAAACATCCTTGGACGTCGATCGTCTGCGGCCCTACAGGATGTGGTAAAACAATTTTCGTGAAGACATTTCTTCGACATTTATCTCATATGTCCGATGTCCAATTCGAAAGAATTTTATTTTATTACGCTGAATGGCAAGATGCGTATCGCTGCTTACATTGTGACATGGGTGAGAGAGAAGAAGAAAAAAGCGAGAGAAAATATTGTGATAATGCTTTAGTAAAATCGAGGAAAAATATAATCGAATTTCGCGAAGGGTTACCGCGCCCGGAGGATTATTCTAACGATCCGCTTTCTCCGAAATTGGTAATAATCGACGATCTTATGAAGGAATCATCTTCGTGCGACGCTGTTGTGGATCTATTTACTAAAGGAAGTCATCATAAGAATCTCAGCGTTATACTCATTTCACAAAATCTTTTCCATCAGGGACGTGGGCAGCGCGACATATCTCTCAACGCAAATTATATAGTAGTTTTTAAAAATCCGCGCGATCGCGCGCAAATTCGTCATTTAGCACGTCAAGTATATCCCGACGATCCAAAATTTATAGAAGAAGCGTACTACGACGCTACCACGAAGCCGCATGGATATTTATTGCTCGATTTGAAACAATCGACTCCAGACGAATATCGATTTCGCACGAGTATCTTTCCGGAGGATACTCTACATTACGTCTACATACCACGTAAATCAGTCATTAGAGCTGGAAGCGTATAAAAGAACAGTATTCGCAGCCGTGAGTTGTAGTTGTACGATTACGACGCAATGGTGAAAAAAGCGGGCCGTAACAAAATATCAGTGACGCCGACATCGAGAAATTTATCGAATAGCGCGATTATCGAAAAACTGCGAAACGTTGCATCGGAGAGAGGAACCTTTGTCTCTTAAAAACTTTATGCTATTTGAAAAAAATCAAAAGAGCGGCATTCTTACGCGATGCCGACAATAAATTTATAAAGTGTATTCAGGAGTGCATTTTCAATACGCTCGAAGGTAACGTACCGCTCCAATCTCACGAAAAAAGCGCTTGTCCAAGCATAAAACGACTTTACGTCACGTCGCAGCAAAGCGGGGAAATTTGAAGACTAAAAGAAAACTGTTGATACAACGAGGAGGATTTTTACCTTATATTATCGGACCTATACTCGGTGCTTTATTATCGCGGATTATCGGCGAGTGAAAAAATATAATTCTTTATATCCATCGTGAGAAAAAATAATAATAATATTTGGAAAAGTATTAAAAGTATTAAAATGGAAAAAGCTAAAAAAATGGTTTTAATTTCTACGGAAAATCTCGAAAAAATGCAACAAATGCAGCAGCAACAAAATCAACAGTCGGAAAATGTTAATAATACGGAAAATGATAATAAATCTGTACGGACACCGGGAACCCCTTTATCGCGACTCGATGCGGAGATGTGTCGTATTCTCAATCTCATGACTCCTGTCGACGAAGGTGAAAGATGGAAAATGTATAAAGAAGTACTTCAACGTTATCTTTACTTTGTTCGCGATGCAAAAAAGCGTTTGCGTAAAGATTCGCGCGGGGCTTTAAACGACGACGCTGATGATAAAACTGAGCAGGACGAGGACATGTACTTGGAAGATGACGATACCTCGCAATTTTCACATACTTTAATCAGCAACACTGGAGATGGAGGTGACACCGATAGTTTCGGAAGAAAACGCGATCAATCGGCGGAAATGATTAAAAACATAATCGAAAGTGTGCCGAAAACTTATCGCTACAAAGCTCACACGCTATTGAAATATTTGCTCGATGCACCGTCGTCAAAGATCGGCTGGGATAAACAAGGAACTAAACTCGTAACGTTAAATTCGTAACTATAAACGGGGCAATTGTAACGGGTTCGAATATTAGCGAACTCATAAATGATGCTATACGCAAGAGAAAAACAGTTAAAGCAATCGGAAAAGTTCAGTTTGCGCGATTACTACACGACATAAACATAGGTCACAGTCTCATAGGAAATCGTAGTTTTTTACACGCAGGGAAAATAGCTCGTCGTACTAAAAGCAGCGAATTAGCGCCTGTTACTTCCACCCCGAAAACTCGACGTTCACGCAGTAGGTTAAATGAAACGGCTGTATCCGAAAGTGATACGATATTTATATCCGCCGATGAAGATGAGGCCGATAAAACATTAGCAAGTAAGGACGAGAATTCGCCGACAAAGAAAACAAGAGGCTTATTCGGTTGGAGCAAATTCTAATAAGATGGAACTCGAAAAATTATATTACGATCCTTCGCACTACGCAGGTTATTCAGCGACAGCCAATTTATCGCGAGCGGCTAAGCCGAATTTCTCGCGTAACGAGGTTGTCGACTGGCTTAAATCGCAAGACGCATACACGTTACATCGTCCAGTACGTCGAAAATTTCCGCGTTTACATTATAACGTAAGAAATATCGATGATTTATGGGAGGCAGATTTGATCGATCTTCGTAATCTTAAGAGTTATAATGACGGATATTCCTATCTACTAGCGGTTATCGATGTACTTAGCAAATTTGCTTGGGTAGAACCTTTACGCGATAAAACTTCGTCGTGTATGATAAAAGTCACAACATATTCTCGAGAAACAAAAAACGTTTACCTGTATGCCTACAAACCGATAAAGGTAAAGAATTTATAGCGAACACTGTACAAAAATTCTTAAAAGAAAAAAACATCCGTTTTCGTGTAGTTCATAATCCAGATATTAAAGCAGCTATAATCGAGCGTTTCAATAGAACATTTAAGGAGAGGATGTGGTGTTACTTTATGCATAAAAATACTCGTCGTTATATCGATATTTTGCAGGATATTGTTCACAATCATACTAGCATTAAAATGCAACCTGCGGTCGTTACGTTGGAAAATGCGCGTATCGCGCGAGAAAATATTAATCGACGTTGGAATATCAATGTCGATGATGCTGAAGAAAGAAAAAATCGCGGACGCAAACAAAAGTGTAAATACAAAGCAGGCGATCTCGTACGCATTAATAGAGCAAAAGCAGCGTTTGAGAAAGGATACGAGGCGGGCTGGAGTGAGAAATATTTCGAATTCATCGCATTCTCGAATGGAAAAGACCTCCTGTATACGAACTAAGCGATTTACAAGGCGAAGTTATAGACGGGATTTTTTACGAGCAAGAATTAACGCAAGTTATTAAAGATTTACGAGAGGGAGAATTTATCGTAGACCGTGTGATAAAAACCAAGGGACGGGGCGACAATAAACAATTACTAGTTAGTTGGCGAGGATACCCTTCTAAATTCGATTCTTGGATACCGGCCTCGAGTTTAATATCAAAATGAGAGGCGAAGAATTTCACATAATCCTCCCGAGTAATAGTAGCATGCAATATTTTCCGGAAAATAAAACAACGTGTTTCACCACCGAATTACCTCAGCGTATAAACATAAGCGGTCGTTGGGAAGTAGCGCTCACGGAGATCCAGTTTCCGCGTAGCTTTTTACATATACGCCCAGGAGAAGGTACATTACAATTCCTCAATGTTAAAAAGAAGAACGAAGAGATAATTCCTATAGATGATGCCGAAGTACCACCTGACGTTTATTCGAGTATACACGATATTATAGAAACAATGAATTACGCGTCCAAATTGGTAAACATATCGTTTGGGAATTAAAAGTCGGAGGTAGAGCTGTTATGAAACTTTCTTGTATAGAAGAGAAATGCGACATGCTACATTTCGTGTATTTTTCCGACAAGCTTTGTCGAATACTCGGTTTTGATATAGACAATAAAAAACGCTCGGACTTACTTTTTCCGTCATTTCTTTTTGCACTCGAAGATAATAACGACCATATATTAGTCGACAAACCAGCTAGTTTGATTCGAGGCATTCCTGACAAACTTTTCGTCTACTGCGACATTTGTGAGCCTTATATCACGGGTGACGTACAATCGTCTCTTCTTCGAATAGTTGCGCTCGACGCGCGAAATGATTATTTGTTTGCATCTAGCCAGATAAGTCATTTTTCGCCCGCGCAATACATCGCTTTGCGTCAAACATGTTGTTTCCGAACAATCGAAATAGATATAAGAGATCAGCTGGGGGAAGGTATACCATTCGAATTCGGAACGTTGACTGTGACTTTGCACTTTAGACGTATCGATTAGATATTATAAAATACGCGGAAACTGCGAAAGAGAAAAAGCGTGTTTGACCGTTATTATTATTATTATTATTATTAATGGATTATTACTCGGTATATCACGACGAATTACAGAACGGAGGGGACCGCGGCGGCGGAATTCCCCGAGTTTTCGTCGGATCGCCCTATCAACGCGGTCACGGAATCGGTAGTTTTCTCGGGGGATTATTCAGACGCGTACTACCATATTTAGCTAAAGCCGTACGAGCTATGGGAAAAGAAGCTTTACGGGCTGGCGTTAATGTAATCGAAGACGTTGAAAACAATACGCCGTTTAAAGTAGCGGTCAAACACCGTTTTGAAGAATCGCGAGACAATCTCAAGAGAAAAGCCAAAGAGAAAATAAGTAGTCTAATGAAGGGCTCGGGATATAAGTCGGATGCGAAAATGCATGTAGCTCAGTTCCTTTTTGTCGGGCTTGATAATCGCATCGCGCGATCCACAATAACATCGGCTTGTAAGCGTCGACGGACGAGTAAGAAAATCAAAGCGGCTGGGAAAAAAGAACGAGTACAAAAGCACGGGGAAATAAAAAGAAGAAGAAAAGTCATTCGGCTGTGAAAAAAGAGACTCAAGACAACGGCGAAACGACGTAAAATCGGTAAAAAACGTACCGTATCCGATATATTTTCTTAAGCAGCTATATTCGAAACATTCTAATTTAACGCGCCGGTGGTGATCGTCGGACGACAGGGAGCAATTTTTGGCAATAAAAAAATATGTCTTTTCTTCACACGCATTCGAGTGAGTGTTTAAAGAGCGAACTCGATCTCTTCTCTCTACCGCCTACGCAAACCAGCATCGAAAGTTCACAATGGATTCATTACAAGCCCGTGACCTCTCTCTCAGACGACTCGCCGATAGAATTCGTCATCCCCGGACACGGAGAAGAATATTTAGATCCCACCCACACCATGCTAAGTCTTCGTCTACGCGTAGAAACAATAAACGCCGATTCTACGAGACAGACTTCAGGAACAAGCGCCGAAAGAATAGGTCTCGTAGGTCCCGTAAATCATTTGCTTCATTCTATCTTCAATCAAATCGACGTGTATTTCAATCAAAAGCTCGTGTCACCTCCAAACAACGCCTACGCGTACCGAGCGTACATAGAGGCGTTGTTAAATTATTCTTCACCCGCAAAAACTTCCCATCTAACTTCCTGTCTATGGGACATGGATTCACCCGGACACATGGACGATTTGTTGGAATCAAATCCCGGCAATCCCGCTCTCGCGAGACGCGCTCGTTACATTTCCGGAGGGAAGGCGTTAGATCTCGTAGGACATCTCCATTGCGATGTTTTCAATCAAGATAAATTTTTAATTAACGGCGTAGAAGTACGCCTGAGATTCGTTCGTTCGAAAGATTCGTTCTGTCTCATGGAGAGTAGCGGATCATCGAAAATTCATATTCTCGATGCTACCTTACTCGTTAGAAGAGCGAAAATAAGCTCGGGTTTGTTACTCGCGCATGCTAGAATGATGAGTAAAGTTATAGCCAAGTATCCGCTCACGAGAGTCGAGGTTAAAACATTCACGATTCATAGCGGTGTTATGGGTGAATCGTTAGATAATGTAATACTCGGACAATTACCGAAGCGAGTAATAGTCGGTTTCGTTAGTAATAAAGCGTTTAATGACGACAGAAAATTAAATTCCATTTAATTTCAAAAATTAAATTCCATTTAATTTCAAAAATTACGGAATAAATTTCTTTTCGCTGTATGTCGATGGCATGCAAATTCTCAGTAGACCTTTGCAACCAGTTTTCTCCGTGGATGAACCGCTTTATATCGAAGCTTATCAAACGTTTTTCTCGGGAACAGGCATTCATTTTTTGAATGAAGGAAATTCTATAAGCAGAGACGATTATTTCAAAGGATATACTTTATTTGCTTTTGATCTTACTCCCGATCTATTCGCTAATTGCGTATTTTTCCATATTCAAAAACGATAAAATGTCACATTCTGATATATGCTCATTAATTTCTCGGGATTGATTACACCAATCTTATTCAAACTGGTCGCAATCGAATGTTTATACTCAGATTATATCATAAAGGGAGGATCCCAGTTGCGCACAAAATGAAACGGACACAACCAATCATGTCGACCGATGCCTAGAGGCCTAACACGGTTGATCAATAGAAAGTCCGAGAGAGTTCTGTGTCCGATTTATTCTGTGCGCAACTGGGCCTCACTCAAATTTCGGATAAGGTACTTGGCATCGCGTCGAGAACAATGATTTTCAATTCTCGGATCCAATCTTTTATTAAGAACAATGACTCTCAATGCTCGGATCTATTTTTTATGTACTTGGCGTCGCGACACTATCACGTCAGCAAACGTCGTCTACAATGAGATTTTAAGGAGATTTAAGGTATAAGACTTAAGAAATTGACTAATCACAATCTCTTAATACTTGACTGTGATTGGTCAATTTCTTAAGTCTTATGCCTTAAGTCTCCTTAAAATTTCATTGTAGACGACGCATTAATAAACTTCTCTCCTATTTAACAAAAAAATCATATGATATGTTAATGTTTAATTTAATTTGAACTTTTGCAAATTGAGCATAAAAAAAATTAAGATATGTAATATCCATTTTTTTTCTCTTTTATAATCTTTATTCATATATATATATATATACAGAAAAAATAAAATGTATAATTAAATAATTTTCTATTTCTTTTAATTAAATAATTATTTAAAAAATTATTCTTCTAAGATAAAATTGCATATTTAATTAAAATTTATATTATCAATTTCCTATTTTAAGGTCATCTTAAGTATGCTTTCAATTTTATATTTAAAATCATCTTAAGTGTGTTCCATATTCTAATAAACATATAGTGCAATGATTAATTTAGTACATCTTAAGATCATATTTAGGCTGCGTTTTTCTTGATGTTAAAAGTACTAAAAGTATTTGATTAATTAATCAAATATCATAGCAATTTCTTAGTTCCGATTAGTCAATCAAACGTTTTGAACGTCGTTTTTCAGCTTTTAACGTCAAGATGAACACAGCTTTAAGATGATCTTGAAAATAAGAACAAATTTGAATATCATATTCATCATTCAAATCATATTAAGTCTGTACTAAATTATAGATTGAAGCTTAAAAATTGAAATTTGACTAATCAAAACAAAAATCTCTATTTTTTGTCTTGATTAGTCAAACAATTTTCAATTTTCAATTTTAATCTTTAACGCATAATCTGATACAGGTTTTAGGCTAGTGACACATACAAAAATGTAAGCAGTAAGACGTAAACAGTAAGCAAATCGATAATTTTTATACTTATAAAGCTTCGTCTACAAGAGATTTTAAGGAGACTTAAGGCGTAAGACTTAAGAAATTGACCAATCACAGTCAAGTATTAAGAGAATATTCAATTGTGATTGGTCAATTTCTTAAATCTTACGCCTAAGTCTCCTTAAAATCTCATTGTAGACGCTTGAAACCAATTTGAACAATCCACAATAAGTGTAGTAAGCTTTAAGCTGTAAGAAATTTATCAATCACAATTAAATGTGAGAGAAATAATCGAGTATGATTGGTTAATTTCTTACGGCCTTACAACATTTATTGTAGATCCGGCTTTATTGCTGCATTACTGCTTTATTACTTGATATGATCGTTGCTCTTAATATATTTACTAAACGCTCAATGTTTAATTGTATTGAAATTTAATATCTATTGTCATTCGCAATGATTTTAATATAGAGATTAATAATATATCGATATTAAAAATTATCAATTTGTTTGATATTTTGTGTTGTTTGACAGATTATGTGGAATATTTAATAATACTAAAGAAGAGCTCCTTCTTCTCCGATTTTATTGAAACTTCATAATATTGTGTATTTTTATGCGTAAAACACGAATCTATTAAGTTAAAATCGTCGCTCTCAAGTAAAAAAAAATTACGAATTGTTAAAAAGTAACTGTTGTGGGGTAAGAAAATCTATCATATCGTCTGGGATGGAAAGTTGCAAATCCATGTGGAATTTTGCAAATATACACCCTGTTTCGCATTAAAACGGGGTGATGGGGGACCTCGTTTTGCGAGAAAAGTTGCAAATTCATGTAGAATTCTACAAATAAAGATTTAACTCCACAACACTTCTTAACAACTTGTAATTTGTTTCTACTTGGAAGCGACTTTAGCATACAGATTCGTATTCTACGCAATATAAAAAAATATACAATTTTGTGAAGTTTCACCAAAATCAGAGAGGAAGGAACTCTCTTTCAGTATTATCGAATATTTTATCAAGACACTTATAGTATGTTTTTTGGTCAAATATGTGATAACGTTTGATGTGCACAGTGCATTAAATTATAAATTTATTGGATAAAAATATTTCTTAGGAAAAATGCAAAAACCACATTACTTATTAATAAAGAGAAATCAAAATTATCGTGTGTGCACAAGGAAAAAAAAAAAGGGAACAGATCACATATTAGCTAAACATGGTATTTTAACTTAAATACAATTATTTTTACATGATTTTTATAATCTTTTTTATATGCCAAAATATATAACATTAATATTATAAATATTATTAATATTTCTATTTTTTTAGAGAATCAAGTTGTACTTGAAAATATTGCAAATAATTTAAATATGAAAATACTTTACATTAATGTAAGGAAACTTAATAAAAAAATGGATAAGAAAATAAAATATATTTAAAGTATATAAAAAATATGATAATTATGTTTTTTAAAATAAACATAGTTTGAATGGCGTTCGCTTTAATTTTAATATTGACTTTGACTTCCAAGACGATCAATAACTAAAATTGTAGATTATGATATTAATGTGAAGATCAAAGCAAAAATAATTTAAACTTTATTGAAAAAAATAATTCAAAAATATTTTTATTTTTTAATTTTTGAAATTTATGACAGTTATTTAATTAATATGTATAACGTTATTATATAATTCTAATATATTTTTTTATAAATTAGGTGAAACGTACTTAAAAAGCGGAAGCTTCCAATTATAACTGAAGAAAAAATATTAAATAAATTTGAAATAAAAGGTATTTCTTTGATTTTTTATTATAAAAATCTATATTTTTATTTTATATATTGATTACTAAATGCTTGTAGAGAATTTGAAATCTAATTATTACATCATTATATTAATATATATTTTAAAATATTTTTACTTTATTTCCATTAAAATTCTTTGATTATTAATTATCATGTCAAAATTATTATTATTAAAATTATGAATAATACACTATAATATTTCAAAATTGTTAATCGTAGTTATAAATAATAAGTTAGAAGCAAATTGTAAAAAGAAAGAAAGAGATGAAATTGACATATTTAACTATTGTGAAACTAACAAAAGTGAAATAAATGTGGAAATAGAAAAGATAAAAGAAAATAAAATAAATTCAGACATTTATTTGCATAATAATGACATTGAAAGAACGAATGATTACATAATGAAAGAAAACAAAAATATTAAATTATATGATGTTCTGCAAGGTAAATCACACACATGTAAGTTGCATTATTATATTTAAAATATTTTTAAAACTTTTAATGTGTGATTGTATGTATGTAACATTATTATTACTTATGCAGCTAATAAAACATATATATTGCAAAACAATTGTGAAGATAGAAATAAGAACAATAGAAATGAAACAACTGTAGACAAAAAGATGAAGGATAAAAGTAATATGTGCTATGATATCGTTTTACAAAAAGAAAGTAAGAATAATAATAATGAAATTCAAAAAAGGAATGAATTAACATCATATAATAATGAACAGAAAGAATTAGGAAATACAGGTATATATAATTTTTGTGTTATGAACAAATGTCTTTTAAGAAATAAATATAATATTTGCAGACTATTGCATATTATTTTAATACATAAACAAATGGAATTGAAGATAAGTAAAATAAACGCTGTAAATTATAATAATGTTTATGTCAAAATAATAATTAAAAAAAATTAACAATTATTTAATAATATACAAAACAATTCAAACTTACAATTATAGTAATTACAAATAAACGTCTGATAAATGAATTTTAATATTTCCATTTAAAATATTTTACAATATTCGTTTACTTATCAAGTTTACTTAGTATATGTCATTTAAATTTGTTATTTTGAAATAATAAAAATTTTATTTCAACACCTGAATATTTCTTATAGATAATCCATTTCTACTTGCTGCATTTAATCGCGCATTTTTTATAAAAACTTAATAAATGATGACAACTCTAATAAAGATATAATTTGTAATAAGGAAAATGAACCTAAAATAATTGCAATAGAACCAGAAGTGTGCAGGTAAATATCTATACTTTTATATGTAAACTCTCTTAATGTTGCATAACATTAATGTTATAAATCAAACTTCAAACAATTTAATAGTTATTGCAAATATGTGTAGGAAACTATAATTTCCTCTGTTAGGAGTTATAAAATTATGTAAAGATTTGTCATAATTTATGACAACAAGACACTATTTTGTAAGCACATATGAAGTACATGAAGAACACTATTTTATGTACTTAATATATATAGCATAATATCAGTACTTGTAAATATTGTCAATGCATGATAAAATTAAAACAATATACATATACAAGCTATATATACATGTGTACAGGATGTCCGGATAGAGCGGATTAAATCGAGTAAAAAAGTTCTCTAACGTTTTGCAATTTTCGCGCAATAATTAAATTGCTAAATTAATTTATTAATTTATTAACTAAATTTTGGTGGAGGTGAAAGAAATTTTTATGCAAAGTATATTTTCTATTTGTTGAATAATTACAGATATTTTGAAATGTTTTAATACTAATGTTTCCACTTTTTTGTGAGTTGCATCAAAATTTATTATCAATTACAGCAAATTATATGCATTTCTATATAATATGCAAACGTTATGTCAAATATAATATATGTGTTTATTATATTTGATTATATAGGTATCAATCCGGAAGCAACCTGTTAAATTTACCTATACTTGATGAAGAATCAATTTTAGAACAGATCAAAAATAATTATAATAATAAAAAAGAAGAAAATTCGTTAAACTATACTGATATTAATAATATGTCTTTTATAGATGAATCGATACTTTTAAATAATACATATGTAATGTAATGTATGCTTTATTCGTCCCCTTAGGGCTTGAAGGCGCTTTTGTGAGGAGCGTACCCGAACCTCTCACAAATTCTAACAAATTGTAATCGAAAAACACGTATCTCCTAAAATAAAATAAAAATAAAAATAATACAAAATAAAAATAAAAATAAAATAAAAATACCATAACATACAATAACTTAAAAATACGTTTAACAAGGTTACAAAAAGTACGTGTCGCCGCCAATTCTATAATTTCAGTCGCATGCTCAACGCTGTTTTGGCATCTACGCATGGACAACAACATCCGTACTGCTACCGCTCGCTTTTCCCTACCTAATCTACCTACAAGAGAGAGAGCTCTATCCCTATCTCCGACTTCCGGTTCCCATTCTCCACTCTTTCCCTTTCACTCCACTCACATCTCTCCACACATATCAATCATTCTGAATCTCTCCTTCCCCTTCTTTACCTTCCTTCTTTCTTTCATCCTCTATCTCCCTCATCCACCATTCCCCCTCCCAAAATCCTCTCCATTTTCTCCCACCAGTTCCCCTCCCCTTCCTCTCCCCTACACTCTCCTAGTACATGTTCCCATGTTTCCTCTCTTTCACCACATCTCCTACACTTCCTTTTCTCCTCTGATTCTCAATACCTCGCTCCTCTCATCTCATTATTCATCCTAAATCTTATCACTCTTTTCCATCTACTTTCCCCCCAACCCTTCTTCAAATATGCCGGTATCCCCTCCTCTTTCACCTCCCCGTACCATCTATTGTATCTTGAGTCTCTAATCTTTCTCCATCTTTCCTCCTTCTGTATTTCTTTATCCCTCTGCTCCCATCCCTCATACACTTCTTCTCCCCTTTCTCTTTTCTCCTCCATTTTTTTCACCTCCTTTCCCCTGTCCTCAAAGAATTTTTTCCTCTCTTCCTCCCATTTTGACAGCTCCCGTCCCTCTCTTATCCTCCTCTTTATTTCCTCAAGGCATTTCTTCGCTAAGCTTCCTCCTCTTCCTTCTTCTAGCTTCCTTTCAAAACCTACAGCCCTTCTTCCTGTCCCTATCCTAAACTTCTTCTTCTCAATCTCCTCCCTTATCATATATCCTGACGTGCACCAATCTATCCCTAGCCTCCACTTAATCCATCTTTCCTGCATTGCCTCTACCTCTCTCCATTCCCTCCAACCCCATATTTCTGCACCGAACTCCATTACTGTCCCTACCAACCTTTCGCATAACCAAATCCTTCTTTCCCAGTCCCCCGCAAACCTCCTTTTACCTATCCCCCACACTTGTCTTATCACCGCTCCTGCCTTCCTTACTCTATCTTTCACATGTGCTTCCTGTCCTCCATTCTTCTGTAACCTAGATACGTGAATTCCTTCACCTCCTCTATCTCTTTTCCCTTCCACCTCTACTTCACCGCCTTACTCCTCCCTCCTCCAATCTTAAATCTCATCACTTTCGTTTTTCCTACATTCACCTCCAGCTTTTTCCTATCCAAATACCCTTCTAGTTTTCCTAACATATGTACCATCCCCTCCTCATTTTCTGCCAGCACTATATCATCCGCGTATGCCAAACAGTATACTTTCTCCTCTCCTAATTTCACTCCACCCCAACCTCCCCTTCTCAACATCTTTTCCATATCCGCCAACACTAGGTTGAAAAGGTACGGACTCATTGGACATCCCTGCCTCCTCTTGTCGTCCAAAAGTTCTCTCCTATCTTGCCTCTTACCTTCACTTTATTCCTCATCTCCCTGTATACCTCCTCTATTCTACTCCTCAATTCCTCCCTAACCCCTCCCTCCCTCATTGCCTCCATTAACACCTTCCTATCTACAGAATCAAATGCCGCCTTCAAGTCTACAAAAGTCGCCACCACCATTCCACCTTTCCGTTTCAGCTGTCTATTCACCAGAATAGATAATTTAACACATAAATATTATCTATTACCCCCATCCCCTTCCTGAAACCTGTCTGACTCTGCGGCACCATATTTTTTTCCTCCATCTCCTCCTTCAACCTCTCTGTTAACATCGTATACCTACACCTTACATAACGTTACCCCTCTGTAGTGCTCTACTTTCCCTCCTGTCACTAATCGGACAATTATTCGATCTTTCCACTGCCTCTGGCCACCTTTCTCCCTTCCATACTCTATTACAGAAACCCCAGATCCATTCCTCTATACTTTCTCCTCCCCATTTCCATACTTCATTTGACACCCCATCAATCCCCACTGCCTTCCCCTTTTTCAATTTCTCCAGAGCCTTCCTTACCTCACTTCTCCTCAGCTCTTCCTCTCCGTCTCCTATCCTTTTCCCCATATTTCCTCTTACCACTCTGTCTTCTACCCCTCCTAGCAGCTTCATGAAATACTCTCTCCACTCTTTCTCTTCTATTCCCTCGTTTATCCCTTTCCTTCCTTTCTTTTCCCTATTAACTATCTCCCACACCTCTCTTTCTGTCTTAACTTCCTGAGCTTCTTTAATCCATCTCTCATTTTCCTCCCTCCTCTTCTTATTACATAACAATTTGTATTCCGCTCTTTCTCTCCTATATCTTTCTCCCTCCCTTCCCTTATTTCTTCATTCCCTTAACCTTCTTCTCACTTCTCTCCTTTTACTTACACATTCTTCATCCCACCATCCTACCTTTTTCCTTTTCCCGCTTTCTCTTTCTCCCTCCCTTAACTTCTTTCCTATTATCTCTGTTTTTATTTCCTCATCTATACCCTTATCCTCCCTTAATTCCCAGTCTATTTCCTCTCTAATTTTTTCCCCTCCTCTTATCGTCCATCTTCCCCCCATATCTCCTTTATTTCCTTGCCTTTTCCCCCTCGCTCTTCCCCCTTTCCCTTCTACAAGTACCACCAATGGATGATGGTCCGACTTTATACAATCATCTACTTCCATTCTTATCACCCTCCTCCTAACCTTTTCTTTTCCTATCACATAATCAATTACTGATTCTCCTCTTCCCCCTGTGTATGTAAATTCCCCCTCCTCATCTCCTTCCACCGTTCCATTCAAAATCTCCCAACCTCTTTTTTCCAGTCCCCTATCAATTTCCTTGCTTCTTCATTTATCTTTCCATCTTTAGATTTTCTTACTATTCCTTCGTTTATACCTCCTCCTAAATTTCCCGTCCTTGCATTGAAATCACCTCCTATTAACATCCATTTGCCTTCCTCCTGCTCCTCCAACCATCCCTCCACCGCTTCTAACTTTTCCTTCATATCTCCCTTCACATATACTCCTACCATCCTCCATCTCTCCTCTCCCACCTCTATCTCCACTGCCATCACCCCCTCCTCCTTTTCTTCCGCCTCAATAACTCGAGCCAATCCCCCCTCCTCTTTAACTCCAATGATTATTCCCCCCATCGGTCTTCCTTTCCTATTCTTTTTTTTCGCTAATTGTCTCTTCCACCTATATCCTTTTAGCATTCTCTTTACTCTATCCCACCCTTTTCCGTCAACCCAAGTTTCCACCATTACAACTACCTCCCATTTCTTGATTTCTTTCCAGAAACTTACCTCCTTATTCTTTATTCCCGCCACATTCCAAAAACCTATCCTCCATCCCTCTTTTTCTCTATCTACTTTCCTCCTTTCCCCTTTTCTCTCCCTCTCTTTCCTATCCTTCTCTTCCTCTCCTCTCCTCTCCTTCCTTCCTTTTCCATTCCTGTCCTCCCCTCCATCTTCTAGCTCTGCATCATTAACCCCCCGTTCACTACCTTTTCTTTCCCCTCATCCATTTCCTCTTCCCATACTTCCCCTTTCCAATTTCTGAGCCTTCCTTCCTCCTCATCCCATCTCCACCAACAGTCATTTATTCTAATTTTTCCATATCCTATTCCTATTCTATTCCCTTTCTTCCTTTCTTTTTCTGCAATTTCCCCTATTTTCCATTTCATTCTCCTCTCCGCCCATGTTAGATCATCTTCTATTCTAATCTTCCTCCCTTTTAATTCCTTCTTCTTCTCCATCACCTGTCTTTTCTGCTCCCTGCTTCCCAGTCTTACTGCCACCATTTCCCCTTCTCCTCCCTCCTTCTCTCTTATTTTCCTAATCCACTCAATTTTTACCTCCGCCCCTATTACCTCGAATACTTTCTTCACCCTGGATTCCGTGTTCCCCCACACCCTCTAATCTACGGATAACTATATTATTCCTCCTTTCTTCTTTTTCTTTTAGTTCTAGTTTTCTTCCAATTCACTTCATCTTATCTAATGTCGCTTCTAAGCCTACGTATCCCCTTCCCTCCCTCTCCTCCACTCTCTCTGTTACTTTCTCCCTTTCTTCTAACCTATTCTCTAACTCCTTTATCTTTTTCTCCAAGGCCTCCAGTTTTAGCCCTATCTCTTTTCTTTCTTCTCGCCATTCCTTATCTCTTTGCCATATCTCTAATCTTAAATTCCTAAATTCTTCACTAAATCTTTCCATCATTTTCTCTCCCATCTCATTAATCATTTTGCCTATACCCTCCTTCTCCAACCATATTCCCTCTTCCTGCCACTTCTCTATTCTTCTCCTCCTTAACGCCCACTTTTCCCCCTCCTTTCCATCATCTTTAAAAAAAATATGCTTAAATATATAATATAAAAAAAAGATCGCATTTTAGAAAACAAGATTTCGAACAAAAGTTGATTTTGAAAGTTTGGCTTTAGAAAGAAAAGAAATTGATCTTGAATTTTAAACTAAGATCATTTTAAAGATCATTTGAAGATGTGCTCAATTTTTTTAAATTTATAACTATCTTAATTTTTTTTAAAATCGATTCCTCGCAATATTTAATATAAAAGGTTATAAAGGTACAATGATCAAAAAAGAACATAGTTTACAATATATTTTATACTTTAATAATATTTTTTACTTTAATTTGACAATAATTTGACAATAATTTTATAAACTATGAAATATCTTGTAAAATTCAGTTTTTGATTACTTCTATACTTTTATGGACAAAATAATCAGAAGAATCAATTGGTTTAAAAAAACCGTAGTTATGTTTAAGAAAAAATATGTAGCTACTAGCTGTAAATTATATATTTTCATCAAAAAATAAATATTTTACGAGATATTTCGTAGTTTATGTAAAATGTATGTATATACATGAAATGAGCGAACATACTTAATTGAACATACAGTAAAATTTTAATGTTTAATAGAATTAGAAAGTACAAGACAAGCAGAAGATGATCTAGAGGAAGAACAAGATATCGAAAGTATTAATGATGATAGAGATTATGAATCATCAGAAGATTCAGCAAGTGATACTGATTATGAAAGCAACGATGACGAACTAAATAATGAACTTATAAACAACAATGAAACAAATACTTTTAATAACTTAAGTAGATCGAATTTAAATCTATCGTCAACGGCAAATGCACCAGGCACGTCGGGATGCGATGACGCACAGCTTACGATTGATAATTCTTGTAGTGATAACAAGAAATACTATTGTCTTTATTGTAAGTTACCAAAATCAAAAATTGCAAGACACTTGGAAAATGTACATCATAATGAAGAAGATGTTAAAAAATTCGCACAATTACCAAAAGGATGTCTTGAACGTAAAAGAATAATTGAAACAATACGTCGGGAAGGAGAATTTCAATTAAACAAAATGTTAAATGATGGCAAATTACATGTTGTTAGACGACCGAACATTAAGTTTAATAAGAAAGCTAGTGAATATGGAGTGTGTATCAAATGCCATGGATTTTTTTCCAAAAACACTTTACGAAATCATACTCGAAAATGTATAAATTTAAAAATCGAACAATTACAGTTCTCGGACGGACAATTCTTGGAAAGATTAACGAAATAGCTTCTCAAACTCTAAAAAAAGTGATTTTTCCAGTATTACGAAAAGATTCTATTACACGTCTCATAAGATATGATGAGTTAATTATTCGATATGGTAATAAACTTTGTATGAAATATAAGTCTCAGCATCAACACGACATGATGCGAAATCGATTACGAACACTCGGACGGTTTCTAAAGGCATTAAAAAATATAAATAATGAAATTACGGATTTTGGCCTCATTATATCAGCCAAAATATTACGATGACTGCATTAAAGCGGTATATGAAATAGCTCGATATAATCCAGACACTCAGAAGTTTGGTGCCGCTTCTACAGCATTTCAATTAGGTACATTTATTAAAAGAAGTCGGCGAATTATGGCGATCATAATGTATTAAAAGTCATGATTCTATTAAAAAGATTCTAGTTGAAGATTTTTTTTCACTTTGTAAAGAAGATTTTGGCCATTCAGTTAATAAAACAGTAATGGAAACAAGTGCACATATTACACGACGAAAAGTGAAAATAGCTCCAAGCATAAACAATATAAGAAAGCTTTATGATTATGTACTACTAAGAGACGTGAAGCATATAACCTTTTAAAAGGAAAAATTTTCTTATAATATATGGCAAGCTCTGGGTGAATCTACATTAATTTCTGTACAAATATATAACAGAAAAAATTGCAGGTGAAATACAAAGAATATTATTGGAAAATTTTTATACTTATGAAGGTTTAAATGAACAAAGCGATCCGGATCTTTTTAAATCCCTTTCAGACTCAGCCAAAGAAATTGCACATAAATATGTGCGATTTCAAATTAGAGGAAAGTTAGGTCGTCCTGTTTCCGTTTTATTACAATCTGATATTTTAGATTGTATAAAATTATTTATACAATGTCGAAATCAAGCTAATATACATCCAAAAAATTCATATGTTTTCGGTATAGTAGGTTTCAATAAGCAAAGATTTAAAGTTTTAAGAGCGTGTGATCAAATGCGGAAATTTGCATATGAATGTGGAGTTGATCATCCTGAAAGACTGCGTGGTATTCTTCTAAGAAAACATATCGCAACTAATTGTCACAAATTAAAATTAACAGAACATGAAGTATCTGAATTGGCGAATTTTATGGGACACAAAGAAAATATACATAAAGAATATTATAGATTACCTCAAAAAGAAGCTAATATTCTCAATATCAGTAAATATTTGGAAGCTGCACTTGGTACAAATAATAGTAATTCCGATATAGATGATAACAATACTTATGACCATGATAATAGTAATATCAGTTATAATAATAGTGATATCTTAAATAGTGATAGCTTAAATGATATTAATGCTGATGATCTAGCTAATAATAATTTTAATTATGACATGCAAGGTATGAAATAGTATCATTATCGTTATTTTATAATTATCAAATTTTATATAAAAAACTAATTGTTTTTATGGAGATATAATTATAATAACAATACTATATTATTTATTATATTTTATTTATAGAATCCTTCTATCTGTTTACCAACAGCAATACTGCTTCGAAAAGAAAGAAAAATAAAAAGCAGTAAGTTAATCTATGTATATATATATATATATATATATATATATATATATATAATTTTGAATTCGAAATCATTCATTTACACATTATTTTATTTCGTATACATATATATTTCTATTCTCTCTCTCTCTCTCTCTCTCTCTTTCTCTTTTCTTTCTTTTTCTATATTTAATAAATTAAAAGTTATATCACCACACACGCACGCACGTACGCACGCACGCACGCAAGCACACACACGCACGCATTATTAATATATATTGGTGTAAAAGGTTTCATTTGGATTAATTATACAATTTTATATCTATATTTCTAAACAATATAAAAATTATGAATAATATATATAAATAATCTAAATAATATATATTTCTGAATAATCTAAAAATTTATTCTTCCTAATTATAGAAAATCAAATACAATCAAAGTGCAAACGTACATGATGGAATAATGCAGAAAAAAATATAGTGCTGAGACAATTCGGCACATATCTAAATACTTACAAATGCCCTACAAATAAAGAAATTGCAGCTTTAATAGTAGCTAATTCTTGTTTACAAACACAAACTGTGAGCCAAATAAAAGCTTGGTTTAACAATCAGCAAAAGATTTTACGTACTAAATTTTAAATTTTATGATTTATTTTTGTTATGTAACTATCAACAATGTTTTTGTTTAACAATTAGCAAAAGAGTTAGTTTTATTGTTTTAATAAATATCTGTAAAGTGTTTAAAACTTTCTTATTACAGTGATTGTGTAATCGCTTATAATTTAATTTAATAATATAAAAATGGTTGTTTTTAAATTCAAATAATAATTTTTATAGTGATAATATAATTTAAAATATCTATTACTTAGAAGACAAAAGGTATTTTGTTATCTCAATCTCTTCAAGTCACATAATCAAAGAAACTTACGTTTCAGTTTAAAAATTTTATTTTTTTTTATTTTAGTGAGTAATTCAAAAATTCAACTTTTTTATTTAACGTTAATAATTTGTAGTCGAGTAAAAATATATTTTAATGTTTTAAAATATCTATTATTTGGAAGACAAAAGATATTTTGTTATCTCAATTTTTTCATTCATCTAATTGAAGAAACTTTTACGTTTTAGTAAAAATTTTTTATTTATTTTAGTGAATAAAAGATTCAAAAATTCAATTCAAGTTTTAAAATTTTTTTATTTAACGTTTAATAATCTAATATAATTATAATTTATAGTTTATTTAACATTCAATTTAATAATTTGTAGTAAGTAGAAATATATTTCAATATCTTGTATTAAGTACGAAGAAACGAAAAACATCTATATATGTTATAAAAATGTAACGATATTTTATTATATGTTATAAATAATAAAAAACTGAATGTTTTGTCAACTACAAATTATTCAGTACAAAATAAAATTTAATATTACAATTTATAATACAAAATAAAATATATAAAACGCATAAAATATGTAAAACGCATAAAAAATATATGAATAAATTATTTTATATTGATTTAATACTGATGTATATTCTTTTTGTTTACTTCTACCTGAAATTAGGAATTAAATTGAGAAGGAAAGTCTTCTATCGTTTTACGATCTTTAATAATAATTAATGAGAAATTAAAAAACACCGAAAAACACGAAAATAAACCGAGAAAGTATAAACGTAGAAGGTACGTCCAACTGATATGAGATTACTAAGCGCGAAGATAACTCAATATATAATCAAATTTAATTATAGTTAACAACTATGTAATAGGGATGTCTCTTCTTGTCACGTATTAATATTCAAATTGTTTTTTTTTCATTAATTTGTCATTAATTATTGCGACGATCTCAATACGGTAGAGGATTTTCCTATTTGATTTAATCCACTCTACTTATATCTTGTGTGACAGATGGAGCGATTGACTCCGGACATCCTTTATATAATGTATAGAAAGTAAACGCTAAAAATTTTAGTACGGTTGAATATTTCAAAAATTAAAAAAATGTTTTAAATACATATTTTAGGATTTGAAAAAACATAATAGTTTAATAAAAGTTATTAGATCTCGAAATGACTTCAAAAAACTGCGTCAAATTCAACTTTAAAATTTTTAATAGGAATTTTTATTTTTATATATTCTTGTAGCTGATGTATAACGTTTTTAAAATATTATTTTTAAACTTTATTTGAGTAAAAACTTTCTAAATTAAGAAAAACTATCAAAGTTTAAGAATTTTATCAAGAGACACGGTAGTGTCTTGCGTCGAGTTCATCTCTCTAGCAAGACGCGCGCCGTGTCTCTTTATACGAGACAGGAAATTGAGACCAGTTCAGATTATTTCTTATTATTATATTACGATAACCGCTGAACGGATCTAGCTCTTATTAGGCTTAATCGATAGCTTATGTTCGAATTATATAGTAAAAATGTCTTTGTTTTTACTCTACGAGCTGTAGAAGTGGAAATATCGCGATATATAATTCTAAAATCGTGGAAATATGATTAAGAAACGTCCACATCGTCATTAAACAATATGGCGTATACAATTTGGCGTATGACTGCCGCTGTCGACACTAGATGGCGGAGGCGCTGGCGTCTGGCTCTTCGTAATTGACATACACGTCTGCATAATAAATTCATCTGTACATAAATGTCAATTATTTGAATCGACCATATCGAAGGCCCGAATATAATATGTATAATAGTAATAATAATAATAAATATGTTACTTTAATAATAATAATATTAATAAATCCATACTACATAATTTCAGCTATTAATTTGCTTTAATTGTACACATTATATTCGAACTTTAGATACGATCGATCCAAATAATTTATATCAATTATTATGCAATCAATTATTATGCCGATTAACTTATTATGCAGGTAATCTCCCGCGTGATAAAAAGGATTGACACAAGCATTAAAACTCACTCTGTATATAAATCTATGATTGTAGAAATACTATATAATCAATTATGTGGTTACGCAGAAGATTAAATTCTCTCTCACATTATGTTATATTATTTATTATTATGACTACGCTGCAAATATATAAACTTTTACATAAATAATATAACATAATGCGAGAGTAAATAATCTTCTGCATAGCCATATAATTATGATTATATAATATTTCTACAATCATTCTTAGCTACGCAACAAATATATAAACTTCTATGATTGCAAAAAAACTATATAATCATAATTGTGTAATTACGCAGAAGATTCTTTCTCATTTTATGTTATATTATTGTTGTATTATTTATTAATAATAATTATTTTTATTTGCAGCATAGTCATAATAATAAATAATGTGATATAATATAATTTGAGATAATATAATCTTCTGTGTATAATTATATAATTATATAATATAATATTTCTGCGATCATTCTTGACTAATTGTAACAAATATATAAATTTTTATATGATTGCAAAAATACTATTTAATCATAATTATGTGACTCACAGGAGATTATTCATTCTTATATTATGTTATGTTACTGCGCAGCCCTAATATTCGCACTTACATTATGTTATGTTACTGCGCAACCATAATATTTACTCTTATTAATTATTTATATACAAAATATTATATAATCATAATTATATAGCTGTAAAAAAATTTTTTTATTAATTATTATATTATTTATTTATATTATTATTTAGATTATTATTATTATGCTATTATTATATATTTTTTTAATCTTTAATTAGGAAGAATACACATATACGAAACATGTCAATTTATATACAGGGTGGTTCATTTTAATCGCCCCAGGCAAATATCTCGAAAAATATGAAAAAAACAAAAAAATGTTTCAGACAAAAGTTGTATGGTTTCGAGGGGGACATAAGATGATGCTATCAGTTTGACCTTGAAAAGTCACCTGAAGGTCACGTCAAGGTCATCTCCAATTTTTTAAATTGAACACCCTGTATATTTTTGCATATTCTTGTAGCTTATCTCGAGAGCTTTCCAAAACACTATGATATAATGTTTTTTATTAAGAACTTTTTGAGTTATTAAGGTTTGAAAGTAATAAATCCAATATTTTGACATAAACTATAAAATATCTTACAAAATATCCAATTTTCAATCATCTTACCCTAATACTTTTATGCACAGAATGATGAGACAAATTGACTAGTATAAAAAAATACACAATTGTTTAAAAAAAAAATTTGTAATTGTTGCAAATTTATACAGGTGGTTCATTTTAATCATTCCAGGCAAATATCTCGAAAACCAAGCCTGGGGGAGAAAAATATTCTATACAAAAGTTTTATGGCTTCAAGAGGACATAAGATAGTGCTATCAGTTTGACCTTGAAGAGTCACCTGAAGATCACATAAAGGTCACCTCCAATTTTTTTAATGGAACACCCTATTTTTTTACTGCATATTCTTGTAGCTTATCTCGAGTGCTTTCCAAAACGCTATGATAAAATAATTTTCATTAAATATTTTTTAAGTTATAAAGCTTAAAGGTCACAATATGTGCCGATATTACTCAAGATGTACCGGCAAGATAAAGGCAAGACCCTAGATTGATCCGACTGATGAAGGCAAGACTCGAGAGTGATCCGGCCGATGAAAGCAAGACTCGAGAGTGATCCGGCCGATGAAGGCAAGACTCGAGAGTGATCCGGCCGATGAAGGCAAGACTCGAGAGTGATCCGGCCGATGAAGGCAAGACTCGAGAGTGATCCGGCCGATGAAGGCAAGACTCGAGAGTGATCCGGCCGATAAAGGCAAGACCGGTGAATTCCATAAGATCACATCAAAGTCACATTAAGTGTCTATTTTTTGGTCTACAGCAAATGCTCAAATGTACCACCATTCTGCTGGATACATAATTGCAACCGTCTTTCAAATGCATTGACTGTTTTTCTGAGAACATCGGCTGATATATTTCTACATGCTCGTCTAATGCGGCCCTTTAGCTCTTCAGCTGTGGTGGGTGCGGTCTGGTAAACAATGTTTTCCAAATAGCCCCCATAAGAAAAAACTGGTGATGTCAGATCTGGTGATCTGGGAGGCCATGCTATGTGATCACCTCTTCCAATCCAACGGCGCTGATAAGTTAAATTTAAAAAATTTTTTCAGGGCGTGCGTAATGTGGTGGTGCGCCATCCTGTTGCAACCACATATGTTGAACTGTATTTTCATCGACAAACTCTAACATCCTTGGCAACACATCTCGTAGCATACGTAAATATGAGTCTCCTGTAACATTGTCATCAAAAAATGAGGTCCGATAATATGACCATCTAAAATACCACACCAAACTATCACCTTCCATCGATGCTGATTGTCTACATGCCGAACCCAGTGCGGATTGATATTAGAATAATAATGACTATTATGCCGATTTAGCATGCCATTGCTTTCAAATGCAGCCTCGTCACTAAACATAACGAGAAAAAAAATGTGGGGTCTAACTGAATTTTATCTATAGCCCACCTGCGAAGTTAACACGAAGAATTTTATCGTTATCAGAAAGCTCTTGATTAAGTGTAATGTGATAAGGGTGAAAGTGATTGGCACGTAAAATTCTACCTACAGTTGTACGGGACCCCATTTAATTCATGACTAATTTGACGTTGACCAATGTGTGGATTTATTATTACCATTCCTAGTATGGTTACGATAATAGCATCGTCGTTATTTAATGGTTTTTTAGAACGTTTGCGTTTCAACAATCCCGTACGCGCTCTAGTTGTTAAACGCAAAATTGCTTTATGATCAGGATGTCGTCTATCTGGATATCTATCTTGATATTGACGAGCTGCTTCTCTATATTATTATTAGCGGCATAAAAAAAACCAATTATATCAACAATTTCTGAGGGCGGATAATCTCCCATGTTAATAATGACACAATTCATGAAGAGGAATAACATGAATTTACTGTTGGACAAATCGTAATAAAGGCTAACTCGTATTGATCTTAACTAAAAACAACCCGATAGCAAAATGACGCAAACTTTGCGCAAAGTTTACGGCAAACTCAACATGCGTTTGCAGCAAAATTACGACAAGGTGTGTCCGCAAAAACATCTTTTTCTGGCAATGCTTGTCGCAATAGCATGACGCATTTTGGGTAAATAATACGGTAAGCCTTGCCTAGCATAGCATGACAGCAAAATTGCAGCAAAAAAGAGCAAGCCTTGCCGTAACACACACAAAGCAAAATTACGGCAAAAACAGAGCAAGCCTTGCCGTACACGATATGACAGAAAATTACAGCAAGAACAGAGCAAACCTTGCCATGCATATAACGTGTGCATATCTGTTACGTGTGCAATGCGCGAAAATACATCGGTCGAACGAGGAGCCAATAATCGATATAATAATGCGTGTTTTTGTAATGTCAAGACAACTCATCTCTCAACTCGTTGGTAGCAACTCTGTTATTTACAGCATCATTTGATGAAAACATTTTGTCATAAATATGCTCGAAATTTTGTGAAAAAGATAAAGCAAGACAAATCCTTGCCAGAAAATTGCCGCAAAAATTGAAACAAACCTTGCTGGCAAGATTTTTCAAAACGTGCTTTTAGCATTCGTGGCTATCTGGGAATCAGCTGTATTAGAACTTGATAAAAATGTTTTAAAATGTGTAATAAACAACATTACTGTAATAGACAAATATAAATTTGCAACAATTATAAATTTTTTTAAACAATTGTGTATTTTTTTACACTAGTCAATTTGTCTCATCATTCTGTGCATAAAAGTATAGGGTAAGATGATTGAAAATTGGATATTTTGTAAGATATTTTATAGTTTATGTCAAAATATTGGATTTATTACTTTCAAACCTTAATAACTCAAAAAGTTCTTAAACAAACAACACCATACGTCAAGAAAGCTCCAGATAAAGTTGTATTGGAAAAAATGAAAATATATAAATGAATAAAAACAGATGATTTCCAGATGCGGACCAGTACAGCAAAGCTCAAGCCAGTTCATTCGTTCCAAACACAACCTTAGTCTGAAAGCTGATTTTTAATTTCATATGTCTTTAGAGACAAGTCAGTTAATAAAATAACAAAAGCAAAAGTAATTACAATAGTTTATATATATATATGTTAAAGATTAATATAGTTAGATACAGTGTGAAATAATAATGCAAAAGAGTTATAAATATAGTATTAAAGTAGATCGTGCGTCCACTTTATTCTGGACTCTAACCCGCACTTAAATAATCGTTAGTAAGTTTTTACACCATATCTTATCCTGATCTGGAGGGTAGTTTGAATGTTAGATATGGTTGATATTAGTAATACATTCAAAAGTTTTTGTTGTTTTAGGTATAAGAACGAGATTTGTAATGTTGAAGGAAATAAACAAGTTAACACGAACAGTTGACGTGAAAATTTGTTATTGGGTTGAAGATAGGAACGACAAATTAAAGTTTAATGTGGAGGAAATAGTGGTTTTATACAGGATTTTTAAAGTATTGGAGAAAATTGAGGGGGGGGATCGCAAATATTTTAAGTTACTACTGCTAACGTAGTCTGAGCATAATTCTTCTGTCCGTTCAAGTCAAACAACAGGAGGTATACAAAAATGTTGTTAAAGGTGTTAGTTGAATGAACGGTATGAAACAAAGTAGCGGATTCACTATGCGTTCGTTTGAGTTCAGAATAGGTAGGTTCCCAAACACGCGCCACCTACTGAAGAGAAAATATTCTGTTATAGCAAAACAAAAAGATTATATTGGTACTGAGAATACAAATATGAGAAAATGTAGAAATAAGAGGTCAAAAAAAAGAATGATAGATTGGTAAAATGTACTCGCGTTAGCTTTTCCAAAGATTCCACCCCATGATGGAGGGAACAGAATTCACTACACCCAGCAGTTAGAATCACTCCACACACAATGGATAAGCACAGATAAAGTAGGATTTGGATGTTACCCCCATCACATAGTTACATATCTGAACGCTTCCGTCAAAAAGAGTGGTCGGTTGTTAAACGCAATAATTTGCGTTGACCGGATATCAGTGTACAGAGTTCAACGAAATAATTCAATCAAACGGTGTATATTATTGGTGGCGTTTAGTTTTCAGTAGCGGTAGCACGCAGCACGCAGCAATTGCGCAGCATGACAGTAATGTGGAGATAATAGTTTGGTGTAATAAATAAAAATATTTTATAAAAGAGAGTGTAAAAAGTTGGGGTGAACTGCAAAGAGTTATAAGAAGGAAGACTAATTCAAAACATCAGAGTAGGAAAATGCTTCATTTTTATAAGTATGTTGTATACAATTATGTTTGAAACTGGTTTATTAAATGTCGATATGAAGAAAACAAGGTAGTCTATAGTCAGCATAATGATACGCAACGTAATATAAAAATGTTGCAAACTAAAGAATGACAAATGTTAACTGTCTTGTTTCAACAGAACATTTGTTAAAGAATATTATTCACAAAAGTTTATGAGAGTGTAGAGTTGCCTTACTGTTAACAAGAAACACCACGTATAATAAAGGGAATAGATATAATTATAGTATATCACGCATACACACAGAGATCACAATAAAGTTCATGAATGTGTAAATATAAATGGAGAAATATGACATAGTAATGAATAAAAGGTATAAAATGAATGGTTAGGCAAATATAAAAATAAAGATATAAAAAAATGAATGTAAAAGCTTGTTTGGTGCCTGGATTAAAGAGTGACTAAAAGTATATGATGAGTAGATATTATGAAAGAAACAAAGATTCATTTTACCAAATCACAAGTATTGCATATGAACGAAAAAAAGAATTTTAACGCAAATTTCCAAATCCGGGGTCAAAAAAATTAGCAAAATCATAATAAAAAAACTGTAGCACAACTGAATAGTATGCATAACGCTATAAATATAACCAGTAGGCCAGAGTAAAATCAAGCTAAAACAAAATAAAAACCATGAAGTCAAAGCTAGCAAAACCAGCTGAAAGTCAAAGGCACGGAGTACAACAACAGTGAATCAAGGTGATGTATATATAAAGGAGTACCAAGAGCACACGCATGAATAAATAGGGCATAGAATACAACAAACGCAGCAGCAAACCAGATACCATACTACACCAGCCAAATTCCCATTTAAAAAACGCAAATTAACTTTCAAAAAATCTTCAAATCAAGATCAAGAGGTCAAATTTGAGGTCACAAAAAACAGAACTTTATGAATCATAAAACTTTTGTTCGGGTCATTTTGCCCTATGATGCAAAGATTCTGAGATAGGGGGGGGGTCCGTTACTTTTCGAAAGCCCTATATATATATATATATATACATATACAGTAAAAATTTTATGTTAAATTTAACATATTTTACAAGTCCCAATTTATCCACTCTAATTTTAATGTTAATTTAACAGAAGTCAAGTATGTAAATAAATAACACAAGTAATATGTTTAAAAATTGATACAAAATTGTAACACTTAAATTTTATCTGGAAATAAAGTTTATGTTAAATTAACATATTTATAATGTTAAATTTATTTAAAGGAGATGTTATTCTTACATTTTTATAACAGAAGAGATAAATAACAGAAGAGATATGTCGATTTAATATATGGAAACTGTTATAGAGAGGAAAATAACACAACTTATCTGTTCATTTTAACATATAACTTATTTCATCAAAAATTCGTGCATTTACATATTAATTGTGTTATTTTAACTCTTAGAAACGGTGAGTATTAACTCAACGCAGAAATGTCAAAATAACACAATGATAATATGTTACATTAACATAAGAGTATGTTAAAAATTTTACACAAAAATTTTTACACGAGAAAATTTCAACAGAAATACAAAATGTGTTTTACCGTGCATATATATATATATATATATATATATATTAAATATAAAAAAAATAAATAATAATAGCACAATAATAATAATATAAATAATAAGATATATAAATAATATAATAATTAATAAAAAGATGTTAGATTGACAATAGTCGGGAGTAACAACGGTAACATAATGTGAGTAAAATATATATACAGGTCCCATGTGAATAAAATATATATACAGGTGTCCCATTTTAATTGTTCCAGGCAAATATCTCAAAAAAATAGGAAGATACGGAAAAATGTTTCAAACAAAAGTTGTTTGGCTCGAAGGGGCTCAGATAATGAACATATGTACTTGACTTTGAGTGACCTATTGAAAGTCAGGTCAAGATCATTGATGTTCTTTTAAACGAACTTTCTATCTTTATTAGTAATAAATACAGAAAGAAAAATTGTTAACATATTAAATTCCGCTAGAAGAAACAAGAGCGAAAAAATCATGGTCGTGCAGTACTTCATCAAATTAATAATAAAAATGCAATTTAACTTTAACTTTGTTAGTATTATAAAATTTTATAAATATGTGCTTTTAGATAATATAATCCGCTGCTGACAAATAGGTAGAAGTTCCGTTTAAAATCTATTAATTTTTTTAAAAATTAAAAATTAAAAAAATTATAAATTAAAAAGTTTTAAATAAAAAAACTTGGCGCTCCCTAGTAATTATTGAAATAATGCTAGTATGTAATTGCTCATTTATTATTATTGCCAATCAAATTGGCAGCGCACCGAGTTTTTTAATTTAAAATTTTTTAATTTATAATTTTTTTAATTTTTAATTTTTAAAAAAATTAATAGATTTTAAACGGAACTTCTACCTATTTGTCAGCAGCGGATTATATTATATAAAAGCACATATGTATAAAATTTTATAATACTAACCAAGTTAAAATGAAATTGCACCCCAACTAGACGCAATTTTATAATTAATACTTCTACTTACACATCATTTCAATATTTGCCTAAATTATCTTAAAAAAAACGCAAGCTTCAAAACATTCAACAAAATGTTTTAGATAAATATTGTTTCTGAAGTGAAAAAAAGTTACGACTCATTTAATATTGGGAGATATATATTAAATTTATACTCTTAAATTTGATATTTTATACTCTTGAATTTGATATTTATACTCTTAAATTTGATATTTTCTTGATAAGTTTTCATTAAAATAGAATAACTTTTTAAAAACATTTCGACGTTAGTTATAAGAATATGCAATAAAAGATATCTATTACAGATATCCATTAAAAATTTGTAATAAGGATATACATTTAAGATTTTTATATTAATCTTGATGCAACTTTTCAAAGTCATTCTGAGATCAAATAACCTCTATCAGATAATATATTTTATTGAATCCTAAGTTATTTTTTTTCTAAAAAAATTTATTTTTGAGATATTTGATCATTACAGAACTTTTAGCGCTCATTGTGCGTGTGTGCGTGCGTGCGTGCGTGCGTGCGTACGCTTGCGTGCGTGCGCGTGCGTGTGAATGTGATTTCATATGTATGAATGTGATATGATGTAATATGTCTAATAAATATAACTCATATAGCATATACAGGGTGTTTCATTTTAATTTCCCCAGGCAAATATTTCGGAAAATAATGAAAAATCGATAAAACGTTTCAAACAAAAGTTGTATGGTTTCTAGGGGGACATAAGATGGTGCCATTGGTTTGACCTTGAAGAGTCATTTGAAGGTCACGTGAGTCACTTCAATTTTTACAAATGGAGCATCCTATATATTTTTGCATATTCTTGTAGCTCATTTCAAGAGCTTTCCAAAATACTATAATTAAGTTAATTTTCATTAAGTACTTTCCAAGTTATGAGGCTTGAAGTTATTTCTTAATTTTACATAAACAATAAAATATATTGTAAAATATTCATTTTTCTTATCTTATCTAAATACTTTTATGTTCAAAGTAATAAGAAGAATCAATTGGTGTAAAGAAAACACAGAGTTGTTTCAAAGAAAAAATATGTAATTGTTAATTGCAAATTACATATTTTTTCTTAAAAATAACTATGTGTTTTCTTTACACCAATTGATTCCTCTCATTATTTTGTATATAAAAGTATTAAGATAAGATAATCGAAAAATGAAACATTTTCTCGATTTTTCATTATTTTCCGAAAAATTTGTCTGAGAAAATTAAAATGAGACACCCTGTATATGAATATATGTGAGTATATATATATATATATATACATATATATATCTTATGTATTAATTTTTTTATTCTTAATCTTTATATACGGATTTAGGATGTTCGGTAATTGGTATACCTGTGTGCAGGGAGGTTTTTTCTTAACGCGTACATAAACTCGGGTGGATCGCCCAATCTTTTTAAATAAATTTTATTATTGCGAAGATTGCAAAATGATAGAGAACTTTTTTAATCGATTTTAATCCGTTTTTAGTTGCATACGACGGATGGAGCGATTGACTTTGGACATTCTGTATAACGATTATTTTGAGGACAATTTTGAAACGCAATGATTATTTCTGGGACACAACTAAATATGTATTATAATACATATGTATTATATATGTATCATTGTATCGCTCAATTCTTTGAAAACAAAACAAAGTAAAAAATTTTTTTTTATTATTAGTTTTTTATATAATACTATATAATATTATATACTTTATATAATACTTTATATATACATATAACTAGTATTTTACATTCAGAAAATCAATCTGTGTAATTTCGACTTTCTTTCATAATTTCGATTTTCTTGTATTCACTTTATTGACATAAGAATAGAGATATTTGCCTAGGGCAATTAAAGTAGGGCATCCTGTATAAAAATAATATTAAAATAATTATATTAATTATTTAGTAAAATTTAATTAAATTAATTAAATTTATTAATAATGGGACCCCCTATATAAATTGTATTAAAATTGTATAAATAAATTGTACATAATTAAATACATTAAAATAATGATTTTATTCTTATGTCAATAAAGTGAATGCATAGAAAAGAATCGAAATTATACAGATTGATTTTTTGGATGTAAAATATAGTATTATATAAGGAATTAATAATAGAAAAAAATTTTTTATATTTTTATATTTTTATATTTTCACATTGATCATATAGCATTGTAATATGTACAATAAATCTCGTTTGCTTACAAGTAACATCAAGTGTCACAATTCGATTTTTTTGAAAACTGTGCACACATATAGAACTTCAAAAAATATTTGATCCGTGCTTTTTATTCTTACTTATAAAACATTTTAATGAGAAACTAGAGACTCTCTAATAAGAGTCTGGCCATCAGATAGAGTGAGCGCATATTGAGAGTACGTTTCGTCCATGTTTATGCAAAATCCTACGAGAGAGATAGATATAGAATCTATGCAGAGACTCTAGATTTCACTTACACGAATGTATGTGTTTCTAAATCATAGGTCAAAATAATTTTTTATACTACTTTTCATACTATTTAATAAAATACTATTAAGTAAAATAAAATTTATCCTTATAATTTAATTATTATTATTTATATTATTAATATTTTAATTTTAATAAAATTTATTATAATTTATATAATATATTTATATAATATTTATATAATATTTCTTATATATTCATATCTCTTTCTTTATTATTCATATCTATAATATTCATTATTTATTTATAATATTTATTATTAATAAATATCATTTATATTCAAAATAGGTTTATTAAAATTTGAATATGAGCGGGAGTTGCATAAAAATGGCGGACCAATCAAAAGTGGCCCCCTGATGGCCAGACTCTTATTAGAGGGTCTCTAGTAGAAACTATTCTCGAAATATAGACCTTTTCAACCTCATGTATAGCTCATGTATAACTTATTAGTTATGATACCTAATAATAGAGACCTAATAATAGTTATATGTACAAATAAATATATAGTGATTACTTCGGGGACTTTAGATGCATGTTGATTATTTTGAGGACTTTAGATGTATATTGATTACTTTAAGGTATTTTATATTCTGATTATAATCTTATTCTAATTATAAGTATGATTTAAAAAAAAGACATGATTTACGATACAATTGGTATAAAAATGATACATTAATAAAATTACATATATAATTACATAAATAAAGAAATTTTCTTATACATAAAACAATTTCTAGTCACATATTTTAACATTAATTTTTATTTCATGTGAATGACCAATTGTTTTAACCAAATAGGAGAAATGCTTTCTTCTTGAATCTGTAAAGAATTTGAATCATTTTTTCGAATAAATAAAATTTATTTAAACAAATTAAATCGTTTGATGAAAGTAATAATATTAAAATGTTGTTATCACTAGAAATTATTTTATATAGAAGGTATAATTTTTTTTATTTATATAATTATTTTTTATCGCCAAGTGTATCATAATAATGTCTTTTTTTAATCATACTTACAATTTAAGTTTAAAATCAGAACATAAAATACCTCAAAGTAATCAATATATATCTAAAGTCCCCCAAGTAATCAATATACTACATCTATAGTCGCCAAAGTAATCACTATATATTTATCATTACATATATCTATTATTAGGTATCATACATTGAATATAATTAAAATACACACATCAATAGCTAATCACGCATCATATACAATTGTTATTTTAATTGAAAAAAAAGTCCTTAAAATAATCGATTTGTATATATAAATATATATATATATATATGTATGTCAATCGGCTATTTTGACAACATCGAAAATTACCATATATTATTGCATACATTAGAGTACATTGACTGTATGGCATATACATTACCATTATATTTTAGATTTGACATGCTAATAAATATGTATAGGCAATTAATTATGGATCGGCTATTTTAATGACACCGCGTAATATCATAAAAATCATATATATTATTGCATAAATTAAAGTACATTGACTGTTTGACGTATACATTATCATTATTTTTTAGATTTTACATGTTAATAAATATGTATAAATAATTAATTATAGATGGATTATTTTGACGACAGTATAAAGTTATGTACAATAATATATGTAAATTGTATACTATGGCGACATGGTCATTTTATATAAAACGATTATTTTGACGACATTTATATATATGTATTTTTATTATCGTATAATATACAAAATTTGATCTAAAATGTATATACATAATAAGAAATATATGAAAAATTTACAAGCAATATAGATATATATGTATATATATGTATATATATGTACTGTAACTTTTAATATTTTTTGTAGGTGCTAAATAATATACACATTGTCGAAATTTTTGTATATTAGAAAGAAGGAAAACGCATAAAGGTATGAGAAAAAGTGAAGGATATATGATATCGGGAGTACAATTCTCGAAAAAAGTATCCTTTAAATAATCTTATAGGTAATTTTTTAATCTAGATTCGAAGTCAAAATGAGATCACTTCATTCAAATTAGAACACATGTTCTGTAGAGATCTTATGCTATATAATATTGAATACATTAAACCTTCTCGTAATATTAAAATAAAATAAAAATTTTGTGTAGGAACATTATTATGATCAATAGGCCCATACAATGTGAAACGACTCAAAATTATTTTAAACTTAAAATTGTTTTAAGAAGTTTTAAAACTCTTTCTAAATGGCGAAATGTGAGTGTCTATTAAGTAATTTTTCCTGAAAGTTTCTTAAATCGAGATGTGGAACATCCTAAAATAGTTTGCAAATTTATATGTTCCACAGTACTAAAGTACACGCAAGTATATACGTATATAAAACATATTAAAATAACATATCTTGAACATTATTAATTAAGAAGATACATATATAAATTTTGTTAAAATAATCATTTTATATAAACTAGAACATTATATTAAGTCATTACATTAAATACATTATATGAATAATAGATAAAGTTATTACAATCGCTAGTGAAATAAACAAATGTTAAAGCCAAATTAAAGATATAATAATAGCCAAATTAAAGATATTTATTTATAAAGAGAAATAAATATCTTTAACTTGGCTAGTATGGTCGATTGAATTTTAAACAACTTTTAACCTACATTATATTAATGTCCAAAAGATAAATGGATAAACGTTGATATTTCCATAATATTTCACAGGATTCTAATAGCAGAGATATTAATAATAAACTCTTGCTTAAAAGAATCTTCCGTGCCTTATTAGTGATATAGGATACTCTTCCGATGATGACAGTCTGGCTCTCCACATTATTGTCAATATACAGGCTGTTGCTGTCAGCATTTTTCAATCTGAAATAGAAATGGTAATTTTAATAAATAATAATACATAAATATACATAATACATAAATAATAATACATAATAAGTTTCATATACAAAGCAATTTTGGTTTATAAATATTAGAATAGTATAAAAATAGCCTATTTAATTTAAAAAAGAGGAAATAATAAAATTCAGTACCATCTTATATTATAAATGCATCTTTCTTGCAGTATCGGTAGATTTCCATAAAACATATGTCGTTTATAATAACAATATTGACACATTTAACTCCGTTTAATACCTGTCACTGTTCTTCAACTAAGGTTTTTTCTTCATCATGGTCATATATTCATCTAATCATTGTCAGTCCCATTAGTAAGAATGTATCGAGTCTCACAAATCTGACACTTGAGTCGAAGCAACAGCTAGTTGTTATAATAATTAAAATCTGACAGGTAGATATTAAACAAGCATTTCAGCCAGAATATTACCTATAACAAAACAAAAATAATAATAATTTACATAATATATAAATATTCAGTCAACTATAACAGTTAATACCACATTTATACATTTATGCATCCAAAATCTAACATACACACATACTTATAAAAGCTTAAATCAGACGTTATAATTAATTTTAAATAATAATTGCCCACTAATTGATATTTCTCTCAACTGAATTCAACAAGATTTATACACATAATCATACAATTAACAATAATAATGAATATCATACACCATGTCAACTCAAAAATCTGATCTCGCTACATACATTTCTACACTGTAACATAATATGAAAAAATGTTATAATGATACATGCATTTCTAAATATACTATTAGTCCCACTAAGTGATCAAACAGTTAATTATTCAATAAAACAAACATTTATATGTATTGATAATCATACTTAGGTAATTGTTCAGTATCACTATCTCACCTTGAAAATCGATGAAACTAGGCTCATTCGACGCGTTTTTACTCGAAATAAAATGATCTGGCAGATAAAATCGTCGTTCTGCCCCGCGAAGTGAGATATTCATCGTTAAATTTAACGAATTTTGAGGTTAGAATATTTGTCATATGGACGAAGTATAGCGACATAGACTTGGTTTACACCGAGCACTTGATACGCGTACTAAGTATTATACTAGCCAATCATGACCAGTATTCTAAAGAATGGAATAGCCACGATTGGCCAGTAGTATTTAGTACGCGTATCAAAGTATATCGGTAAACAAGGCCATAGGTATGCTTGAAAGCTATAGTACACATTTTCCATAAGACATAACAGTAAGGTTTCGCGTTGCTCGTCCGTAACCAAATCTCTTAATACTTGACTGTGATTGGTCAATTTCTTAAGTTTTACGCTTTAAGTCTCCTTAAAATCTCATTGTAGACGACGCTTTAAGGAAACTTAAGGCGTAAGGGTTATCGCATACAAATTGCATAAAGGTCATTCTACAATAGAGTCGTAAAGTCGTAAGTCGTAAGTCGTAATTGACCAATCCCAGTTGAAGTTCAGGAGAATAATCAACTGTGATTGGTCAATTTCTTACGACTTACAACTTTACGACTCTATTGTAGAATGATCTTAAGCTGCATATACATAAGATCTTATGGACTAATGAGCATTGAGCATTGAGTGTCACATGCTCGATACTCATTGGTCCATAGAGTCTTATGCTATGGTTCATATTCTGAATCCTCTTTTATCGATAAAAGTGCCTCTAAAAGTGGCTCGTAGCCAATCGGAAGACTTATAAGCCACTTTTAGAGGCACTTTTATCGATAAAAGAGAACTCAGAATATGGATCTATGTGTATGCAGCGGGAGCGGTACACTTGGACACAGTACAATTGGACACGTTGCAAATGGACACGGTTCAATTGGACACGAAATTTTGGACACCGTTCAATTGGACACCGTTCAGTTGGACACAGGAATAAGCAACCTGTTTAGATGGACACAGAAAGATGCAATCTGTTCAGATGGACACAGAAACATGCACCTCAGGGACACAGAACATGCAACTGTTCAGATGGACACAGAAAGATGCAACCTGTTCAGATGGACACAGGAATAAGCAACCTGTTCAGATGGACACAGAAAAATGCAACCTGTTCAGATGGACACAGAAAGATGCAATCTGTTCAGATGGACACAGAAACATGTAACCTGTTGAGATGGACACAGAAAAATGCAACTTGTTCAGATGGACACAGGAATAAGTAACCTGTTGAGATGGACACAGAAAGATGCAACTTGTTCAGATGGACACAGGAACATGCAACCTGTTCAGATGGACACAGGAATAAGCAACCTGTTCAGATGGACACAGGAATAAGCAACCTGTTCAGATGGACACAGGAATAAGCAACCTGTTTAGTTGGGAGCGGATTATGTTAGCGTACGAAAAATTGAACACAATTCCTGATAGCTCACGTCTCAATAGCGCACCAATCCGATAGTGCACCAACCCGATAGCGCACCAACTTTGCATCAAATACAATTTTGCACGCGAAGCGAGGGGGACGGGGTGGGTGCGGAGGGGGGCCGAAGGCCCTCCCCATTGCACCCCCCCGTGTGTGTGTGTGTGTGTGTGTGTGTATGTCTTCGCATGCAAAGTTGTATATGGTGCGCTGAATAGGTTACATCTTTCAGTGTCCATCTGAACAGGTCGCATTTTTCTGTGTTCATCTGAACAGGTTGCATCTTTCTGTGTCCATCTGAACAAGTTGCATCTTTCTGTGTCCATCTGAACAGGTTGCATTTTTCTGTGTCCATCTGAACAGGTTGCTTATTCCTGTGTCCATCTGAACAAGTTGCATTTTTCTGTGTCCATCTGAACAGGTTGCATTTTTCTGTGTCCATCTGAACAGGTTGCTTATTCCTGTGTCCAGCTGAACAGGTTGCATATTTCTGTGTCCATCTGAACAGGTTGCATGTTTCTGTGTCCATCTGAACAGGTTGCATGTTTCTGTGTCCATCTGAACAGGTTGCATCTTTCTGTGTCCATTTGAACAGGTTGCTTATTTCTGTGTCCAACTGAACGGTTTCCAACTGAACGGTGTCCAAATGAACTGTGTCCAAATGAACGGTGTCCAAAAGAACGGTGTCCAAAATTTCGTGTCCATTTGAAACGTGTCCATTTGCAACGTGTCCAATTGTACAGTGTCCAAGTGAATGCCACTCGTATGCAGCTTATGCAATTTGTGTGCGATAGTCCTAAGACTTAAGCTGGGTCTACAATGACCGTAGCGTAAGGTTGTAAGGCGTAAGATTCAAGAAATTGACCAATCACAGTCGAGTATTCTCTTAATACTTCATCCTTGTTGGTTGCCGAATGTATACAAGGACGAAATAATTCACTGTGTTATACTGTGTCCTCTGTGTCTGTTAGCTGGAAAACGCTCAATGGCAGTAGGATTAATGAATTAAAGCCGTAACTCAAGAAATTGAACATTCACAATCGAGTATTCTCTTAATGCTTCACTGTGATTGGTCAATTTCTTGAGGTACAGCTTTAATCCATTAATCCTACTGCCATTGTAGACGACGCTTAATACTACAATATGTATATTAATCCGTCATTACACGACGTGAAGCGAACGTGTTCAGACGTGTCCAGATGCGTTCACACACGTCCAGATACGTTTTCCCATGTCTTATGAAAATTATATTTTTAATTTCCAATGTCTTATTTCTTCAATCTGTTTTACAATTCAAGTATCAATTGATGGCAAATGATTACTGTCGATAAATAATTTGAATATTCACTGTACTTTTTTACCAATCTTACATATGAAAGAGTTTTCTATGGCCGGTATTCATAGTCCGATCTTATATTTAAGATTGTCTTACACATCGTCTACAATGGCAGTAGGATTAATGGATTAAAGCTGTAACTTAAGGAATTGACCAATCACTGTGAAGCATTAAGAGAATACTCGACTGTGATTGGTCAATTTATTGAGTTACAGCTTTAATTCATTAACCCTATTGCCATTATAGACGACGCTTTAAGTCCGGACCGAGGTTGACTTAAGACCTCATTCAACCAATCAAATGACTGCGTAGCATTTCAAACTCGAACTTAAAGGCCATTCTTGGTCGATGGCCGTAGCATAAGTTTGTAAGGCGTAAGACTTAAGAAATTGATCAATCACAGTCGAGCAATCTCTTAATACTCGACTGTGATTAGTCAATTTTTTATATAACATTATTATTATTGGTAGCGGCAAGGGGATCTGCCAACATAAATTAAATATTGTAACCAAGTAATAAATAAAAGGAAGAATAAATATATACCTTTATACTTTTTAAATAAATTAAATCTTTATTATTTAATACATATCCCTGAGGCCTATCCTACAAAAGCAGATAGATCCAGCCGATCCAGCCAAGGCAGATAGATCCTAGAGCTCCCGGCGATCCCGAGGTACAGCCGGCATTGCGCAGGTTGCCTTACAAATAAATAAGGAGACTCACCTCGTTCGTCTGCATGGTAAACCCAGAAGGTTTGATCCTTGAATCGGGGAGGGCCACCATATTTGATCCTTGAATCAAATAGAGAGAGGCAACGTTACGTTGAAGCCGAGGAACGAGACGTAACACGCTATTTGAAAATAAAGTGTTTATCTCGTCAGTACACATCCAAATAGGTCTTATGGTCGGACGCTATATGAAAAAAAGTGTTTTTCTCGTCTGTACGCATCCAAGTATACCGCATGCGACTTGCGCTATATGGAAAAATAGTGTTTTTCTCGTATGTACGCATCCAAGTATGTCGCATGCGACTTGCGCTATTTGAAAATAAAGTGTTTATCTCGTCAGGACGCATCCAAATAGGTGTTATGGTCGGACGCTATCTGGAAAAAAAGTGTTTATCTCGTCAGTACGCATCCAAATTGATATTATGGTCAGACGCTATCTGGAAAAAAAGAATTCTTCTCGTCTGTACGCACCCAAGTATGTCGCATGCGACTTGCGCTATCTGGAAAAAAAGTGTTTTTCTCGTATGTACGCATCCAAGTATGTCGCATGCGACTTGCGCTATTTGAAAATAAAGTGTTTATTTCGTCTGTACGCATCCAATTGGGTCGTATAGTCGGGCGCTATCCGAAAAAAAAGTGCATCCAAGTAGGTCTTATGGTCGGACGCTATCTGAAAAAAAGTGTTTTTCTCGTCTGTACGCATCCAAGTATGTCGCATGCGTCTTGCGCTATCTGAAAAAAAGTGTTTTTCTCGTCTGTACGCATCCAAGTAGTCATGTCTGGCGCTATTGAA